>JACRUU010000030.1:14514747-14564747 GCA_030449085.1 Kryptopterus vitreolus | reverse complement strand
GGGGGGGGGGGGGCACACAAAAGGTGCTTTGAGTAGAAGCGGAGCAGAGGCGGGCGAGAACCTACAGTAAACATTGTGGCTTTCAGAAGGTTGCAGGGGAGGAACGCGAGCACTCTGACAACTGGTTGGATTTCTCTGTTTCCCCGACAGAAAGAAAGAAAGAAAGAAAGAAAACAAAAAAGAAAGAAAGAAAGAAAGAAAGAAAGAAAGAAAGAAAAACGACACGATTTTCTTCAGATTAAGTGAAAACGAGAGCGCGGACCGAAGTGTGATTTTTGGATTCCCTACCCGAATGAATAGCACAGTACTGTCTTGTACCTAATTCTATCCTTTGGTAAGAATTCGATGTTATTTGCCTGGCAACTGCCCAAAACGAGCAAACAAACAAGCGACAGATTTCTGCCGAACAGCTGCGGCGTGCTTTCTCACAAGCCGTGCATTGAAAGTGCAAGGTGAGTGCAGGCGCCAAAAAAAGTGCACTAAACTCGCATAGTGTACGCCTGACCTTAATAAATAAGAGAATGCAACTGCAACATAGCAGAGTGGTGTGTGGTTAAGATCTTTCTTCCATTTAAGGCTTTCCACACATACAACGCGGTATTAGAAGGCCACCGTCTCGCTGACTTGCTGTTAAATTGCAGAACGAATGTAAGAGATGGAGGAGGAGGTGGAGGAGGAGGAGGAGGCTGGTCACAGAGTCACTGTCACTTTCTTTCGTCTGGACGGTTCTGTTACTCAGCAGCAGCAGCAGCAGCACTCACGAGCACCTCCGGGCAAGCAGGGGAGCGCCGGGGCAATGTTTGAATTAAAAGCAGCAATTGTATATCATCCCTGGCACTTTTTTTTTTTTCCGTCGGGGCAAACAGGGCAACTTGGCCATATTGAGTCAAACGATGAAAAAAATGCCACTCGTTTTTTTTTTTTTTCTTTCTTTTTTTTTCTTTCCGCCTGTAAATCTAGAACGGGTGTTTTTAATCTGCTGGTTCTCAGGCCTGTTAAACAGTAGTTAATACAAACGGGTGCCAACATCTGCTGGTTCTCAGGGCTGTTAAAACAAGAGCTGAAACGTCTAATAACAATTACGGCGTTCCCGGGGGGTCCCGGGGGGGGGGGGGTCTGGGGGGGGGCGTGGGGGGTAGCTGGTAGGGGGTTGTTTTGTATTATTATTATTATATATATATATATATATATATATATATATATATATATGCCCCGCTGCACCCCACGGCAAAAAAAAAGCAAAGAAAAAAAAAGAAGAAGAAGGAGAAGAAGAAGGAGGAGAAGAAGCACTCGGGACGGTGACACCTTGAAAATAAGCAGACGCGCCAAAAAAATTAAACAAATCCGCCGGGGATATAATCTTCGACTCTCCACTTGGTACTAAAAGATGAAAAATGTCGCGCTCGTATAAACAGCTAACCGAATCTTTTTTTCCACCCATGCCAATTAAGGAGCGAGAGAGCGAGCGCGCCGGGGGAAAGTGCGCGGCCCGCGTCTCGTCCGTCCGTTTTTAATTTGCCTCTTATTTACTTTATGACACCTTTTGTCAAAGGGATGAAGAGAAAGAAAAAAAGAAAAGAAAAAAGTCGCTCTTAAATGGTAATTCGGGCGCGATGGGGAGGAAAAGCCAAAAGATTTCCCTTTTATAGGCCTGGTTCAGCGGCCAAACGCGCTCTTCCTATGGGCTGGCGCTGCGTATATGTTGTGTGTGTGTGTGTGTGTGTGTGTGTGTGTGTGTGTGTGTGGTGTGTGTGTGTGTGTGTGTGTGTGCACGGGCAACTTCATGATATGCCATCCAATCTAGCTTCGTATCATAGGGGTTTGGGGTTTGGGGGGGGGGGGGGCTGTGTACTTTTTGCGGGTTGTTTCGAGCTGCGCCCTTCTAGTGTGCAACCTTTCCACCCTGACCTTAGCATGCATTAGTCATTGGTAAAGAGACGTGGCCAATTTTGTGAGGTGTGTGTGTGTGTGTGTGTGTAGTGGTGTTTTGCTACACTGTTTACCTGCATACAGTGGTAGTGAGTGCTCTTGCCGTTCAGGTGGCAGCCGTGGTAATACACACTGCAGTCATCCAGAGGGCTGAAGCGCATGAAGCCGTGCTGCAGCGAGTTGTCCCTCTTCTTGTGCATGTTGTAGTGCCTTATCACATCCTGTTTACTGGTGAATCTCTGTTCGGCAGGAACAACAGCAACAGGTTACTAAAGGCTGCTGAAAGTGTGTGTGCGCATGTGTGTGTGTGTGTGTACTGTAGGAAACTAGCAACATGTTATTTTATCAGTCTGGCAACAGCTGCACAGCATGAGAGCCAACTGGCAGCCAAGTCAGCGATGTGAAGCATGTGTCCAGCGCAAAAAGACGTCTCTGACTGATCTCATCCTACAGCGAGCGTGCAGCGACGTTTCTTCTTTTTTCTGTCCTTTTTTTTTCTTTCTTTCTTTCTTTCTTTCTTTATTCATTTACTATTCAATTACTATTATTATTATTTCACCCCTCTGCCTCAATATGAATACAAGTGCACTCGCATGCACTCGTTCCGTGGTTGTTTGCACACACACACACACACACACACACACATCGCCTGCATCTTTATTACTTTTGCGCCGCTTTTTTTAATTAAGACGCCGCGGATCGCTCGACTTGCGAGATCATAGTTGCGATGTTTTTCCCGGCTTCGGAGGAATTATGTTCCGTGCAGGCGACTTCCTCTTCTCGATTGTGCGGCGGGGAAAAAGAGACAAACAAACAAACAAACAAACAAACAAACGAGACACCACTCAACCCCCCACCCCCACCCCAACATAAATAAATAAATAAATAACGGTTCGCTTTTCCGTTCCCCCAGCTGATTGCGTTTGTTTAATTAAAATGGCGCCTTTCTTTTCTTTCCGCATGTAATAAGATGGGAATACACCTTCTTAAAGATAGCGGAGAGCAGAGAGGGGAGGGAGGGGGGGGGGGTGATGGGAGGAGGAAAGAAGAGAAAAACAAAAAACAAACAAACAGGATATAGAGAGGGAAAAGGGAACCTGAGATAGAAGCGAGGAAGCAAATCTGCGGTAATTGGGCTTAAGCTGATGTTACAGGAAGTGTAACGAAAGACGTCGGGAAAAAATCGATGGGCTTATTTTCGACGGAAAGACGCAACAGGGGACAGAAATATGACAGAAACGTCTAAAATGCAAAATGCAAGCGGTATGCAAGCGGGTATGCACGGAGCTTGTCTTACATACAGTGGGGGGGGGGGGGGGGGGGGGGGGGGGGGGGGGGGGGGGGTAGGGGGCAACGTAAAAAAAAAACGCTCACAGAAACGCACGAGAGCAGATATCGCGTGTCTCATTTCGGGGGGGAATAAATAAATAAATAAATAAATACATCCACGATACGGGTCTGATTGGGCGGGATGCTTCGGAATCTGTCAGAACGCTGGAAAGGGGGAAGAAAAAAAAAAGAGATGAAAAGGAGCTTTAAGTTTCAGTCAGAGTGGTCATCTGGGGTTATGAGGACCTGCTCCATTTATTTTCGGATTCCCAGTCCTGCGCAGGATGAGCACAAGGCCATGAAAGGAGAAGAAGGGCCTGGTGTTGTAGTGGAGCGGCCGGATAATATTCCACCGCTGTGTCATGTAACGTTTGGTGAGTTATCGCTTCCAAAAGCGCCGCTCGTCGGAGCCTTCGCTTCTGCTTCCACGTTCGGAGGACAAATCTCGCCAACTGTTTCTTTTTTTTTTTTTTTCGCCAGATATCTGCCTGTCATCGCTCCCAGCGATCTCCCAAGCAGACGTTTTTTTATAATAAAAGTGCGCTTTTTTTTGCTCCGCGTTCTACACGTCGTGCAACAGCTGTCTTCTCTACTAACAAGATCCCGACATGTTTGTACTGAAAAAGCACCAAAAAAAAGAAAGATAGATAGAAGAAGAAAAAAAGGATGGGAATTTACTACTGCACACTGACTGAGAAGGGATTTTTTTTTTTCTTTTTTTTTTTTTGACGCCTTTAACACTCGTATTTGCCTTTGATTTTCCCCATCATGTGAAACAGGAGTGCTCGAGTGCCAGCGTGTTTTTTTTTTTCTGATCTGCTTAATGCTGATTCTGCTGCGTCGTACATGACAACTCTCGGGACACGGATAAGATTAATAACGTGAAAGGGGGATTAGCAGTGGCCCCAGAGTAATAGCAGATGTCCTCTGAAAAGAAAAAGAGTCTGCGTGTGTGTGTGTGTATGGGGGGGGGGTGTGTGTGAGATGACTTCAACAATGCTATAGAGGAATTTATTTTGCCAATAAAAGCGTTTCAATGAACTTGATATTATTCAGTGCCGCACTTCAGCGCTTCCTGTTATATACGGATGTTAAAAAGCCGGCCCTTCGTCTACACGTTTATCATCAGCCTCTTCGCCAGACAGCGGCAAAACAGTGCCGGGATACGACCCAAAACATTTCGAAGACGGCGGCTGTGGCGCTCCGACGTTATCGTCTCTTTTAGCAAGGCATCTTGGGAATTGGTTGGGTTGTTGAGGGGGAGAAAAGGGGTGAATGTGTAGTGCAAAAACTACCTGTAAAGGTATGAAGAATTATGGAGTGATATTGACATGATCACATCATTCTGAGGTCCCCCCCCCCTTTTTTAAATATTAAAATTCTGTCATTAAAAAAAAAAAATAAACGCTTATATTAATTTGTGCTTTCTGCTTGACGATCAAAAAAAAAAAAAACGATAGAAAAAGGACAAATTTCCATGTGGGGTTTTTCCTCCTGGTTCTCTGGTTTCCTCCTAGGTCCAAAAACATGCATGGTAGGTTGACTGGCAAATTGGAAAATATGTGTGTGTATATGTTTGTGTGTGTGTGTGTGTGTGTGTGTGTGTGTGTGTGTGTGTGTGTGTGTGTGTGTGTGTGTGCATTCCATACAGGGTGTATCCTGCCATGATGCCTGAGATAGGCACAGGCTCCCCTGAGAGACGTCTGATAAAGCGGTAGAAGATGAATCAATGAATGTTCCTGGTGATTTAGTGGTTAGCACGTTCGCCTCACACCTCCAAAGTCAGGGTTCGATTCCCATCTCCGCCATGTATGTGTGGAGTTTGCATGTTCTCCTCAAGGGGTCTTTCACCGGGTTCTCTGGTTTCCTCCCCGGTTCAAAAACATGCACGGTAGGTTGATCGGCACCTTGGAAAATTGTCCCTAGTGTATGAATGTGTGTGTGAGTGTGTGTGTGTGTGCCCAGTGATGGGTTGGCATTCCATCTAGGGTGCCTCGATGCCTGAAGACGCCTGAGATAGGCACAGGTTCCCCGCGACCCGAGGGAAGATCGGATAAAGCGGTAGAAGATTTAGATTTTGTTGTATTGAAGTTTTATATTTTTAAATATAAAAATAAATAAATAAATCCTGCCAATTCTTTACTAGTCTAAATACCCTATAGCTTGTTTATCTACAGAATTAATGGGAGTCTGCAGAATCCACTCTGTGTGTGTGTGTGTGTGTGTGTGTGTGTTGACGCAGGTGAGCTCACCTGATAGTTGCACTCGGGGTCCATGCAGTGGTAATGCTCTCTGTACTGATAGGCGCAGTGCACGTGTCCACAGTGCTGGCTCCCTGAAAACCTGCACGAGGAGAGGAAAAAAAAACAAAGCACAAAAATCGTATTTCCAGACCTGCTTCCAACAAAACAGTCGTTGCTGCCACGAAAAAAAAACAAAAGGCGTTTTTTTACGCGCAATTAAAAGCATAACCTTTTCGCCGTGAACGTTTCCGAATGAGCGATTTTCAGCCGCTTCTCGTGACGAAGTGAAACGTGACCTCTATCCTTACGGGGGCTGCGCTTTAAAGGGCAATTTAGCCTTTTTATCCTCGACTGATAAACACCCTCACGCTGACAGAATCATCTTCACGGCGTACGGGGAAGCCATTACCGGCGACTACAAACGCGCGGCGCTCGGCGGAAGCGAGATCTCATACCTGCCCACGCTCCCACAACCATGTGATTACAATTCACACTTCAGTCACAGCAATCTCCACCAAATTAGTTCCATTGGCTTCAGAAGCAGTAGGTAGGCTCTTATTAAACTGTAACCCCCAGACGTAATTCACTCATTTGCCTGTGCTTTAAACCCTGCCAAATCAGCGCTCGACACTCCAGGTTAACAGGCTGTGCTTTAATCAGGGAAAGGTTAGGCCTAATAGAAAGGTTTGAGTGTGTCTGTGAGCTCCCCCCTCCCCTCCTCTACTACCCCCCCCCCTTTTCCTGCGCTCTCCTTCGGTGTGTGTCTGACTGGCCCGGGCTGCGGCAGATTGGCACCGCTTTAAAGAGGCCCATTTCCTGAGTGTTTACAGGCTGATTATAACCCTGACGATGATGACTGTTAAAAACCTCCAATTACAGCTCAAAACACACAAATAAACAGTCGCGCTGCCGCTGCCAAGAGCACCATCTGCCGAGGCAGACCGAATATGGCGGATTTTTCTCGGAGGACCAGATTTTTCCCCCAATGGCACTCAGTGACGTAGTGATGGAGGGAGTGATGGATGGAGGGAGTGATGGAATGATGGAGATAGGGAGTTATGGATGGTGGTGGTGTGAGTGATGAGGTGAGGGAGTGATGGATTCTCCCCGTCGGTCTCCCTGAGGAACCGTGACCGGAGGAAGTGAGGTAGTGATAGATTGAGGAAGTGAGGTAGTGATGAGGTGAGGGTAGTGATGAGGTGAGTCAGTGATGAGGTGAGGGAGTGATAGATTGAGGAAGTGAGGTAGTGATGATCTGAGGGAGTGATGAGGTGAGGGAGTGATAGATTGAGGAAGTGATAGTGATGAGAGTGAGGAAGTGAGAGTCAGTGATGATCTGAGGGATGTATGAGGATGAGGATGAGTGATTCTTGGAGGTGAGGTGAGGTGAGGGAGATGATTGAAGGGATGAGGATTATAGATGAGGAGTGAGAGGTGAGGTGAGGTAGTGATGAGGTGAGGGAGTGATAGATTGAGGAAGTGAGGTAGTGATGAGGTGATGAGTGTGAGTGAGGGAGGTGATGCTGGTTTGAGGAAGTGATGTAGTGATGAGGTGATGGAGTGATGATGAGCAGTGTGATTGAGTGATGAGGCTGATTGTGTGTGAGGTGAGTGATGAGGTGAGGGAGGAGTGTGAGGTGAGTGTGAGGTGAGTGATGAGTGATGATGTAGTGATGAGGTGAGGACATGATAGTGATGAGGTGAGGAACATTGATGAGGTGGAGGTGATTGTGATGAGGTGAGGTAGTGATGAGGTGAGGTAGTGATGAGGTGAGGGAGTGCTGGTTTGAGGAAGTGATGTAGTGATGAGGTGAGGCAGTGATGAGGTGAGGTAGTGATGAGGTAGAGGGCGAGGTAGGTGAGGGAGTGCTGGTTTGAGGAAGTGATGTGTGACGAGGTGATTGTGTGATGAGGTGATGTTGTGAGATGAGGTGAGGAGGTGAGGAGAGTGCAGATGATGAGTGAGGTGAGGTAGTGATGAGGAGGTGAGGTGAGGTAGTGATGAGGTGAGGGAGTGCTGGTTTGAGGAAGTGATGTAGTGATGAGGTGAGGTGAGTGTGAGGTGAGGAGGATGAGGCTGTGATTGAGTGATGAGGTGAGGCAGTGATGAGGTGATGTAGTGATGGATTGAGGAGGAGAGGTGAAGTAGTGATGAGGTGAGGGAGTGATGAGGTGAGGCAGTGATGAGAGTGATGAGGTGAGAGTGCTGGTTTGAGGAAGTGATGTAGTGATGAGGTGAGGCAGTGATGAGGTGAGGGAGTGAGGTGATGAGTGATGAGGTGAGGCTAGTGATGATGTGTGATGAGGTGATGAGGAGTGTGAGGTGAGGTGAGTGAGCGTGAGGTGTGTGGATGAGAGTGAGGAGTGATGAGAGTGATGAGGTGAGGTGAGTGATGAGGATGATGAGGAAGTGAGGTAGTGATGAGGTGAGGTGAGTGATGAGTGATGAGGTGAGGATCGGAGTGAGTGAGTGAGGTGATGTGAGGTGATGTAGTGATGGATTGAGGAAGTGATGAGGTAGTGATGAGGTGAGGCAGTGATGAGGTGAGCGAGTGATGAGGTGAGGCAGTGATGAGGTGAGATCGTGAAGGATATAGGAAGTGAGGTAGTGATGAGGTGAGGCAGTGATGAGGTGATGTAGTGATGGATATAGGAAGTGAGGTAGTGATGAGGTGAGGCAGTGATGAGGTGAGGTAGTGATGAGGTGAGGTAGTGATGAGGTGAGGTAGTGATGAGGTGAGGCAGTGATGAGGCGAGGTAGTGATGAGTAGAGGCAGCGAGGTAGTGATGTGTTGAGAGTCTTGTGTTGGACGGTTTACCAAAGCTACCAAAACGATACACGGCATGTCTGGGTCATGTGACTTCATGTGACTCTGAGTCGAATTCTCAAACGAACCATGCAGGTTAATTAACCAGGAGCAAACTCGATTCTTCTCAGAATCGACTCCTCGGCACGAACCCGAGAAAATGAAAAAAAAATGTACGTAAGGTAGAATCCATCCCGGTCCCTCACGGCCCCCCGGAGTACCACACACTCACCAGGCCCGTTCATCCTCGTGTACTTTAAGGGTCCGCAGGGAGAGCGACCCTCCTCTGCTCATCTTTTGCCGACGAACAAAATTCCCACTCGCCGCGTCGGGGGGCTAATGGGCCGCTGCTATTCGGCGCGCGCGATTAAATATTAACGCGCCCGCGATACAGAGATCGGCGCAGCAGCTCGCGTTACAACGCAGGCAGGCGCGCCGCTCAAAGTGCAAGGCGACGGCGGGTGCGCGAAAGCGTTTAAGAGGCAAAACTGCGACTAAACACTGCGAAAGGAAGCTTTTAAACCTCAGAGCTCGGAGATAAAGAACTTTCTCCCTCTTTTCCTAAAGGGGGAGGGGGGGGAATGAGGGAGGGGGGAGGTGGGCGTCGACGAGTTTACAAAGCTGCTTTTTAGTGTCAGTGTGCTCTCATTAGTGTGGAAGCCAGTGATGATCCTCCCTCACACACACACACACACACACACACACACACACACACACACACACACACACACACACATATATACACATACACACTCCTCCCCTCTCTAAGATGTACCAGGCCGCATTTGCCCTTTTTATGAGTTCTCATTTTCCGTTTTTTTTTCTCTCTCTCTCCTCCTCTTCTTCCCTTTCTTATTTTCCCCAACACGGAAATTGAAACTGTATCTGGGCTTATCTGCTGCCTCCCCGCGCATCAACTGCCGAGATGTTTAGACAAATTTTATGCATTATGCAGTGCAAATATCAAAACAGTTCTTGGCAGTGCCAGCAGAAGCCTCATTAAAAATTCCTTAATTAAATCTTCTTGCAAAATGTAATCAGTCCAAGGAGGGTTTTGTGTGTGTGTGTGTGTGTGTGTGTGTGTGTGTGTGTGTGTGTGCGTGCACGAGTAAGTGCGTGTGTCTGTTAGTGCCAGGGCTTTGATTTGTGGCCTTCATGTTACGGCTTTGGGAGACTAATCATTTACGCCACAGCCTCAGACTCTTTGAAACGCCATTTTTTTTTTTTTTTTACGCCCCCCCCCCCCCCCCCCCCCCCACACACACACAATACAAACCACACTCTCTCCCTTTAAAACCTGAATAAATAAACAAATGATAATCGCCTTTCTAGTGTCATGGCGAAATGAACACGGAACCCGATACGGCAGCACGCCGGATCCATCTCTGTGCTTTTGTCTGGATTTGTGAGTGAATGTCTGTCATTTAGTTCATTCGGCGTCTTCATTTGTGGCAGAGATATTGTACATCCAAAAAGCGTATATATATATATATATCTTATATATATATATATATATATATATATATATATATATATATATATATATATATATATATATATATATATATATATATCTATATATATATATGGGGGCACACGGTGGCTTAGTGGTTTAGCACGTTCGCCTCACACCGCCAGGATCCGGGTTCGATTTCCGTCTCGGTCATGTGTGTGTGTGGAGTTTTGCATGTTCTCCCCGTGCCTCAGGGGTTTTTTTTTTTCCGGGTTCTCCGGTTTCCTCCCGGTCCCGGTCCAAAAACATGCACGGTAGGTTGATTGGCACCTTGGAAAATTGTCTCTAGTGTATGAATGTGTGTGTGAGTGTGTGTGTGTGTGTGTGTGTCCTGTGATGGGTTGGCATTCCATCCAGGGTGTATCCTGCCTTAATGCCCATAGACGCCTGAGATAGGCACAGACTCCCCGTGACCCGAGGGAAGATCGGATATATAGCGAGCAGTAGAAAATGAATGAATGAATGATATGATATATATATATATATATATATATATATATATATATATATATATATATATATATATATATATATATATATATATATATATATATATATACAGACTGTTATCTGAGCAGCGAGTTTTCTAAGAAAAACTGCTCAGGAGTGCGTGCGCTCGGGGGAGTCGGCTTATTTAAAAAAAGCAGCTAATGTGTGAAATGTATTTGCAAACGTTTCCCGATGTTTGCTTAAGATTTCGCAGCCTTTGCCATCGTTATTACACGAAGCGCCGTGTTGGCAGGAAGTGCGGTGCTGCCAAAAGAAATGACTCACTTGCTTTCTTTTATGTAAATTCATCTTCCTGCTTGCCTATAAGTCATTTATTGTCTATGCACAAAAGGCTATTTTGCCTAACACGCTTTATTAGTCTATAAAACAACCAAAAAAAAAAAAAAATAAAATAATAATAATAATGGTTTATTTTCCCCTCCAAGGATGCACGTTTTCATACCTTGCGATATATTTCTGGTAGACGTTGACGTCTTCTGTCACGGGTTTCTCCGCAGGAAGGCCGTTTCTGTTGCGGTGCACAGAAAAGGGATGGAATTAATGGCGGCGCACGGCGTCGTTAATAATAAAATCCTGTCACAATATTTACTTAAGCGTTTCAAACTTCGGGCCTATCAATAAACATTTTCTCGCACGTTGCGGCGGGTTTATTCGCAAATGAATCAGGGGAGGTAGAACCCGAACCTTGATGCATGCCTTCCCAAAAATGAACGCGGAGCAGAGATGTTTCTGAAGGCATAAATGATTCATGGGCCTTTTCTGTGTTTTTTTTTTTTTTTTTTTTTTTTTTTCTTGAGAGTGCACAAATGGAAGGATGAAGTGATGAGGCGAGTCTGACGATGACTATATGCTTTCTTGTGTGAGGGTATGTGTGTGTGTGTGTGTGTGTGTGTGTGTGTGTGTGTGTTTTTTACTCAACCGCCTGTGATTTGAAGGATGACTAAAGCACTTATTGCTTCTTTTATCATCATCTGAGCAGTGACTACGTGTGCACTGGGGTCTCCACAATCCTGGCCCTGGTGACAACTTGAGCAGCTCCACTCAGGAGTTAGCCTCAGGTTAATATACCTCTCAAGGCAACGGTTTTGACAGTGGATTACCTGCTCTGAGTGCATATATATATATATATATATATATGTGTGTGTGTGTGTGTGTGTGTGTGTGTGGGTAGTGCGGATGGGAAGTGTGTACGGAAAAAGGAAAAAAAAAAAAGATCCCGAGTGCGTACGAGTGTGCGGGTCGCTTTTCTGCCGGAGGGTCTTCTAGGTTCTCATTGAGATAAACCTTAAAGTACACAAGAAGTCACGCTTGAGCAGAACCAGTCCCGGCCCTTCAAAGTGCCCCGTAAACTGGTTCAAGACTCAGTCCCAGACCTTGGTTCTGCCACGTTCCCACACTAATCAAAGCGCCAAACTGGTACACAAGTAAAAGAGGAAATTGGCCAAAGTGCGACGCCGAAGCTAAACCGGTACCGTCATTTTTTAACGTAACACATGTACTGTTTTTTTTTTTTTCTCGTTGTTGAATTTTAGGAAAACAAGAGGCCAAAACAAAGCCGCCAAACTGACCCGAGAAAAATGAGACTCCGGGTCCAAAACGTATTCATTTGTATCCCGCGGCGACACAGTTTTTTTAGCAGTAATACATCTAACTATCTGGTATCCGTGATCTAAACATAGACTTCTAAGGTTTTAATGGGTAATTCATTCACCGTGGGTGAGAGCCAACCATATATCATCGGCGGCGTGCCCGTGGTGGGGGCTGCCGGGTCTGCTGTGATCGAGTGTAGCTGGAGCAAGAGCAAAGAGTTCGGCGGGCATCTAAAAATTAAACCCCTGATTAATTCCGACAATTAACGGCGAGGAACAATAGGGAACCGTTCAGGGCGGAGCCATCGCGCTGGCCTGATTAACCTTGGCCGAACCATTTTGGAGTGGTGCGAACTGGATATATATATATATATATATATATATATATATAGGTGAAAGCGTGCAGGAATTCTTACTTGTTTGAGGAAACGGTTCCGGTAGTGATGGAGTCAGTCTTGGAGAAGCTGGACTTCATGTAGTCGGTGTTAAAGCCGACTTGGCCGCCCTGGTCCACCGGTAAGCACGGGGGTCCGACGGCTCCGGCGGAAGCAGCAGTGGGGATCACGGGCGTGCACGGGGTGGCCGGCGTGGCCGACAGGACGCCGGGCATCATAGCCGAATCGGCCTTCCCGGGGAGGAGCTTCTGCATGTTCTGTATGTCGTATTTGGAAGGACGGCCCACTTTACCTGTCTTGAAAGCGATGGCGCCGCCCATATCCGGGTTGCCCTCTCCGGGCTTGAAGAGGTGCAAGTACTTGACATTCTCGAGGTCGTATTTGGAAGGCCTCTTGTAGGCGTTGCCGTTCTGCTGCCTCAGGCTCTCGCCCATCTTCAGCTTCTGGATGAAGAAGTCGTACTTGGAGGCGCGGGACGCCTGGTTATGGGTGGGAATGCCGGTCGGGTTGGTGCTAAGCGGGGCTGGCTTGTGCTCCATGCTGGTGGAAAACAGTTGCGCCTCGGCTCCTGGGGGGCCGGGGGACGGCTGCAGGAGCGCTGCGCTCTTTTCCGGCATGGCCTTGGAATTGACTTCCTCGTGTTTGGTGTGGACGGGCCAGGGCAGCGCTTCTCCGGCCTTCAGCTTGCGGATGTACTCCTCGTATTTGGAGAAGCGGGCTCGGCGCGTGGCCTCCTCGCCCGTCAGACACGAGGGGTCTAAGGTAGCAGCTTTCATCTTCTCGAAGCTGAGCTTCTTTCCCAGGTCGTCACGGCCCTCCTCGTAGCCAAACATGTGGAGGAACTCGTTCATGGTGCTGGCTGCATAGTCGTGCAGGGCAGAGGCTTCTCCTGTACAGCGGAATCAACACAAGGCCATGGTTTAAAATCGCATGATGATGAAGGTTCAATGAGTCGAGTAATGCACTTTGCGTAGAGATTGTGTAGAGGGTTGTGCGATATGACACCCATGAAGTCGCTTTTATTTAGAGTTTTTACTAAATAAGAGGCCAAAGTGACCTTATAACCCACAGCGACACGAGCACAGTGAAACTCTTTCTTCGCATATCCCGGCTAGTTTTTGGAAGCTGGGGTCAGCCATGATACAGCGCCATCTGGAGCGCGGAGGGTTAAGAGCCTCGCTCAAGGATCCAAGGGTCACTGCTTGGTAATACCGGGGCTCGAACCCCCGACCTTCCGATCCGTAGCCCAGCGCTTTAAACCACTGAGCTACCCCCCTCTTTTTGCAAATACACTGATGAGAACTACTAAAATCTGTATATAAAAGCCTTGTTCTTTCTCCTCTGTATTCCTATGACAAAAAGAAAGGCATATATTATTTGAATTTGCTCAAAAGCAATACGTCATGTTGTCGAATGTGCCATTCCCGCAGTGAAAACAGTGTTCTCTCTCATACGCCGCAGACACGGCGCGGGAAACATCGAGCCGTTTAAGCGTTCTTCATTGACTCGTGCAAACCCAAAGTTCACTTTTTTCTTTTAAAGTTAATTAAAACACACCGTCCTCCCCAAGGACGGAGCTAAAACGCAATAAATGCACACTTTAATTGCGTTATGTAGAAAATTAATTCTGCGCCATTAACTTTCATCCAGGTTTGGGGGATGGGGGGGGGTGGTGTTAAAGGTTCAGGGAGATGGGCTGGAAGAAAACGCTCTGGTGTTAAAAGAAAAAAAAGAAATAGAAGAAGAAGAAAAAAAAAAAGACACTTTAAAGTCTGATTGGACGCCAGTGGAAAGATACTTACACTCCCACTACCGCCCCGAGTTTCATATAGTGTGGACGCATGCATGCACATGTAAAAATGTCATCTTGAGCTAGTATGTCAGTCAGAAGAGCTGGCATGATGCTTGCGCCGTGTTTCAGATGACAACTTCGCCCCGGTGTCAGATACACTCCCGGGACCGGTGGCCTCTCCCTCTCTGTGTCCTGGCTTTACGCCAGCTCCGCTCCAGACCTTTTCTTCATTTATTTGATTGCCTTTTTCATCGCCGGCTAAACGTAAGAGCGGTAACGCGAGCCACGGCCTTGGTAATTAATACCAAAATATTTCGGCTTTGGTCTCGTATTTCTCTGTTATGGCTAAATCGGTCGCTCTCTCTCTCTCTCTCTCTCTCTCTCTCTCCCTGGTGCTTTTCACATCTCATTCTCAGCATGTAAAATAATCCCCAAATTTCCATCGCAGCATCACTGTTACTCCTCTCCATAGCACATTACAATGAAAGGCGATCTGGCAGATCATGAAAAATTTAAAACGGACTATATGAGGCATTTTGAGAGGAAACATCCGCTTTTTAAAATTTATTTATTTATTTATTTATTTATTTATTGTTGGGGTTAAAGGACCTTTTTTTAAATGATTAGCACACTAATCATTTGTGCGTATGCTATACCTTTATTAGGGCTGAATAAACGATAAGGGCTGTTTGCTTTTTTGATTGAGCTTTTCTGATACCCTAGGGCGTCGATCATACGACCTGTTTTTTTTTTTTTATGGCAAAGCACTTTTTTTTTTTTTTTTTTATTATTATTTAATTCCTAATTAATAATTAACATCTTTAAGGAACATGACTCATTGTGATAAGGCCCGGATCCTGGTCATGAGAAATTCGCAAATAGGTTCGCGAATGCTCCGGGGCGGCTGTCATGTCGGGTCATGCGTTTATTTATTTATTTAAATATATTTTTTTTTAACCCGTGCTTTAAAGTAAGCCCGGAGTCTTTAATCTCAATCCATGAACACTTTCCAAGGACACTAATCAAACAGCCGCTCGTGCCTCCGGTCTTATTTCACCCATAGGCTTGCACGCAGAGAGGAAAGTCCCATCGTTTCCATATAGAAATCCCCCTCCGCTGCGCTCACAGTTGCTATCTATGATTACTGTCATTGGCAGTATGTTTAGTAAAATCTGAAATGAAAGGCTTGTTCTGTTTTTGCACAAACACCCATATTGCAGCAGTCGGTTTTACTACTAGTAATGTCAGAAGAAACAATTCCAGCTGCTTTTTTTTCCCTCACACACACACACACACACATAGCTAAAAATAAAAGTAATAGACAAATGTTTTTGAGTGCCGAGCGCGCTATCAATGTCGGCAGAATGATTAGACTCAAACTGCGTGCATTAAGCTCGGGCCCGAGCGCAGATAACCTTTTAAAACAGCATGTAAATGAGCTTTTCTTCTCCAACCTTATCACACATCCTCCTAATCATGCCATGTGCATGTGGCTGGGAAGCCGCGGCTTTGGCGGAAAGGTGTGATTTGCCTGGCTGCGCTCCCGAATTCTAACTCCCTCCCTCCCTCCCTCCCTCCCTCCCTTTCACACACACATACACACACTCACTCACTCTCCGTCTCACCACTGGAGAGTGTAAAAAGAAGTACCCTCAATCTTGCCACTTTACACTGCCACATTCCAGCCTAGGACACAGTCCTTGTCTGCGTTTGAGGCAATCGAGCAACTTTTTTTTTTCTGCCCAACCGCCCCCCCCCCCCCCCCCCCCCCCCCTAATGATTAGGTCCCACTTATAGGCCGTGCCTATTCCTGGACTAATCGAGGACGACTTGAGTACCGCAGGGTAAAATGGCGCCTTGCTATTTAGGATCATTTTTTTCCCTTTTTTTAAATTAAGTGCCTCAATCAATTACTATTTGATATTGCGAGTAAACAGTGTAACGGGAGAAAAACGGGTGAATGACGTTTATCAGTGGCCCGAAAAAGAAGGCTTCCTGCTGACACGCTGCAAAAAAACTCCAAAGTAAATAAATAAATCCCGCTGCCCCGTATCTCTGAAAGGAAAAAAAGGTTCTTTAAAAGAATCTCATTTGCACTCGCGGTTCCAGCTGCGATTATTTGAATCTCGTCTCTACTCCGACTGCATGAACTCTCTCGCTTTACATAGCCGACGTTTTTTTTTTTTTTTTTTTTTTCCCTTTTCGTTCGAGGTGTTAAAAGGCGGCTACGAGAGGAGGAGCGTTCCCGGGCTCCGGGAGCTGATAGGGAACCCACACGGCGCCTCGGAGTGAGGAGTTAAATGTTTTGAAGGTCGCAGTTTCTCTCATTGATCTTGCAATGTTTGTTAATTACATTGTCACTGATGTTGTGAGAGATAATTAAGCCACTATGTTTATATGCATAATTATGTGTGCTCCGCATCAGCCTTTGAAAGACAGCAGCGAGGAAAAAGGAGGGAGGGGGGGGGGGGGAGAAAAATATTTTAATTGTGAACCGCGCGGTAACATGGCAATATAGATGCCCTAGTTACAATTAACAAAAGAGGAGGAGGGCGAAGAGGAGAGGGGGAGGAAGAAAAACAAGTCGAAAGAAGAAGTGTGTGTGTGTGATCGACGTGGGAGCCTCGATGTAAACGGGCGCAGGGGAAAGGTGTATTTTCGCGCGCCGCATTCGCGCGGCCGTTGTTGTTTGTTTGTTTTTGCTTTGTTTTTACGAATCGAACTAATTAAAGCCACAAACAGTTTCTGAGAAAAGCTTCAATAAGAGAAGACCACTTCCCCACTGCTGTAAGGACGAGCAGAATTAAACCGCCGCAGGCAGCGGAAAATGAGACGAAATGGAAAACGGAAAATAGGTCTTTTGCAAACTGTAAACGAAAACAAAAAATTACCAGACCGACCAGATTTGAACTGCTGTACTGAAGAAAAAAAAAGGGGGGGGGGGGGGGGGGGGGGGCAGCGGTACATTATCTGCATTTGTTATCTACTTTAGCTTGAGTGGTATTGCGCGTCGAGAACTACTGTACCTCGTCGATTGCAGATAAGTCCGTGGCCGGTCTCAAAGTTCAGACTTGTTGTTAAGCAGTAAATATTTATTTATTTATTTTTTTTACTGTTTTCGGGTGTTATTGCCACTTTATAGGATCTGCCAACACTTTCGTCATCTAATCTGACTGATAGTAATGCCTGATACTGGGAAGAGAAGGCTTTCAAGGGGAAAGCGTTTTTTTTTTCTCCAGAGGTCAAAAAACACTTGGATTTAGTGCAACAGTGCAATTAGCCTGTTTCTGAGGAGCTCGTACACACACACACACATATATATATATATATATATATATATATATATATATATATATATATATATAACAATAAATAAAAAAAAATGCACCCAGCTCTCTTTTCTCTTACCGTCTCTTATTTAATACGCCATAGGCGAGAGCGGATATTCGGCGCTACCGAGATTACTCTGTAATGACACAGGGCTTCAAGCAGCGGCTTGACGAGTAAAATAAAACGGAAAAAAATCCAAATATAATCCTGGATGTATCGAATCGTTTCATCGGACCTGCCAACGCGACCGGCTCTTGCGCCGAGACGCGTTTAACATGCTTTCCTGTGTGAGCCTGGTCCAGAAATTCGGTTATTGTTGCAGGAAACGCTCCTGTCTTCCCAGTTCCACCTGTCAGAACGGCGTCACTGGATACTCATGCTGTAATTATAGACAGACGGAAATTGTTCGAGCCTGTTCGAATAGCGCTCGTCGGACTGGTTCTGATGTTTTTTTGACGCAAAGTGTCGATGTTAACATCTACCCCGGAGTGTTATTTATTTATTTATTTATTTTACCTGGAGAAGAGAAGGAAGCTTGGCAGTTAGGGGTCTCACTGGACGGTGGGTAACTCGTTTCTTTCTGAGGGCTGTCCGAGTCGCGGTCGTCATGGTAACTGCCCTCGTGGGACATCGGCATGGCGTCGTCCCGGTTGTCTTCGTCGTCGCTGCAGCCTTTGGGCTGGACCATGTACACGCCCTCCGGGGGCCCGGAGTCGTCTCGGCCGTTGGCTTTGGACCCCTTGGGCTCCTCGTCGTCGTCGTCGAAAGGTGCAGGGTCGTCGGCGTACTCGCCGTTCACCCACTTCTCGATGGCCTCGCGCCGCTTCTGGTCTTCCTCCAGGCTCGGCCCCAGCGTCAGGCCTTCTGAGAAATCGCTGTCGGGCTTGTCACCATCGTCGTAGTGCGAACTTCCCCGCTCGCTGTTGTCCGCCAGGTTCGGGTCGCCCTCGGCGTTCTGCGAGCTGCCGTCGTACACCACCTGCCGACTCAACTTGGCACAGATAGCGTTGAGTTTCAGGCCACCTTTTCTTTTGGCGGCCATCGTGGATTTTCCTGAGGTCTTTTCAGTGCATAAACCCCTTTCAGCTGCAAATCAGAACGTGGAGAGGGAGGGAGGGAGGGAGGGATGGAGAGAGAGAGAGAGAGAGAAAAGGCAATTTAGACAAGAATTGTTGATAACTAAAGCAATATTGTAATTCCATGACTATGACCCTTTTCCTCAGATACAATTATATGCTACAGATGAGGGTTAACAAAGCGTTTCGGGAGAGTGATGCTGTTCCTACACGGCTCTTACGTAGCACAGAACAAAAGGAGAGAATTAATGAAGTAGTCGGACTCGGAGGCTCGATGCCGATTCTTCTTAAAATAGTCCGCTATATATATATATATATATATATATATATATATATATATATATATATATATATATATATATATATATATATATATATATACAGTGTAAATCCCAAGACTGAGAGAAAACAAGATGAGACTTTTTTTTTCTTCTTTTTTTTCTGTCAGGGAACCTAGAAGCCAAAAAAAAGATGACTAGATCACAATCAGACCCCCAACGGCGCCCTGAGCAGCCAATGCATTGAGATTTAATCCTCGACATGACAGCGGAATAAAAACAGCCTGACACTGTAGACTCGCTTTACCTAAAGAGGCCCAAGCTTCTGCCAGTGAGAGCTCTGTTCAGCCTTAACTCTGACAGCGAGGGGAACGTGACGGCTCTTTGCATGAAGCTCTCGAAGACACACACACACACACACACACACACACACACACACACACACACACACATAAAAAAACGGTATAAAGGTATAAGATGGAGCTTTCAACCAGCAGCTGTGAGTAATAAGCCTTTAACCCAGGATCACCTTCTTGTTCCATAGACATTGGCTGATGGAGCTGTGTGGAGTCCACAACGCTCAAACACACTCAGTGGTAGATGATAAAACGGAGCAGGTGTGCTAGAGCAAAGGGAACGACCAAATGGAATTCGTGGGGTGAGATGGCGGTGGTGGGGGGGTAGAAAAGGCGGAAAAGCAACTCTGTATAGACGATTTTTTTGTTTTTTTTTACCTCAGGAAAAATCTTGTTTGACTTTTCGAAGGAAATCCTATAATATATAACATACCAATGTTGCAATATGGAAATTCTCCCCTTATAAGGAAACGTATCCGTATAACACATATCTAGTAACAATAATCCAACAAGACATGTAAAGCTTCATGACTTTTATTTATTTGTTGATTGATTTATTTATTTTTAAAGCAGGAAATCTTGAAGACTCCGCTTACAATACACAACATCGGCACACTCGTAAAAATTGTTCCACCGTGGAAGTTCCACAGGATGGTGTGGTATAAAAATGTCATGTCGGTGGTCTTTTTTTCGACATCAAAAAGCTCAGATTCAAACACACACACACACACACACACACACACACACACACACACACACACACACACACACACATAGACCCACACTTCCTGTGTGTAGAAAAGAGGAATTTGTTGATGTTAAAAGCCACTGTTTGGGTTTTTTTATATGGTTTTTATATTGGGACAGTACATATGCCAATCGAAACCCCCTGCCCCCCCCTCCCCCCCCCACCCCCAAAAAAGAACGTACTAGCCTTCTAGCAAACGCGTTCTATAAATAACCCGCGTCTAAACGTTTCGCTAGGTGACCCTGTGCACAGAGAGCAGCTTTCTTTCTTTTCTTTTTTTTGCCGCTCTTTTTTCCTCTATAGCTTCATAGCATGACTCAGAGATGCCTTTCTTACCGGAGCTCGCTTTTTGTTTGTTTGTTTGCTTGTTTGTTTGTTTATTTTTTTCAATTTTCAAATTTACGCGGCAAATGGCCCTCGGCAAAACGCACGGATCGACGGATCGCACAGGCTATTTCTGCCCTCACCAACTCATCAATACAATACCTGGGACAAAGCATTCTTGTGCAAACACATGCACCAGATGACCTAATCAGGATTTCCCACTCGAGTCATTCTATTACTTCGCATTGTCTCGACGACGTTCTTCTTCTTTTTTTTTTTTTTTTTTCCTCTCGCTTGTTTTTAAGTGATATATACACGCAGCTGAAGGTTAACGCCGTCATGTCAGACAGCATCCTTGGACCCCCCGCCGAACCCCCCCCCCCCCCCCATTCCTCACCCTCACCCCCACCCACCCTCAGCACATGCTTTTCTCATTTATTGTGTTTGTGCTCGGCCCTTCCTTTCTGAAACAATACGCTGAAGAGTTAGGCGTCGAACGACGTCCCGCCGCCTCACAAACACACACACACACACATCTATACATGGCTGGACGACAGGCTTTCCCTGTGAGACAATTGCTGGGCCGGGGTGAAGGGTTCACGCTGTAGAGGGCAGCAATTTAGGACCCGAAAAAAAAAAAAAAAAAAAAAAAAAATCAGCTGGAAAAACTATTTAGGAAGTGGAAGACATAAATCCTAAAGTATTTTTTCAGAACACCTCCAAAAGGAAAATAGAGGTCATTTGGGCGTAACAGTGCAGGTCATTTTCTTCTGGTTACTGTGCTACTATTTCATGCTCTAAGTACAGATTTCCTGAACGCCGCAATCTAGCTTCACCTTGTAGGATGTGCTTCTCTGTCCATTATCCACCGTGTAAGTGTGTGCGTTTTCTTTTTTTGCTTTTTTTTTTTTTAAGCGCTAACGAGCACTCCGACCACCCCCCCCCCTTTTCCCCCCGATCCAATCCCAATCTATAGCCACTGGCCATTTTATAAGGGACACCTGGACAAATCGAATCGCCAGGGCGGAAAATCCGTCGGCGAGTAAATAAACACGCCTGTAGCGACCGGAGGAGCGTTGTGAAGGTGCATAATCCTTTGCGGCCTCAAAAATCACACTGGATTCCACTCGGAGGATGGGAAACGAATCATTCCCGTGTGTGTTTATTTTTCGCATTTCGTACACTTTTGGGCGAACTCTCGATGTGTGAAGATCTGTACGCTTCGCAAATTCATTCCATTCCAAATATCGCATATAGTGTTTAATGCACGCTGCATCTTATATAGGGTTTAATGCAGACTGCATCAAATATAGGGTTTAATGCATCATATATAGGGTTTAATACACTGCATCATATATAGGGTTTAATGCACACTGCATCATATATAGGGTTTAATACACTCTGCATCATATATAGGGTTTAATACACTCTGCAGCATATATAGGGTTTAATACACGTTGTATCACATATAGGGGTTAATGCACGCTGCTTCACATATAGGGTTTAATACACTTTGTATCACATATAGGGTTTAATGCACACTGCATCTTATATAGGGTTTAATGCACACTGCATCATATATAGGGTTTAATACACTCTGCATCATATATAGGGTTTAATACACTCTGCAGCATATATAGGGTTTAATGCACGCTGAATTACATATAGGGTTTATTGCACTCTGTATCGTATATATAGGGTTTACTGCACTCTGCATCATATATATAGGGTTTAATGCACTCTGCATTATATATATATATATATATATATATATATATATAGGGTTTAATGCACTCTGCATAACATATAGGGTTTAATACAGGGTGCATCATATATATAGGGTTTAATGCATTCTGCATCACATCTAGGGTTTAATACACTCTGCATCACATATAGGGTTTAATGCACGCTGCCAGATGATTGGCTGCCTGGAAAACTGCACCAAAGTGTTTTACACAGCCTGGCATGCATCTAAAGTCTTGTGTTATGTCAGGACCTGCGGTTAAACGAGTAATAAAAACAGGCCTTGCCACTCATAACCGCTGATTTCGAGCGTGCGCCTGCCAACCCGGAGCCGCTTCTGCTTTTTTTTTTTTGCCGACGCTGACGATCGCTATGACGACCGCGCTGTTTACCTCCCGGTCGTTTTTCGCGTGTGCACGATAGCGTACGGCGCGATCAAATCAGCAGGGGGACGGAGATGAAAGCGCAGGCGCTGGCTCCGGAGGCTTGCCGGGGCTCTCGCGGGAGCGGCGTTCGCGTCGGCGAAACAAAATAGGTGTAACAAGCAGCGAAGCCCTATTAATTCCACACTTCTGACCTGCTTTTCTAAGCGCGATCGGAAAAAAAGAGAGAGAAAACAAAGCGACAGGGTCTCGGAGGTGCTCGGAGATGCGCGTCCACCGTAAACGAAAAGCGGCGGGGATCATCATAACTAAACCAAACTTGTTTTTCTTAAGTGGATATGTTTATTGTAACGCTGACAAGATTTTCGCGGAAAGACTGCAGAGCTGGAAGGCGGGTAAATCCCGTTACTGTATAAGGAGAAAAACGTAGGGGGGGGAGGGGGGAGAGAGAGAAGGGGGGGAAACTATTTTAAACAATTTCGACAATAAGCACGAGAGAGAACGGTTTTTATCTGCACATCGTAGGTCCTGCGTTTTGTCAGGGCCGACTTTGCCACAGCGAAATACTCGCAAAAAAACACAAGAAGAATGAAAGAAAGAAAGAAAGTGCTCTTGGATGAAAACAAAAAACAACAAAACAAAAACGAGCCTGTCACGTCTCTCCGTGTCTTCTTGTTTAATGCGCAGCTTCTGTTTATGTGCCAGAATGATATCATGCCCAATCAAGTGGTGTTTCAAATCCTAATAATGCTGTTGGAAGTGCATTATTTGTGTGAACGTGTGCAGACTGTAATCAGCCTGCCAGAGTGGGGAAGTGGCTGTTAATGACTGCTTAGATTGGCATGTCCTGTCCTCTCCTCTCCTCTCCTCTCTCTCTCTCTCTCTCTCTCTCTCTCTCTCTTCCTTTTTCTCATTCTCTGCTATACACAGGAACACTCCGAGGCGTGCGTTTGTCACCTGCCATTTCGCCGCCGGCGGAATATTCTAGGAACGACGTGTACCGAACCGCACCTTCTCCACCGCGGACCTGCCGAGGTTCTATAGGAAATGCCTTCCTGTGCGTTCGCCTTTACTGCGACACTTGTGGCATCCGTCTATAAATCTATAACCTGATCCCCCCGGTCCGGACTCGCAGGGTGTTAATGCTGTAATGTGGGGAATTCAATCGCCGTTTCAGGATAGCTTGACTGACAAGGACAACCCCCCCCCACCACCCACCCCCCCCACACACACACACACACACCTCACCCGCTCTCCTTTCCTCATCATATGGTGAGTTAATTAATATAAAATAGGCATGGGAAATGCCAGGATCGTACGAGATTATTTTTCATTATTTAGCATGCTTCATCCCGTCTCCTCTGTCCTTAAAAAAAAGAAGAAAAAAAAAAGCAGGCGCCTCCATGAGATCTTAACCTTCTCGGCAGATTAAGTGACAAGGCCGGGATCTCGACGTGCGCCTTCATGAACTATTTGTCTCCTTCGTTCCGCACAGGGCGTCTGAATCCGAACGCTCCGTCGATACCGTGCGTGTGTGTGTGTGTGTGTGTGTGTGTGTGTGTGTGTGTATATACCATACCCCCCCCACCCCGTACGTAGCAGCGAAACCTCAGGATATGAAAATAAGACGCCGATATTTCTGGGTTTTTTTATTTTATTTTATGAATTTACAGCTCTCAGGATGTGTGTGTGAGTGTGTGTGTGTGTGTGTGTGTCCATGCTCCCACGAGGGTGTGAACGTGGGCTCGGGGAAGCCAAGCGGAAAGCCACTGATGGACCAATCCTCCAGTTCCCCGGCATCTGGCCCCCTCTTTCACTTTTATTACACAAGAATAACAATAAGCAGGTCCGTGACCCCGTGTCCAGATTTGCCGTCATTCCTTTCCTTTTTTTTTTCCATTTTCCCCCCAACAGTCCGCGCCGATGCGCCGAATTTCCATTTTCTGCATGCATATTTAATTGAGTTTTGTCCCAGTGGTGCGGAAATGATTTGTTTTTTGCTCTCTGTTCACTTGACTCCTCTTCGGAGTTGGTAACCCTGATTAAGACGTTCGCGTTAATTTCCCAGCGCACACCTTTTTTTCCCCCTCTTCTTCTTCTTCTTTCTTTCTTTCTTTTTTTTTCTCCGCATTAATGGTTCTGATCGTCTAATTAAAACTTCTCAGCTTCGCCGCTGATCACCGCTCGTTGTGCTTCTGACCCGAAGTTTTAATTGCCGCGTCAGAGGCGATAATAATAATTTCTGGGTTCTGATGATTAAAAACAATGCCATTGCCGAATGCATTTTAAAGAGACAGGAGTCGGCGCGAAAAGGGGGGGGGGGGGGGGGTTGCGACTTGGGGAGGGACGTTTTTTTTTTCTTTCCCCAGATGAGAAAAAAAAGATGGATTTCTTGTTTAGTAGCAGGTTTTGGAGGAAAAACAGGCTTGATGGACTTTTACTTTTATTTTCGTAGGAACGAAAACGCTAAAGGCATTCCAGCAAAACAGCAAAAAAAAAAAGAAACATGACACATACACACAATTTTTGTCAATGGGAGGACATTTTACTGGCAATTAATAACGCGGTTAATTACGGGTGTGTCCCAACCAGCTAAAACATTATCCATCTTTCCCCACAATGCCAAAACCAACCTAGTATTAAATATACTAATATCTAAACTTTATAATCATATTAGTCATATTTCTCCGCAAACTTTTTTTTTTCCCCAAATGACCTATCAAATAGCGTTCAGAAAATCCCTGTGCTGAATTTAAGTCGCCTATTAAGTGTCCCTAAGGAAAAAGGGAATGGGCGCTATAAAGGAATGCTGAAGCGTGTGCTACTTCATGCGCACCCACTTCGCCTTCCCCGTCCTCTTTTTATCTCGTGGATTCTAATCAACTTTTTAGATTCCGCCGCAGGAATCGATCCTTCGCGTGAGGATGCACATCGAGACCAAACAATTACCCCCCCCCCCCCGCCCCCCCACACACCGAAATCAGCCAAAACAAACTCCTTTTTCACTCGAACAACAAATGTTTGTGGTCAAAATAAACAAAAACAAAAAAAGACTCAGACAGACACAAATCTGCTTCAATAATTAATCGTCCGACGCTTGTAGTGAGCTTTTGCTATCGATAAAGAACTTATTGCTTTTTAGGATGTGACCTCGCAGCGCCGTCTTTCAGCCGACCTTGAGGGACCCGCTCTGACTTCTCAGGGAACCTCTCTCTCTCTCTCTCTCTCTCTCTATCTCTCCCCCTTCTCTTCACCACCCTCCTCCTGCTCTTACAGACAGGAGCCTTCAGCCAAGTACAATACTCCAGCCAGGGACCGCTGCGACTAGCACAAACAAAACAAGCCCTGAAAAAACAAAAGGCGCACACGGACACACACACACACACACACACAACACACGCAGCACAATGGACTCCAAAATGCCACTGTATATTTTTAAATGCAAAGCGGAAAAAAGGAAATATGCTGTACGGGGAGCAATTAGGCAAATGCGCCATTCTAAGAAAACGAAAAAAAAAAGAAAGAAAATTCTCATGGAAAAAGCGTACGAAAGCTCACATGGTTCAACGAGGAGAGAGAGGAACTCGACCCCTGGTCAACTTTTGGTGCGAAGATCGCTGCACAAATGAGGAAGATGATATCACACTAGAGGTCCTTCTTAATCTCGGGTGTATTGTGAAGTTTCATACTGGAACATTTTAGGGTTTACGCTATTTTCCACGTATAAATTACAGCGCAGGTGAAAGTCTTTCTTCAGGTATCCCGCCTTGTTTAGAAACAGGGGTCAGAGCGCAGAGGCAGCCTCCGTACGGCTACAGCACACAGGGACCCCAGGGGCGATTTCGGGGGTTCGAACCCCCCGACCTTCCGCTCATTAGCCCAGCACCTTAAACCAATGATCTAACCCTCAACACCCCCACCACCCCCACCACCACCACCACCACACCTCCCATTCAGCGAACCCATTCAGTCACTTCCTAACCTCACTGTTTAGTGTATCTATTGTATCTATTAGTCGACCGAAGCAATCTATAGCGTGTATAGCTTCCGTGTAAAATCAGCGCTTTCAGACGGAGCCAGATTGAGCGCGACCCCGGCGGTGGAGGTTAATTAGCCACGTTGGCAGCTCGGAGCTGGGTGGCGAGACCTCTGCGAGGAGCTGGCAGGAAATTTGGCAGCGGGGCATGGCACAGGCTCGGCGCAGACACCTCTCAAGGGTCCTTAAGCCGGCATTCGCACACGTTAACCGCTCGAGTTTGGTCGCGTTGCCGACGTATAGGACGGGGGGGAAGCCAGAGAGGAGATGGCAAGGGAGGAGGGAGGGCAGAGAAAAAGATAGAGAGAGAGAGAGAGAGAGAGAGAGAGGGAGAGGTCGGCGGCTGCTTGGTGTCAGAGCACGTCACTCAGAGTCATTAACTGCTAGGATATATTTCATTTAGCGGTTTCCGGGGCCACACTGCTGAGCAAGCCAAGCCGCCATTAGGGCCCGTCCTCCAGGGGGAAAACACGGCACAAGCTGCTCGATTAGTTATCAATTAGGAGCGCGGAAGCCTCCACCTGCTGCGTGCGAGCCAGCGAGAGAGCGAGGCTCCTAAACTACGCCTTTACTCGAGCTCTTTCACTGACTCAGACTTTTTTTTCTCTCTTTTCTTTCTCCTGACTATCAATCACCTTGGTACTGAACCCGTGCTTAAGACTGTTTCACAGTGACACCACAGTCACCACAATGACTCGCGGCATTTCTTAAACAAGCGCCTCTCGACCTTCGTTAATGTTTCCAGCGAAATCCTGCAGGGCTACAAAAGGGATAGCGCGTCCAACGGCAAGAAAGGAAAAAGAGGGGAAAATTAAACGAAGGGGGGGGTGCCTTTTCCTTCGGAAACGTTTCCAGCTCACATGGAAAAGCTTAATTGATTTCCAAGGTTACCTCTTAAATTTTTCTGGGGGTTTTTTTCGTTGCTTTTTTCCCCCCTTCACTCGCACGCGTTCAATGTTTTTAAAGCAATTTCCTCGAATTCTCCCTGCCGGCTGAAGGCCCCTGCGTCTCCTTCTGCATGAGATGAGATGGGAAGGAGGGGGAGGAGGAGGAGGAGGAGGAGGAGGTGAGTTTTAAAGCCAAAAAAACGGCATTTCCAGACAGGAAGAGACAGGAAGACCTCGCTGACAACTTCGATCCCCGGCCACCATTAAAACATTTGCTGTGCTTCACAGACTTTGCTATTTTTTCTCCCCCCCCCCCCACATGCCATGATCCTTTCCTTCTTTCCCGCTCTCTTACTTAATACGAACAGGAACGAGTTACAGGTGTCCTCTAAATGTCTGCTGCATCAGGTGTAGGAGGGGAAGGGATTTCCGTGTCCTTCTCCTTCCAAAGGCAAAAACAAGTCAGCACATTAAGCGTTTTCAAGCGTGCTGACACTGTGCCGCAATCAACCTGCTGATGTCTTTCCTTTTATCCTGTTTTATTTATTTATTTATTTATTGGCATTGTTCCTATACTTTATGATATCGGATTATTTGCCACAAATCTGAGCAATCTTGCTACAATTACTACTATGCATAGCGTCGTTGCATTATTGTGTTATTTATCGATCATTTTAGCGGTGGACGAAAACTGCGTTTTTCTTTGCTATGCTACAGCACGACAAAAAGGAAGCATCAGGTCACGTCTAATGCAAGTCGCATTAGCGCGGCGTAATGACATTACGCATACACGGAATATTCCAAATGCCATTCTGAAATATGAGTTAAAAAAAAGAAAGGAAAAAAAAGAGGAAAAACCTGTAAGGATTTGCAGGTATCTGTTTTTTTTTTTTTTTATAAAAAAAAAAACAAAAAAGAAAAAAGGGTGAAAAAAAGAGAAAGCTCGAGGAGGTAGAGTGCTGCTTTACTGAAACTGCGTGCTATTTTGGTCAGAGAACACATAAAGGAAGTGTTGCTGGCTGACTCAAACAACGAATTTGCTTTTGATAAAAACCACAACACCTTCTTGTATATTCTACACCAAAAACATTTCGGGTTTCCTGATTTTATTTATGCAGTATAGCCTCCTGCAAAAAAACAACAACAAAAAAACAACAACAACAAAAAAAGCAGCACAACAAGTAAACAGGTTTTCGTCGTCTTTTTTTTGTTGTGCTGTACAAGAAATGTCGAGTGGTTATGGTGCCAAAAAAAAAACAACAACCAAGAAGATCAAAAATCATTTAACAGTCGTTTTTTTTTTCTTTTTTTCTCTCTTTTTTTTTTTTTGCATTGACCTACATGTCACGAATGCGCCGACGAGCTCGTGACGAGCGCCAGACAAGCGCAGGTTGCAATTTTGCCTTTTCGCCGGCGTTAGGCTTCGCCTTATTATTATTTTAAAGTGAAAACGGATACTCCGGCGAAGTGCAAATTTGATGAATTGCTGTAGCAGATTGCCGTTATTAATTATTAACGCGTATTTTATAAATATTCAAGTCTGTCATGCATCGAATAATGAAGGCTTTGGAGAAGGTTACTTCCAGCACGCATCCTAATGTGTCAGAAATATCACTTTTAATCAAGGCGGTGTCGGAGCGCGCGTCTCAACCTCTAAAAATACAATCGCCGGCGTGAACTCTCTCTCTCTCTCTTTCTCTCTCTCTCTCTCTCTCTCTCTCTCTCTCTCTCTCTCCCGTTCACTTCTTCTCCCGCTCGGGCTCCGTCACACACTCATTTACCGACTTCATTCGTTCATCTAACTCGGCCCCTCTATCCCCCTTTGTTATTTTTTTTAATCGGTCCCGTCCCTTCGCTCGTCCCCTCACGGAGTGTGTGTCATAATAATAATAATAATAATAATAATACTAATAATAACACTAATGCATGGAAGCTGATCTACCTTCTGGACACACCTAGTCCCAGCGCTAGAGCAGCCATATGGCGCGATGCATATTCATACGGCTGCGTCTGCGCTGCCGCAACGCTTAAGCGCCTCTCTACAAACTTCAAATAGGACGAGAAGAAAAAAGAAGATAAAGTTTACACACACCCCTCCCTCCCTCCCTCCCCTTCCTCCCTTTCTTTTTTTTTTTTTTCCCAGAGCTTGCCCCCTTTTATTCTTTTTCTATTTCCTTTTGTCTTGGAGATGAGGATGGGTGCTGAAGGCTGGTCCCAATGTGAGTGCATGGTGTGTGTGTGTATATGTGTGTGTGTGTGTGTGTGTGTGTGTGTGTGTGTGTGTGTGTGTGTGTGTAGTGGATGTCAGGCTGTGGGTAAACTGCGCTGTCAGGTGGGCTTGCCGCTCCTCTCCCCAGCAGGGTAAATTTCAGCCAAGAGCGATGGGGAGATTAACACTGTCAGAACTGCAACACTAACCCTTCATTAACAGAGCACCAGGGCCTGAAGCACACACACACACACACACACACACACACACCACACACACACACACGCACACACACGCACACATGCATGCACACATAAACACACCGGCCTCCAATGCCTGGGCACAGAGCTAGTAATTACCAAAGCAACCTCTCAGTGTGTTTCTCTCTTTTCTACCTCAACAGTTTTTCCACCTTCTTAACGTCTGCCATCCTCCCTTGTCTTTTTACGCGAAACTCTTTCGCTCCACACCTTCCATTTTCCACTCGTTCTCCCTCCTTTTTTTTTCTTTCCTTTTTGGCCCACGTGTTCCACCGCATCTCGTGCCAGAAGCACGGTGCCAGCCTTTTGCCAGGTGGCGTGACACACTTGAGAGCGAGCCAGGCATGGTGGCAGCGTGTGTGTGTGTGTGTGTGTGTGTGTGCTGTATTAAGTGCTGCTTTATCAAATTAGTTTGGTATCCAGCCGATGCGTAATAAAGGTACATCGATGCCCCCGTTGTTTCCCAGACATCAATCCGCAAAAGTGAGAGCCAAACCTGGGGACTGGCAGCAGCCTGGGTACCAGCCACACCTTTCCCCACTGATCAGCTTATGGCGTCCTGGGCGCACCAATATCGCGTGTGTGTGTGTGTGTGTGTGTGTGTCTGTGAGAGAGAGAGAGAGAGCCTGAACAAACGACACGCCGGCAGCTGCTCTAACAGGTTAGCGAAAGATGAAAAGCTCTCCGGCGGCAGCGGCGCTTTATCAGACAGGCGCAACAAGCGCTTTTGTTTTTTTCGCACAGGGGCCTGATGGACTGCTGCTGTACATTTTCGGCAACGTCATCTTTTCAAAGCGTGCCTTCGCTATTGCTCTCTCGTGGGGAGGATGGAGAGATCAAACAACGAAGGAGAGAAAGACTTGTTGTGTGTGTGTGTGGGGGGGGGGGGATACCTGAACAATGTAGCTCCTAGATAATGCAAGTTACAAAAGTGAAGGCGGGTACAAGACTTCAGAGGTCTTCTTTCCAGAATGTGTGTGTGTGTGTGTGTGTGTGTGTGTGTGTGTGTGTCAGAGAGATGTGTAAAGTTAGGAAAGAAAAAAAAAAAAGGGAGAATACTCTAATCTAACCAGAGGCCCTGAGAGAGCATCTGTTCATCCCCCTCCCTCAAACTCCGCCCCCACCCCTCCCCCATTCCGTAATAAAGTACTTCAAAGACGTCCAACACTAACTAAAGTTAGTATCGCTTTGGTGTTCGGTCCTTTCATTCCATTATTATTATTATTATTATTATTATTATTATTATTATTATTAATTAAAAAGCTCTCCCTTTGAATTTTGTGATGTCACAACCGTCGAACCAACCGTCCGCCGTATGCAAATGTAGCGAGCAGGACAGCAGTCGCAGCACAACATGAACGCAAAGCTATAATTATTTCCTCTTTTTTTGCGGGAAAAAAAAAACAATTCGCCTTAATAACTTAATAACCAAAGTGAGAAACACAAAAATGTTTACAGCTGCTACGACGTAAACGATTATGGGAAATAACATTTGCGACAAAAAAACAAACAAAAAAACAACTCCGGCGTGTCATTTTTTTAATAACAATAATAATATAAAAAAAATGTTTTAATAAAATTGCAAAACGACAACGGAAATAAAACATGAAAAGTCGGTCGTTATCTTACCTTATCTTAAAAAAACAAACAAAAAAACAAAAACAAAAAAAAAAAGGTTGCAAACGAGCAGGTGAAGTCGGGGCTATAAATGACTCGGCCTCGCCGCAAGGCGCTGCGTGGGCGTCTTCTTCGCCGCAAGTATAGTGTCACTAATGATGTGGTAGGAAGAGCCTGGACTTCAACAGGTGCCAGCAGCTACATGTTCATTAAACAATAGCAGCCGCGCTGTCAACAAGCCTAGTCTTCAATTTACCAACGAGCGACTGAGGCCAAAAAAAAAAACAGGCAGCGCAAAAAGTCGTATGTATTCGAGTTTTAGAGGAAGAGGTTTGAGGCAGTAAGTTGAAGGCAGAGCGGTGCAGAAACAAAAGTCAAAACAAAGCTCTCTCGCTCGCTCTCTCTCTCTCTCTCTCTCTCTCTGCAATATGAGTTTTGGTTTGAGTTAGAGCATGAGTTATGGCTTCTGGGCTGCTGGGGAAGCTTGTATTTATGGGGGTACTGAGTGAGTGTTAAATCCCTGCTAAGAAATAAAGTCGTCCCTGAGCGAACTGGGGGAAACATTTCACTCAGTCTAAAAGGTGGTTTTGGAAAAAAAAAAAAAGAAAAAGGGGGCCATTCCTCTTCTGCATGGAAGCGCTATTCCTTATTCTGTGTTGCGGGGAGAAAAAAAAAAGGAAAAAAAAAAGATGGAGGGATATCAGATTGAAGGAGCATGAATCTTTAAAGTGGATGCTGTGGGGATGAAGAAAAGAGAGCGGTCCCTCGGAGCGCGTTGTGTCGAACGTATGCAAACCTGTTTGAGTGTGGTTTCAGAGAAGGAGAAGAAAGAAAGAAAGAAAGAAAGAAAGAAAGAAAGAAAGAGGAAAAAAAAAATACCTGAAACTGCGCCAGAAACTCGTGTTTGAATGCAAAACAAATTCTAGGAAAAAGAAAAGAAAAGTGTGTCTTGAATCCCGTGTGGTTCCTTCACCTCTCCTTGTGCTAAAAGCCTCCATCCTTAACACCCCATACACCCCCCCCCTCCACACACACCACACCACCACTACCACCAACAACCCCCCCACCCCAAACCCCCCCCCCCACACACACACACACACACAAGCAGCAATCACAATTATTCCTTAAAAAGGCTCTATTTCTGCATTAAGCTAAAAGGACTATATCTTGTTCCACCCCTCTGAGTCAGGGCCGCCTCACTTACCCTAAGTATCTCAATAAATCAGCAGTTACTGTTAACATGTACTCCACAATTCAGTCATCAATCTCCCGCGGCTCAGAGCGAAAACAGGGGAAATATCTGCTTAGTAAAATCTCGCGCAAGTGTGTGCACGGACGGAAACGCAAACACGCCTACACGCAGGCAGGCAGGCAGGCGCACACACACACACACACACACACACACACATAAACAAACAAAACACATCCGCCGGGACATGGGAACCGCTGCAGAAACGCGAGCCCGGTTCACGTCTGATCCCACCCCCCCCCCCCCCCCCCCTCCAGCCGTGGGGTCTCTCCGAGAGAAACAAATCAACACCCAGGACCCCTGGAACAAAACAACAACAACAACAACGGAATATACAGTCTTTCTCTGTTTTTTTTTTCTTCTGGCCTGCGCCGAGCACCATCACGGCCTTGAGAGGAGCACATGTTTGGTTTTAGGGACAGTGTGTTTATTTAAGAAAGAAGGGAAAGTTTAATTGAGAGGAGCGCCGGATTAAGGCAGAGCGGCGGACGTCCGAGCCAAACACCAATCCCCCCCCCCCCCACCACCACCCACCACCACCAAAACCTCCACCCCTCCCTCCCTCCCTCCCTCGCTCCGTCTCGAAAAAAAAAAAAAAGAGCGAGGAGAAATCCTTTAGAACATCTGTATCTGAGCGAGCGAGCGAGCTCCGTGTTTAACACCGGGGGGGGGGGGCTGGGGGGTTGGAAATAATAGCACGTCATCGGTTCTGCCGTCCTTCTTCCAGGCCCGGGTGGTAATTAAGAACAACAATTTGAGCGGAAAAAGTAAAAAAAAAAGGAAAAAAAAAAAAGAAAAAAAGTGGCGAATGGGGAAAAAAAAAACAACAACAACAACAACAACAACAAGAAAAACGCACTGATAGATCTCAGCCGTGACTTCTCCACGAATCTTCGTTCGACCGACAATTCGCCGTGTATTTTCTTCACACCTGTGGATCGGAACGAAGTTTCGTGTAGAAAAACAAAAGTAAAAAGAAGAAGAAGAAGAAAAAAAGTGCTTTTTCTTTTCACTTCTTCTTCCAGAAGTGAGAAAATCATCTTTTGTCTAATTTGTTCTGCGCACACAATGGAATTATCACACGTTCTGACATCACACCTGACTCTAGCAGCACCTCAGCCTCTATGTGTGTGCGTATGTGTGTGTGTGTGTGTGTGTGTGTGTGTGTGTGCGCTTGTCTAGTGTTCGCTCCGAGTGTGTGTTGCGTCTGGCTTGAGCCTTACCTGGCAGGAGACGGCCCTCCTGTTTGCGTCTCACCTCTCCCTGACGCTCGGGCGGAATTCTCTCCACGAAGCACGGCATTTTTCTCCCCCACGTGCCTCCACGGCCACACGGTCCCCTCTCTCTTTCTCTCTCTCTCTCTCTTTCTCTCTCACTTGCTCCTTGTGCCTTTCGTTCTCGTAATACGCAGAGCAGATGTCAGGGCTGCGCGTGTTTACCCACTCTACCAGTAGGGGTCCTTCACCACCCTCTGCTCTCTACCTCTACAGCCGTATTGGAGGGGGAAAAAAAAAAGGCCGGGAAAGAGCGAGATGGAGATAGAGGCCACTTAAGCCTACCTCCCTCTCTCTCTCTCTCTCTCTCTCTCTCTGTCCGTTGTGCCGAGCGCGTGGCTGACTGTCCGGGCTGGAGGGGAAGGCGGCAGGCGAGCCCACTCCGCTAGGCTCCAGCCTCTCAGATTGAGTTACACAGAGTCAATGAGCGAGTAGCAGCCATGGGCAGGGGCAATATCATGGCTACAGAGAGAGAGCGAGAGAGAGAGAAGGAGAGAGAGAGAAGAAAAGGGAGGGAGGGAGAGACCATGCACGGCTGCTGTTGACACTGATAACATGTGCCACAAACTCCGCGCTCCGCTACACAAAACGCTACAAACGCTACAAAACACCGAAAGCAGATGCCCTGCTCTCACATTTCACCATGATGGTGGCTTCTTTTCTTTTCTTTTTTTTTTCTTTTTTTTTCACCCTCCATCCCCCCCTTTCCCCAAAAATGATTGATTTGAAATGAAATAACAAGCCTCCCCGTCGAGTCGTTGACACTCGACTGCCAGATTCGCAGGCTCCCGAGGTATTGTTTAGCAAGGAATTTCAAGTTTCGCTCCTAACATGCGGGCCACTTTTCACATCGCAATAATAACGCCGGGCCTCGCAGCTGCCCTGATGACAGCTCTCTCTCTCTCTCTCTATTTCTCTTGCGCTGAGACAGCATGCTCAGACACAAGAATTTGAGACTAAGCCTCAAATTAATATCGCCAGCCGGACCCCCCCCCCCTCCCATACACACACACACACACACACACCGAACTGCACATTACCGTAAGTGGAAGGTTTCAAGGGTGACCTGAGAAACTATTATTCATCAAATACTAGGTGTGTCCGTCCCAAGGAAATAATGTGGAACGAGTGCAGGGCATTTGCTCAAATGGGAGGATGAGTGTGTGTGAGTGTGTGTGTGTGTGTGTGTATGTGTGTGTGAGACAGGGCTTGGTGTGCTTTCACCCAGGGTATCAGTGTGTCTCATACAGTACTTAATACCTGTGCACTTTGCATACACACATACAGTATATATATATATATATATATATATATATATATATATATATATATATATATATATATATATATATACATGCTATCTTTGACCCACAGTTTGTCCACACACTCCCTCCAGCTTTATTGAGTTCTACTCCCATTTATGACTTAACAACAGCAGATTGTACCATAACCCCTGGATTAGGATACTGGGACAGACGTCGCTTTACCCCGTGCCCTCGCCTTTTTACTACGCCGACTGCTCCGAACAGGATAACGACCGGGGCGAACAGGACGCGATAATCCTGAATTAAACAAACCTTACTCGGAGACGGGTTCGACTTGTTTTTTTTGTTGTTGTTGTTGTCGTCGCTTTTCAGCAAACCCAAACACAATGGCGGGGAAGTAGCGCGCTGTATTATACGGAAAAAAACGCATAAAAAAGGTGTCTTTTCATGCAAACATCAGAAAAAAAATCCATCTTTCATATCAAATGACTTTTGAACTGACACAATGTGACATTGAATCCCGTCTTTTTTTTTTTTTTTCTTTTTTTCTTTTTTTTCCCCCCATGTTAAACGGACAGACCTGCTGTCATTGTGCAGGGATTTGCCCCAGTCTCTCTAAATGGCTTTTCTGACAACTGATCTGTAAATACAGCCACATCTGCAAGTTCCCCCTTTCCTGTCCCTCTCTCGCCCTCCCCTCTTTTAGCACCAAGCCGGACCTTTACACCACATATATACAGTACACTTCTACTACGACCCCCCCCCCCCCCAACACACACACACACACACACACACACACACACACACACACACACACACACACACACACACACACACACACACACCCTCCTCACCCTCCTCCCCTTCTCCATTCCCTCTGCCACTATAAAAACACAAATATGCCATAACTCAGCCCCGGCCTGCCACACAGCCTCCATCTTGCCCTGTACCAGGGGGCCTCTCAGGAAGGTCACCAACAAATGGTTTTCCGATTGACTGCTCCTGAAATCATTTTTTTTCACCCCCCCTTTTTTTGCGTATTAAAAACCTGAATCTGCACTTTCTCCCACGCACACGTTTCTAATTATTCAGGCGTCCTTGGGATAGACACAGATCCTTCACACCGGAGAAACAAGCACTAGAACCTGCCATGTAGCCACCGAAAAACGTCCCCCTCTCTCTCCCTCTCTCTCTCTCTCTCTCTCCCCTCCTCCTTTCTTTCTTTTCTTCCTCTCTCTGTCTTTCCTGCCCCCCACCTGCCCTCCTCTCATCTGCTTCTCGCTTTACAGCCCCCCCTCCCCCTCCCCTCCCCCCCACCTCCCAATCTGTTTTTCAAAGCGTGTCTGTCCTTTATTAAATTGTTGTTTTCTTTTCCACATTATCAGTTGCCATGGAGACCTCATCTCTCGGATTATTTGAATTTCATTATATCTATTGATTTGGGAGCATTTCATCTTTTTTATTGTTTTTCTGTCAATTTTCGAAACGAATAACCATCTAATTTGCGTCAGCGCTGATTACGTTCGTCCCTCAATAGAGGTCGGCAGCTGCGCCGGGGAAACAAATCAATGAAAAAACATCATAAAACTCGAAAGTACAATCAACCAGGATATGGGTGACATTCCGCGCTTGCCGAAACGAAGTCATCAAAATATATATATATATATTATTTTTTGTGTGTGTGTGTCTGTGTATTTTGAGTGTGAGTGAGTGAATGTGTGTGTGTGTGTGTGTGTGTGTGAGAGAGAGACAGATTCGATTGTCTATGTTTAGACGTGATCTATGCATTTCAAAAGGTATATGACTGATCCGCTATCGCCCATTAATATCCTCCTTTTTGCGATATCCACCGCAACACCCCCCCACCTTCCTACTGAAACAAAAAATGCTTACTTTGTGCTTAAATAATTTATGCAATTTTAGCATTTATATATAAATTTTTTAATAAGCTGCTCGGAGCAAAGTGGCCATTAACAAAACACACAGCTGCCCAATGGCCCGAGCTCTGCAGATCAATTGCGCTTTTTTTTATGACATGATAAAATGCTTTTAAAGCAATTTACACAAATATGGAAAAAAATGCTTCATAGGCTTCATTTATTCATAAGGCACAGTATTAGAGGGGGGGGGGAGAGAGAGAGAGAGAAGAAGGAAAAAAAAAAGTCTTGTGAAAGCCAGCCATGGTAAGATAGTCCAGGCCCTAACCGAAACGGACTAGCTGTCCTTTCTGCAAGGACATAAAGTTCCATTACCAATGCATGCAGTCAAAGGCAATTTAGCAAACACAGTGTGTAAAAGAAAACATCAGCATATTGGAGGTGCTCAAGTATTAAGAGGTGGGTGCACTTTGTTTCCTAATTCCATGTGCAATGTGGGTTTCATGATGCTGCCGGACGAGGCAACGCGTGAGATAGAATGGACAGATACATCTAGGTAGATGAATAAATGCATTGGTAAATGAATGAATTGCTAGATGGGGGATGGATGGATGGATGGATGGATGGGACGAAACTAAACAGTTGAATGGATGGATAGAGGGAAAGACGGATGAAGATAGAGGTGAGTGTAAGAATGGGAATACTGATGAACTAGTGAATATAGACTGCTGGGTATATACTAGATGGATGGATGGATGGATGGATAAATGGGTACATGGTTATAGATACATTGCTACATGTATATGTGTGTGGATGGTGGGAGTATGGAAGAACAGATGAACTACAATGGATGATTAAATACTAGATGGATGAGAAGAAGATGAACGGGTGGCCGGATGGATGGATGGAAGGACATACAATGCTAGACATATAGGTGAGTGGATGGAGAGTATAGATACAGAGTTGGATGGATGAACTCAAATGGATGGATGGATGAATGGGCAGACGCACAGATATACATAGAAAGATGTACAGCTGAGTAGATGGAAGGAGAAACAGGTGAACTCAAACGGATGGATGAATAGATGAATGAATGGATGAACAGACCGAGATACGTTATTACATGGACATGTGAGTTGATCGACACATGGATGGATGGATCAACTCAAATGGATGGATGGATGGATTGATGAATAGACAGACAGATAGATGAATTAAAATGGATGGATGGGTGGACACATAGATATATACTGAAAGATGGATGGATGGATGGATGGATACATTACTAGATATATAGGTGAGTGGATGGACAGTATAGGAAGAGAAATGTTCGAACTCAAATGGATAGATGGATGGATGAATGGATAGAGATACATTACTAGATGTATAGGTGAGTGGATGGACAGTATAGAAAGAGAGATGTCCGAACTCAAATGGATGGAAGGATGGATGGATGGATAAACGGATAGAGATACATTACTAGATGTATAAGTGAGTGGATGGACAGTATAGAAAGATTGATATCCGAACTCAAATGGATGGATGGACAGACGGATAGAGATACGCTGCCGGATCCACAGGTGAGTGGATGGTGGGCGTACGGAAGGACGAACAGGGGAGACGGAGGAGTAAATACCAGACGCTACCTCTTTGGACTCCCCGATATCCTGCGCATTAATGCACGCGTTTAGGAGCATTTCCTTTTCAGGCGCTCGGCCTGCACATACCCCGGCTAAGCAGTTTGCTAATCACCTCTCCTCTTTTTTTCTTCCTTTCTTTTCCTCTGCTTGCTCTCTTTATAAATGTGCTGCTGTGGGCAGCGTGTTCACGACACGTGTCAACATTTGACAAAGCATTCGTTTGCGTCTACAATATTCCGTGCCTGGGCCTCTGAAATGAGGGAGCTAACAAATTAGCTTTTTATGTTTATTTGTGTGTAGGTGTGTCTGAGTGATGGCTAAGAGGGGAGTTGTGGTGGATCGGAGGGGGGACGACGGGGGACGGGGGACGGGTGGGATAGCAGAGGGAGTGGGTTTGAATGCGAAAAACAGGAGACAGAGAAGACGCAGGAGTCACGACTCCTCCTGATTGCTCCTACTGTCTAGTGTGCAAAAACATGCCCCTCCCTGCTGCCCCCCCCCCGGCACCCCCGGCACACGAGACTGGATAAATACTATTTTATGTATCGCTATATGAATTGTGAGACAGTAATTACAATGTTCCTCTTTAGCTCCCACACAGCAGAAGTAGATCCGAGGCTCCTGACAGCGTAAAAGTGCAGTTCCATGTACTGTAAAATTGTAGGTGTATGAGACGCCTGACAGCACCGGTTTCCTAAGTGGTGAACCTAACACCGCACGCACACAGCCTCTATCGATTCGCTTTTTAAGCGCTACATTAATAAGTTGTAAAATAGGGGGTTTTAAAATCACCTGCTGTTAAAGAACGCTTAGATATTGATGGGATGTGTGCCCACAACGCGAGTTTGAGGTAAGCACTGCACTTTTGATTGTATTTATTTATTTATTTATTTTTTGCCACCCCTGCCGACACCACAACAGACTGCCAAACACCAACCACCTAATCGCCCCCCCTCCACCGCGCCCCCCCCCCTTCGCTGTCATCAACGTGGCAACAATAGCATGCTTGTGTCCCAAAGCAAACATTCCCACAGTGAATAACAGGCTGTCTCACACTCCGTCCACCAGCAGCGATACTGGAATGATCATAAAGCAAAACTTCCGACTCCGGAAGCTCTTCTGCTTGAGCTGGTGTTCGGAAAAAAAAAAAAAAAAACAGCCCCAGCATTCACCCCTGTGACCTTATACGCTCGGACAACACTCGCTCGCTTCAACAAGTCATTACATTTTGAAGCGACTTCGAGAATCTTTCCATTTCTTTTCTTTTTTAATGAAAATGTGCGGTTTTTCCCCCCCGTTTTGATCCATTCGATGATTTAATCGGACAAGTGAAAATACGGCTAAAAATCGAACAACACATATTATATTAAAGCATTCCTTCGAATATTTCTATTTCGGAAAAAAAAAACACATTATTAGTATAATTAATATGCTGAAACCCATAGTACAAAAACAAAAACATAGTCCAAAAACATGCACATTAGGTTGTCCCTAGTGTATGAATGTGTGTGTGTGTGTGTGTGTGTGTGTATGTGTGCCTTGCGATGGGTTGGCATTCCATCCAGGGTGTATCCTGCCTTAATGCCCATAGACGCCTGAGATAGGCACAGACTCCCCGTGACCCGAGGGAAGATCGGATAAAACGGTAGAAGATGAATGAATGAATGAATGAATGAATGAATGAAACCCATAGTAATAAGATGTCTCCAGTTTCAGTAGTAGCTAGGTGTACTTTGTAACGCGCAACTCGGTTGCTGATAAATTTACTATTAAAAGAAAGAAAAAAAAACACACATACACACACAAACACACAACCGAAACTACACAAACTAGTTTTTATATTATATATCTGTACACATGTATTAAGAAATTTTGTATTTTTTTTTAAACCATTTCATGTTGAGAAGGTTTACTTCAGATTACTTTAAAAAGATAACCTATAAAAGTGTATTGTATTGTGCTTTTTATGTACAAACTATCAAAATAAAAAAAATCTTTGTTCCGCGTCTTTGTTTTAATCTTTCTAACGAAAAATGCGAAAATATAATTCTATTGCATCTGTATAAAATAAATAAATAAATAAATAAATAAAAATTGATGAATCTCTTCCGCAGTACACAGAAGGCAGAGATTTATTAAACCAGGTCATAAAATGTACTTAAAAGTACTTAAGCACAAAACGCCGTCATTAACACTAACATTATTTCAATGAATAAGTATTTAATCTAGATCATTTTGAAACAATTATACTTATGACTTTTACAAGTGTGTGTGTGTGTGTGTGTGTGTGTGTGTGTGTGTGTGTGTGTGTGTGTGTGTGTGTGTGTGTGTATTGAGGTCACCGACTAGTAGAGTTTGTGTATATCAATTGTTTTGCACCCAGAGCCATTCTGTCAATCAATCGCCTTCTAATTAAAATGATTCACTGAATGTGGCTCACACACACACACACACACACACACACAAGTTCAAAAACGGTACAGTAGGAGAAGTGCTTGCTCTCGGCCGCAGTAAAAAGCCACACCATTATGGTGCACTAACATAAAGGTGGGTTATGGCTGATGGTAGAGTGATCCGGTGCAGGCTTTGCCCAGACCAACAGAGCAATAAAGTATCATGTCTGCGCACAGAGGCTTTAAAAAGCACAATTAAGGAGGAGGCAGGTTAATAATTAAAATGCATAATTATTGACCCCTATTTCCAATTCCTCTGAAAGTACATTAGATCAGGCAAAAAGCTGGAGGACAGGAGGGGAGAAGCGGAGCGCGCATCCTCTAATGCATCCTCGCCGGCTGCAGCTTTCTCCGGACTGTAATGCGCGCCCGCGCGTTTGCCGCTTAATGAGACTCTCCTCGCAAATGAAGGATTTCTGAAACCATCAGCAAGCGTTATTATCAACCCTAAACCCGACTGCATAGTAACAACCCCCCCCCCCCCCAACCACCACCACCACCACCCCCACCCCCCCGACCCCCCCAGGACCAATCCTGCCCTTGAACTCTCTGCCATGCCACTTAAACCGGACCGGTAGGGGAAAATTAAAGGGTTAACTGTCCCTCGGGGGGGAAAGGAGGGAGGAGGAGGAGGAGGAGGAGGAGGAGGAGGGGGTGGGGGTGGTGGGGGGGTGGTCTCGGGACTGACCAGCCATCATTGGCGGTGTCTCCGACAGGCGTCTGACAAAGCCAGGCCCGAAGACCTTAACATTAGCATGCAGTCAAGTCAGGAGTGACGCATTTCTTTCCAACACGTCAAATCAGTGTTTCATCACCGGCACGGGACAAACTTAATTTTTTTATTTATATATTTTTTTTATTTATTTGTTGTTGTTTGTTGTTTATTTACTTATTTATTTTTTATTTAGGTATGTATGTATGTATTTATTATTTTTTGAATGTATGCATGTATGTATGTATTCATTCATTCATTTATTTATTTATTTATTTAATACATCCGTTTGAAAAGCAAAGGGAAAAGAAAACGCATCGCGACCCAGGAGGAGGAGGAGAAGAGCAGGTGTAAGACATGAGCAGTCAGCACAAAAAAAAAAGAAAAAGAAAAAGAAAAAAAATTACCTTCTGCAAAATCCTGAATGCCAAGGGCAGGTGGATTAAAGTATTAAAACAATCGCATTTCAGTCCTGGAATAGTCCTCTATCCGTTGAAGATCAGGTGCGAGCGTAATGACACCTCAGGCAGGATCTGCTCCCCCCCATTAGCTACGAGCATCAGGGAGAGCTAATGCGAACAGATTATGCCGTGATTATGGTAAACGCTCCTGTTACAATCCCATCACAGAAACGAACATATTCGAAAATCAAACAGATGGTTCGCCGCGCGCCTCTGATTACCGACGCACTTTGGGCACCGAGTCGCTTTTTTTTTTTTTTTTTTTTTTTTTTTTTTTTTTTTATGAACGGGGGAGGAAAAATAAATAAAGATACTCGAACACAATCACATGCCACAAACTATGTAGCCTGTCTTTTTTTTTTTCTTCTTCTTTTTTTCTTCACGATTTCTTCTCTAATTAGGATCGCGCAGCTAGTTGAGAGGAAAGAGGCAAATTGGAAGACACGGGTTACGCTAAAGTTCAGCCCCGAATCTATTTACAGTGCGGAATTAATAAGAAGCCGAGGTGATAATGGTGCCAACACAGTGAAACATTTGGGTGAGTGATTTTTAATTTAATCACAGCCAGTTTAATACGAGTCTATTCTTAAATGCTACAATTGTTAAGTGACTAGCGTACGCGGGCGAAACCGTTCCCTTTTCGCGCTTCCCGAGGGAAGAAAAGGGGCGGGGGGGGGGGGGGGGGGGGGGGTTGGGGGGGTGTTTCCCGAATACATCTTGATACGAACTTCCGCGCGCGTTTTGCAGGGGATCGAGTCGGATATGAGCTCGTTCGGTAAAGGAACAGTCGGGGGGGGGGGGGGGGAAAAAACAAAAAAAAAAAGCAGGGCATCTTAATTCTTTCAAAATTCCATTAGTGAGCTCACGGCCATCCTGGGAATTTCTGCGAAAGAGGCACTTTCTGCACAAGTGCAGGATTTATGTACCACACATCGCTCTCAAATGGACAACTCTCCAAACCTGAAAGCCCTCGTTCTGATCTGCAGATCATAAAAACGGCGATAAAAGCAAATATGATTCAAAGCGGCTGAAAGGGCGTATTTCTTTCCCTTTTTCGCTTCCGCCCCCTCCTTTCTTCTTCTGTTTTTAACAGACCTATTCATTTTTGTCGCTTACGTTCATTACAAAGTCCCCTGTCATATTTAAGGCACATGTGTGTGTGTGTCTGTGTGTGTATACTGTGAATGAGAACCGTCAACTGTAAATTTCAAGGTATTTAAGCACACACACACACAAACACACACCCACACACACACACACACACACACACACACCGGAGCCAGCAAGTCAGTACTTGCAGCCGAAGACTGCAGATAGGGATCTGTGTTTGTCTCAAAGTGAAAAAGACATTTTCTTTCCCCCTTTCAAGTCTGGCCTTTTGTTGTCATGTAAAATACCCGCTCCCCACACCGCACAAGTTTTGTAATCACACACGTTGAAGTAACCCTGATTGCCAAGCGCTCTGCTTTTCTCCTCTAACCGTCCAAGATGGATGGCTCGAAGAAAAAAAACGGGAAAAAAAAAAAAAACAAAAAAAAAAACAACCTACGGGCTTAACAGGAAGTGCGGCGGCCGGCCGGCGTGTTCTGCGTAATTGACAATAATTAAGGTGAGCTTGAAAATAATTAAGACGAGGAAAAGCTAAGCCTCTTAGCGGAACGCGAACCATCTGTGGTCCAGGATATTGCACCCGCCCGAAAAACGGCGGTCCGATCCGAGGATTCCGATCTCGGGGAAAAAAGAAACAAATAAGCGCTCAGGGGGAAAAAAAGCTAGGCCGGGTGTGGAGTGGGGGCTTTGAGGAACGAGTCTGATACGACAGACGGGCAAACAGGAAGTTGCCGAGCGCGCGCGAGAGAGAGAGAGAGAGAGAGAGAGAGAGAGAGGGAGAAAAACCTGCACCCATCACTCTTCCACTTAAAACAAACTTAACAAAGTGTGACAGCTGCCAGGTCCTTGACAATTGGGGTCAGTTAGAGGAAAAGTAGCTCAAGTATTCAGGGCTTTGCAAATAGATGTTCAGGAGCAACTGCCCAGCACAGCATCAAAGGGGATTAAAGGCCACAGCCATCTGCTCTCAGGACAGGCTGGGAGAGAAAGTAGCGCTGGTGTAGCACAAACTCCGAGAAGCACTTCAGGGTGGAGCGAGTCGAGTGCCAGGGAAGCCGGCCACGGCACCGTGGAATACGGCCAATTACGCAGTCAGCCAAAAGTCTTAACAGTACCACAAAAAAACGCGATTCTTTTCCGCCTCGGAAACGTCCCCCGTTACCCGGGGATCCTCCGTTCCTCGGCACACCTTCCCTCCGTCTTTTAATCTCCTTCTCCTCTTCTTCCTTTCCTTTGTTATTGACAAGCCGTGACAGCCTTTCCTCGCCGCCGCTAATTTGTTTTGGGCTCTGTTCCTGGCCTCCCCCATGACTGCTACCTCAATAGTCTGCTACCTTTTAGCTCCAGCGCGCAGCACTTGACCCGCCGCTGCCGCGCGCTTCCAGCACTTTAATTGTCGTTTAATCACATATCAACCTGTCACTTAAACACCCTCTTTTTTTTCTTTCTTTCTATTTCTTTTTTTTTTTTCCAATCGCAGGAATTTGCATACTGCGCGAAACTAATTTCTGCCGGCTGAGAAAGGGATGCTCAATTTTCTTTCTCGCCTTTTCCTCTGCCTAACACACACACACACACACACACACGCGCGCAAGCGAGCGAGCGAGCGCACGCACGCACAGAACATATATGAAAGTGTCAGATATTCTGAAAATAGATTTAACCTCTTCGTGAATGGATATGATAGATATTTTCTGTAATGCATTAGGTCTGGAAATGAAGTTTGGGGCTCCACAGGGGTCGAGTCTGGGTCAAATTTGGATTTGAAAATGGTGGTTGAAATCACTGAAGTGATAAACCTGTTAATAGTTATTTACTTGCTTCAGATTGAATAGGTTAAAGTCTATCAGGGATGTACAAATACAGTAATTAATATATAAAAAAAAATTGCTGTCACTTTAATATAGTAAATTACAATATATATCTTAAATGGCGACTGTTTAACGAACTTTTTTTTTTTACTTATTTTATTCCGCACGGAAGGCAAGATGCTGTACTGAAGGGATTCAGTGGACACTGCTGGGGTTCGTCTCACTTTCCACTCATCAGTTAACGGCAGATGGAGAGACACACACTTTCCATTATGATCGAGTCCGGTGGTGTGTGGAAGGCCACACACTTGTGCAATATCTCCCCTGCCATGTCTGTAGCTCACGCTGGGGCCGAGGGCCGAGGCTCAGTGATGCGCTACTGGAGAGAAACGAGAGAGAGAGAGAGAGAGAGAGAGAGAGACGAAGCACAGCGTCCTCTAGAGACGACCAAGTTTAATTATGAAAAGCAGGAAAGCTCTTTGTTCCAGCTTTTATTATATTAATTGGCAAAAGGGAGCTGGATATTGGTGGTGGTGGTGGTGGTGGTGGTGGTGGTGGGGGGGGGGGGTGTCTGAGAGGGTCTCTAACGGGGGTCTCTGGGAGAGGTTTAATCCTGTTACAGGCACTGTCCATGCCTCTACGTTGAAGTCCACAACAAACATCTCCTAATCGTAAGAGCGAAAAAGCTCTGGTGACAGACATTTAAGTATTGGAGTTCAGGAGGTCCTGCTAATGTTTTGGGTTTTCACATAGGTAGAACCTGAGGAAGTTCCTCTGCACCTTTTTCTTTTAGCAGTGCACGTCTCACAGGCTCCTCCTCTCTGTCTGCTCTGTGCAACTCTGGTCCGAGCTTTCCCAATCGGCCTCAATTTGAATCGATAAACTCGTAAAGAGAAGTCTGGCTAAAGAGTTTGCGTTTAAACACGCTAGCTAATGTGAAAACATACATGTATTTTAGTATGCTGAGGTAAATCTTAGCGATGGTAGTTGACAATGCAGTATAGCGACACGGCTAGCTTTATCTAGTGTGGACGTCCCTTGAGTCTAGAATCACAAATATAAACTCGCTAGCTAGCAAAAAAGCATGAAAAAAGGACAAAGCTAGCAGGCTAGCGGTACCGCGTTAATGTAGCTTTTGGAACGAAATATAAAAGCTCGCGATAGCCAAATTGTGCTATAACTTGCTATTAAGTAAAATACTGTACATTGGGTGACCAAAGAGTGGCTTTTTGAGGAAAATGTACGCTTATTAGATATCGCTCGATAGTCAACTCTGAAGTCAAGCGGCTAGCCCCTGGTTAAAAGGGTGTAGGTTTCCTGAAATTAAAATAAGAATACATTAGCGCATCACCTTTCACCTCGGACGGGGTGCTCACGGGTCTTTTCTTTTCTTTTCTTTTTTTTTTCACTGTTTAACCTCTTACGGTTACCATCAGGACAATTCGACTGACCTTTATAAGCAGTTCTTAGAAGTAATGAACACGGGTAGTTCTTATCCTTATTCTTTTCCCCTCAGAGCACCACTTATCCAATATCGCTGCCGTCGTCTCGCTAAGATATGATGTATTTTTAATTTTATTTCCGAAGAGAGAGAGTGCTATGAAAGGTAACAGTAAGTAAGTGTAATCCGGTTTGCATCCTGGCACCGCGGCGTGGGGGCTTTTGCGTTATAAAGTTAAACCGTGACTTCCTGAATGGAGGATCCTCCGAAGGATCGCGCAGGAAGTCAGAGCCGGAAACGCGGCGGGAAAAAAAAAAAACTCTCAATGAGTTCCTCTTGTCATGCGGCGGCTCATTGAAGGGTTCATCCCCGAAACCTGACCAGGTTCCTCGTCGTTTCTTTCTGAGGAGCCGAGACGTCTCCGAACTGTCAAAAGCATTTTCTGCCGAGCTGAAGAGAGAGAGAGAGAGAGAGAGAGAGGGCAAAAAAAAAAAGAAAAGCGGCACGCGCGTTCACGCACGCGCTCGCACGCACGCGCGCTTTTCGCGAGGCTGTCAGGTAAATTAGATCTGAAAGCTGACAATTTCTGACCATATTTCCTTGATTATTTCGAACAAATGCACACCAGCCGCTCTAAGGAGATTAAAGTGACATAAAAGTCCCGAGTGGGAGGAGGGAGGGCAGCGAATCCAGGTCACCCCCATTTGTCCCCCTGCCTGACAGCAGCTATATCGCTATCCAATCCAATAAAAATCCCCCCTCCTTTTGCTTTAATTAATTTTACAGCTAGCTTGCTTAATTACTTTCAATCAAAATCCTCTTGCCATCACAAAATTAGAAATGGTTCAACTCCATTAGTCTAAATTCTTCATTTACATACACAAAGACTGTCAGCTCTTGCTAAGCAAACGGCCTCTCGCTTGATGAGATTGTTTTTTCCCTCCCCTCACTGTCACCCTCTCTCTCTCTCTCTCTCTCTCTCTCTTTCTTTCTCTTACCCTTTTTCTCATCCCTTACGCCCCCCCCTCCCCCTACACCACCCAGCAATTCTTTATTTTTATTTTTTTCCTCAAGGAGAAAAGTAGCATAAAATTAGCGGAGCCCTGATTTCGGATGGTTTCCTCTCGCAATCATAATAGCGATAAAGTGTGCACTTTAAAGATGACTTGACATGCGTTATTTATTTATTTCGTCCGATTATTATTCTTATTTTCATTTAGAAAAAAAAAACACAAGTGTCTGAAATCAGCCACACAAGTTTTTTTATTATTATTATTATTATTATTATTAAGTATTTTATTTCTGCTGCTCAGTGCTCACCTGTGCATAACCATCAACAACGATTCTCTGAGGCCACGGGATAATTTCCAGTGGTGACAGAGCCTCTCAATCACACACACACACACACACACACACACACACACACACACACACACACACATTGCCCAAGGCCTGCACATCAGCAAGAATTAAGGACATGCAGATAAACTCTGTGATATGGGAATGGACTCAAACCCCAGTCCTGCTCGTATAACTAGGCCTTATAATAACAAACAAATCAAACTGCCTCAACACTGAGCAACACCACACAACCCAGACACACTTATACGCACACACACACACACACACACACACACATACACACACATATCCAAAAGTGCTGACAGTCGCTTGGAGTGTTTGTTTTCGTTTTCTGCCACATCCCTTGACCACACACGCACGCAAAGCCACAAAAAGCTTGCTAACCCGAACAGCAGCTTTGATCTGTTGTCTGCTCGCTAAACATATTACCTTACAGCTTCCTTCCTCTCCAGAGAGAAAGTGACAGAGCACCTTGAGAACACCCAGAGAGGCTGTTCGCCTCCTTCTAACCTGCCGCGCGGCTAATCGCTGCGAGCTGTAAAGCGATGCCCCAGCCGCCAACCCCACATCCAACCACCCACCCCCCCCAAACACCCGAGTGAGCCGGCTCATAAAAAACCCCACTCTGATGGCCCTCTAAGTGCTAGACTCAGGTCTGACCCCCCATTCCCATCTCCTGTGCTTCGAACATATAAGCTACCAGCCCCCCCGCCCCCCCGCGCTCTTTCTAACCACTCCCCATTAACGCCCTTAATTATCCGAATCCATCATTCTTGGGATAAATTAAGACTGCCTCTTTAATTCAATTTAATAGGATAATTTTGCAAACTCCCATTTGCTTTAACTCTCGCTGTGTCTTCTCGGAATCTCCGGCTCCCTCTGCTCTCTCTCTCTCCCTCTCACTCCCCCCCCCCCCTCTCTCTCTCTCTCTCTTGACTCGCACTCTCGTCTTCACCCTGGACGACTCGCGGGCTGATGGAGCTCATGTGGTGCTGAGCAGCAAAGCAGCTCTGCACTACTTGCCTTGCTCACTTGGCCTTGGCTAATCCAGTCTTATCCAGTCTCGCTGCTCCTCGCTCGCCGTCCTGAGCATCATGACTCGACACACCGCGTCTCGCCCGCTCCTCATTTGCTCGGCAACCCGATCGCCTTCATTTTCCGTCACATTTGAACGCGGATTGAATTACAATTTGTCTTAGAATGTGTTCAAGACAGAGAAAGCCAATAGCCACAGTTTTACATTTGACTACCATATGCTAAAGAGAGACACGCTCGCTTTTCATTTGCATACTGACACATGATTGGCTGTTAGATTTGATGATGTAATAATGCGTCTTGGTACGGCAGAGATTCACAAATCTGTTATTGTCTTAATTTAACATATCTATTAATCTATCCATTTTATATTCTCTCTATCTCTATATCTATCTATCTATCTATCTATCTATCTATCTATATATATATATATATAATATATATATATATATATATATATATATATATATATATAGATAGAGAGAGAGAGAGAGAGAGAGAGACAGACACACACTGCATTTCATTGGCTGTATACATGTAACTTGCAAAAATGATAATAATGTTGATATATAATAACAAAAAAAAAAAAATATATATATATATATATATATATATATATATATATATACTCATATATATATATATATATATATATATATATATATATATATATATATATATATATATACATTGTTGTTATTATTAAAAATATTATAATCTATTTTCTGATGCAAATGCTTATTATAAGCGCACATTTGAAATGGTGCTACTAGACAAAGCTATAAAAGTCGCACTGTGAAAATAAATAAAACATTACCGCAAATCTACACTTTTATCGGACACCTAAATATTTCAATATCATAGACACTTATATCATTGTTTGCTTACTTTATAATTGTCCAAAACCAAAAAAAAGCCTTCTATTAGATCAAAAAAAAAAAACTGTTTGTTTTTTG
>JACRUU010000030.1:14444747-14504747 GCA_030449085.1 Kryptopterus vitreolus | reverse complement strand
TTACTGCCAAATATAGAAAATCCCAGCATAAGAGAGGGGGACAGGTGTCGAGAGCGCCCGAGAAAGCCAAACATGGTCGTGGAGCGATAGGGGCAAAACAAACAAGTCATTAGCATTTTCATTCTCGTCTTATTTCCTTCCTTTTAGTTTCGATGATGTCGTCCGAAGCGCAATAAAACGAAATGACACGAAACGGCGTTTTTTTTTATCCTCGTTCGACTCGTGCGCAAACGGCGACGCGGCGTTTGTCGCGTTCTGCGCGGCCGTGGAAAATATCTAAATCATGTCGAGACACAAGGCCTGGCTCCTGCAGCCTCCAATGCCCTTTAATTCATTACTCACTGCATATGAATAGATGGGCATAAAATTGTACAAATAATACGACGCAAGCCCGGTGTCGGGTTGCTTGTTTGCCGGAGAGCTGACATTGTGTTTGACTCATTTCGCGAGCTGCCTGATGAGAACGGAAAGATCTGTGAAACTTTTTTGCGCCTTTTTTTATTCCCCCCTCCGTCAGGGTTGGTCCTTTTGTTTGTTTGTTTGTTTGTTTGTTTGTTTTTTTAAGTGTTCAAAAGTCGATGACGCCAAACACGAGCCTGTTTCGAGACCTTGCTGTAAAATCTCGCTTTTGATGTGACATCAGCTTCCTCGTTTACCAAGAGAACGGAGGAAATCCATGTGTGCGCGTGTGTGTGTGTGTGTGTGTGTGTGTGTGTGTGTGTGTGTGGAGGGAGAAAATCCCAAAAGAGGACAGAATATATACCACTAAGCTCCAGCATGAGACCGCCAACTGTTCGGCTAACAGCCTCTTAACAGGTGTAGACCCTCGAACCATGTAATCCTATCAAGTTACAGAGTTAAAAAAAAAAAAAAAAAGAAAAAAATCAGTCAAACAGCAAAATCCTGACTCCCCCCCCCCAGCAATCCCCATTCCACCCCCCAAAAGCCCCAGTAATCAAAAATGAAAAAAAAAAACAAAAAGGAAAAAAAAAAAGCAAAAAAAGAAAAAAAACTAAAAAAGAAAAAAAAATGAAAAAACAACCCCCCAAGACAATCTCACCAGGCAACCTCCAACCCCCCTCCCCCCATCACCCCCACCCCCCCAACCCCCCCAACCCCCCTCTCCACACCCCCCTCCACCACCACCACCACCACTACCCACCCCACTACCCCTCCTTTGCTCTTCTACACTGTGTAGCCCGTGACAGAACGGAACAGCTGGGCTTCAGATTTATCATGTACAGACAGTAATTATTGCTGCTGCTGCCTGCTACTGACCCAAGCGAATAGAATGTCACGGGAAAAAAAAAAAAAAAAAAAACACACAAACACACACACACACACACACACACACACACACACACACACACACACACACACACACACAGAACGCGGGGACCCGCGTCAGGGGAGCTTTCAGACGCGAGCGCCCCTGTTTTGCAGTCAATTACCGAAGAGGACAGGATATCGGCCTGGTGGCGCTCCAGTGCAAACACTCTCTCAGGATGAAGGTGACAGAGAACACACAGACGTGCATTCCCTTCCCCCCTCCACACACACACACCCTCTCCCCCTTATCAATAGAGGAAAACGAAGAAAGAAAAAAAAACCCTCGCCGCCGCCGCCGCGTGTCCTTACGCGAACTATTAGCTGAGTGACGTGCAACAATTACGCCTTGACAAATTTGGGCGCTGATTGATGGCATGTGTGTGAAGAGCTACTGAGCTCTATGTAGCCAGAGGACCACCCAAACGGGCCCATACGTGAGCCCGTCCCCGTCCCCCGTCCCCGACCCCTGAGTTTTTGGGTTGGAGATAAGAAGAAAAGCACCTCTGACATGCTGATAAACTATCAGTCTATTAGCGGAGTCAATCAGCGCTTTAACAGCAGTCACGGAGTCGTTAAAGCGCATCGCGAGGCCTCTTATATGGCTTTACATGCCGCGGGTGTAAAGATTATCAAACGTGGCGTTGTGGAATCGCGCTGGATTCGAGCACACTCGACTTTTTTAGAGTTTTGTCTATAGGATATATATATATATATATATATATATATATATTTTTTTTTATATTTTCAGAACAAAAACGGGCGAGCACTTCTTCATGGGATTTAAAGCAGTGTGTCGCTGCCCCTGTCTTTAACGACCGTACCGTTCCTGCCTCCAACCTGCCCACAGGGTCGCTCCCACCTTAAACACCCCCTTCCCCGCCACCACCACCCCCCCTCTCTCTCTTCTTCCTCCTCCTCCTGCCACGTTTAAAAGGATTAGACGCCACATTTTGTGCCGGCTTAATCTTCCTTTCAGACGGCCTAATAAGTGTGCGTCGATAAGCCAAGCATGCAAATTTCATTCTAGGCCAGTGGAGCTCATGCTTTCAGACAAACGGACTGAGGTATTTTACACCGTGCTAATTGCTTCTTCGTATTCCTCTTTTCTCTCTTCTACGCCATATCGGGAAAGGGGGGGGGCGGCGCGGCAGATTATTCCTCTCTCCCACTTTGCATGAAATTAGAATTTCATGTGGAAGATCATAAACGTGAAATAGAGCCGCTGCTACCAGCCCTTTTGTGCGCGTCTTTTCGGCGGAAACTTCCGACCCGCGTGTTTTTTCCCCGTGGACAACAACGAGCAGGAGCGCCGCGAGACCGGGGGCCGGCCGATAGACGGACGCTAAATAGGAAACGGCTCCCTTTTTGAATTGCCATTTGTCACGCTTCTTGTTGAGATAAAACTTTCGGGGTCCTGACGGAGGACGACTTTGGCGTGCACAAACACACACACACACACACACACACACACACAGAGAGAGAGAGAGAGAGGACAAGGAGATACCTGATGAGGAAAAAAAGGACCAAATAGGGCTTAAAAATCAAAATAAAGGGAATAATGATAGTCCTGTGAATGTGAATAATTACAACAACGCACTGAACGAATACTAAAACTAGCGAGGTCGTAAATAATAATAATAGCTATTAAAACATTAAGATGTAAATGATTTCGGGGGGGCCTAAAGGTATGACGTGCGTTATTTGCGAATACTTCCTCTTGCAGTATTAATTAGCCTATTACTGTGCGTCAGTGACAGAAATGCTTTGAGCTTTTAATTAGGATCGGGCGCCTGCACAAGCGAGTGCACGAGGAGAGGAGGAAAGAGGAGAGGAGGAAAAAGGAAGCTCGTCGGGTCGTGTCAAGCTCCTCGGACCCGACCGACCGTTCCCAAAACCGTCCCTTAAAACACCTCAGCGCTCCGTGTCCTATATTTGTGTTTGCTGGGGAAACTGATAAAAGAGGGGGTGCTTAGAGCGATGCTGACTTCGTTACAATGTCGACGAGCCTGCGTCCCATCAGCCAGACCTCCGTCTCTGTTTTTTTTTTTTCCCCCTCTTTAATTATAATCTCCGGTTTGCCCCGTTTAAAGATCAGGCTTAATTTTGGGGTACCGATTAAAATAACCAAAAAACAAGAAATGGGTGTGAAATCACTCGACCTGTCACTTTTTTCATTCCCTCAATTAGATACAAGATCTGACGTGGTGTTTTTACATGCCGCCCCCGAACCGCTAACCCTTCCCTCAGCCGCCGTCCCGCCGGAGAACTCGGATTAAAAGGGGTTAACCCGTGACAACTCACCTAACCCCCCCCCCCCCGGCACACACACACACACACACACACACACACACACTCTCTCTCTCCCTTCCACTGTCCTCCCGCAAAATTTATTTCCAAAAACTGCGTTAATCTGCAGTACACAACGTTCCCATTAGCATAGCCCGGCCTCCTCGTAAAAAAATCCAGCTCATTTAATTAAAAAATGGAAATTTACTGTCATCCGAGGGGGGCTGGCGAATTTAAGACAGCACCGGGCTTTTTATTGCTCAAGACGTCAAGTTGATTCGCTTGTTGCTAAACTGTGATGAAGGTTATCGAGTTCTACAGACCTTGACTCAAACATGTGTGTAAGATAGAGAGTGTGTGTGTGTGTGTGTGTGTGTGTGTGTGTGTGTGTGTTTTATATTTTTTATCCCTCCCTCTTTGAATTGGTAAAGGTGATCACGGTGGATCCCAACTCTCCAAAAAGGGAGAGAAAAGCCACCGGAGTTTAACGACGCATCGTAAAAATGATGTGCCGTCCGAACAGGGTGAACAACAGAACTAAAAAAGGGTATATCTGAAAAACGAGGGTGTGTCTTTAGAATGTCCTATTCATTTTTCATTATTCATTTTTTTTTTAACATTAAGTAAAAGAGAAACCACAGGGAAGAACAAGACAATAATAATAATAATAATAATAATAATAATAATAATAATAATAATAAAATTATAAATAAATATAAATAAAAATAATAAAAAAAAATTAAAAAAAAAAACTGTATATATGGTGGTTTTTTGCATTTAAGAAAAAAAAGACAATGTGCTCTGTTTGAGTAAGAGTAAATATAAAGTTTCTTTTTTTTTGTTTGCTTTTCTCACTTCTTTTTTTTTTTCTTTTTTTTTTTAAATGGCTAAATATGTCAAATTAATCATGTAAAAAAAAAACACACAAGCAGATATATAAAAATCATGAAATCACTCAATAATAAATAATCGTACTTAATAAATTGGACTATATATATATATATATATATACATACATTAAAAGAATAAATATAATTGATATATTTACACAGGATAAAGTTCACCTCTTGCTTTTTTTTTTTAATCATAATTATAATTATTATTGTTTTTTAAACCTCGAACTGGCTCAAAAATAATGAAATAAACCATTTTAATTATACAATAAAATAATATACCAACGAATAAAACAAAATTGCCCCAGATCTATTCTACACTAAAATCAGGCCATAAATCCAGATGTCATAACTGGATATTAAAAAAAAATACATAACTCAACTTGGTGTACATAATAAAAAATCCATAAAACCCTTTTCACACGCATTTCTATGTGCATCACAAACAACAACTAAAACGGTTTCCTTTTTTTTTTTTTTTTCCTTTTTTTTTTTTTTTAAAAGCTTCGCACGCGAATTTCTTCCGGGATTCCTCGGCTGTCGCAAATTAAACGTGAGGACCATTTACAGGATCGGAAAGTTCATGGGCGCCGGGTGAATGTTTCCACAAACAAAAAAAAAAAAAAAAAAAGGAACAGGATACATCGAGCTCTGGAGATCGGTTTCACGTGCGGCGAAATCTCCCTAAACGGGGGGACGCGAGGATGGAGTGTGGGATATCACTCGTTCTGTGTGTGTGTGTGTGTGTGTGTGTGTGTGTCCTTACATGTGTCAAAACAAAGCCGGCACAACAGTTTGTTTGTTCAGTCCCCTTGGCAACAAACCCTTAGGCCACACCGAGCGCTTACACTTCACATACCTGTGTGTGTGTGTGTGTGTGTTTTGCGTGTGTGTGTGTGTATGCCCTCTATACTTTAATCCCTAATCGCTTATTTCATGTCCGAAAAATAAACCCGACTCCTAAACCCAAGGGAAAGGCGAGTTCATAGAGTCGACGCGGTGTGACGTCCGGCCGATACCCGAGACGGATAAATAAATAAAAACACAAATACACAAATAAACGCAGGTATAAAATGAAAGCGCAGACTTTAAGTGTCTGTTGCATTTATGTTTTGTTTTCGAACTACCGCAGGAGGTAAAAAAAAAAAAAAAAAAAGAAAAACGGAGAGGTGAGGGACGGGATCGTATTTAACGCTGTAATCAGCCGGAGGATCTGTCACTCAGTTATAAATAAAGGCGCACACATACATGCACTCACACACACACACACACACACACACATGCACGCACACAAATACACACACACGCACACTAAAACACAAGCAACTTCCCCATTCGAAAAAAAAAGAAAGAAAGAAAGAGAAAAAAAAACAGTGTGTAATAGAAATGCACCTTTTGATGTTAAACAAACGGTGAAGTAGTGGAAGAAGATGAAGAAGGAGAAGAACGAGAAGAAGAAGAAGAAGAAGAAGAAGAAGAAGAGGAGTACTTACCATATTCAGGAGAGTCGAAGTTAAATCCTCCCAAGCATGTAACTTTCATAATACAACGAACTCTGTGTGAAAATCATCAGAGAGGAATCTGGCCTGCGGGAATTCAGACTTAGAATAAGTGGGCGATAAAGAGTCTTTTTTTTTTTCTTTCTTTCTTTCTTTCTTTTTTTTTCCTCCCTTCTCTCAATCATGTACTAAACTCCTTGACATGTAATCTGTCAATAGTTTTCAGGCGAGATAATGCCGGCTGCCACGAGTGAAGTTGATTGGCAGCTCACTTTGGCCCCTCCTCCTTGCGCTTTGATGGGGGGGGTGGTGGTGGTGTAGGTGAGAGAACACAGATGCCCCCCTCGTTCACCCTCTCCCTCTCTCTCTCTTTCCCTCCCTCTCTCTCTGTCTTGTGCACGGTCTCCCTCTCTCGCTCTCTAGTTCGCTCATACACTCCCTCATGCACACACACACACACACACACACACACACACACCCCAAGCAGTTGGCGATAGGAAATTACGGAAGAGCAGGAACTGGAGCAGACTTTTTTTCCCTCCTCCCCTCAGTGGGCCGGGCTTTTCTTTCTCTGCGTCCTACAGGCTGTCTCGGACGCGAGGGGAAGGACCGGGTCCAGCCCCATGCAAATGAGCAAAACAGGAGGGAGGGAGCAGTGGATGGTAAAAAAAAAAATAAAGAAATGTCTGCATGGTTCATTACATATTTTATATTCTAGCATTTCTGCAAATAAATGGAATTGTTTATTTATTTGTTTGTTTTTTTTTGACATCGCCAAAGGTTCGGGTTCGGTATCAGAGCGACGTAGAGGATCAAAATACGTCTCACATCTGTCCTCGGGTTTTTACCCCTGATGTCATTTAATGCCGGCGCAATAAAAGTTGTGTGAAAGATGTATGGAATGATAAAACTGGAAAGGAAGTTATTTCGGACTATAAAATGCAGAAAGAATATATATATATATATATATATATATATATATATATATATATATATATATATATAATATATATATATATATATATATATATATATATATATATATAATTTATTATTTTTTTTTTTTACTCTAAAAACACAAAAAATACCCAATTAAAACTAATCAAATGCAGTTTGTATGGAAGAAGAAAGAAGAAAATGAAAAAATGAAATGAAGAAATAAAATATTGTGTTTGAATTCAATAGAAAATTCATTTATTTCTTCTTTTTTTCTATAAAAAAAAAAAACAAACAAACAAAACCCCATTCTCGTTTCATAGGCACGGCAGACCAAGCGGAGGGAGTAGGGAGTAATCTGATCCGGGATACAACAGTTGGTTGTAAATTATGAAAAGAAAGAAGAACAACAGCGAGGAGAAGAGAAAAAAAAAAAAAGAAAGAAAAAAAAAAAAAAGAAAAAAAATATCCTGTAGGCCGAACCCCCCCCACGCCCCACAATCCCCCACCCCACCGAACACTTGTTCCCTCCCTCCCTCCCTTCCTTGACTTGTTCCCTCCCTTTCTTTTTTGACTCTTTCCCCCTCCTCTCTGTCTGTCCCTCTGTCCCTCTGATAAGGTATCAGTTTTCATTGTAATAATTTCAGGTGAAATGATAAACGGCGGCCGTTACCAGGTGGCAATGAATACTTTATAAGACAAGGCCCTTATTTGCCTGGCAGTTTCTTCCATCGTGGCATGCAAAGTGCTCACGGAACATTTTCACAATATTTCCCCCGATTAGCATAATTCCACAAAGTGAAATGTATCCTTTTTTTTTTTTTGCTCCGGACAGATGCACTTTTTCTTGCGGAGTGCAACTGAACTACACACACACACACACACACACACACACACACACACACACACACACATATATATACACACACACACGATATATATATATATATATATATATATATATATATATATATATATATATATATATATATATATATATATATATATATATATATATATATACGTGTGTGTGTGTGTGTATATATATGTTTTCATATATATTTCATGTTTTCATATATATATATATATATACATACACACACACACACACACATAGTGTATAGTTCAGTTCACTCCGCAAGAAAAAGTGCATCTGTCCATATATATATATATATATATATAATATATATATTATATATATATATATATATATATATATATATATACTATTTGGGGGGGGGGAAAAAAAAATGAAATACATAAAGGCAGTGAGAAAAATGCCTTGAAAAGAGGAAACGTATATTTTAGGTGATGGCTTATAATTCTGTGAAATGAGTCAATCCCTAGTTCCTGTTTGCTAACTGCTGCCTCACGTACAATATACAGAAAACAGGTTTTGGTTGATTCAGTAATTAGGAGGATGAGTCATAATCAAACAATGGTCACATGGTCCCACCTTAAAGCACTCGCGAGCCCATGTCAGTTATTCACTCGTACGCTGAAAAAACAAAAAAACAACAAAAAAAAACACCCGCAATAAAACCATAAATCCTCTTAAGCAAAAAGAAAATTCCCAACCGTGGATAGAAGGTGGAATGTGTACGAGACTCGTCGATTTGTGATCCCTCGGTTAGGGCTCTGTATGGAACTTCGGGACGTGTTGTGAAATTCCTATGCAGCTGGATCCACTGGACCGCGCCGTCCGCTGAGGGCGAACACGAGTGGGCGATCTTTATTTGTTTATTTTTTTTCCCCCTTCTGCCATCTCTGTTTTTTCGTAGAGGAGCTGAATGCCGTTTGATGTGGCCTATTATGATGGGATTGCTCGGGGCATGGGGGCATTAGGGCATGGAGCTGAGAGGGGTGAGGGTGGAGGGGGGGAGAGGGGTGGGCGATGTGACATGGCAGGGCCGCATCAGTCAAAGGGACGCAGGGGCCAGACGTTTAACTGCCCCTGACCGCGCACTCCAGGAGGGGCTGGTCTGATGGCCGCCCCGCTCCAAGCGCCTCGCTCGGGCAGGACAAAAGCCCACGCCCGCTTGAAAGATGTGAATCGAGGGGCTTTTGTGCCCGAGGCCCGGGGCCATGCGGAGTGAGAAATCTGACCTTTGCTGCGAGTTAGATTGTGTTTGAACCCTCTCGCTGTCTCAACCAGTGGGGCAGCGCAGACTGAGGGGGCAACTGAGAGGTGTATCCAAAAAGAGCAGGAGGAGGAGGGGGGGGAGGAGAGGGGGGGGAAGAGAGAGAGAAAAGACACACAGAGAAGAGTATCATCATCGTTCTTGAGTAGGGGGGGAAAAAAAAAAAAAGAAATGGTCGGCCCGGTGGGGAGATTTTTTTTTATTTTTTACTGCTAAAAATAAAGCTCCGACTTTTTCTCGGGAAGTTTTTCTCAAGTCTGGATGACAGGAAATTGAATGCGACAACGCTGAAGTGTCGCACACGGGGCTTTGAAAAGGAGGCCAAAGAAAGCCTTTGCCCTTGTATTGTTCTACCGAGGCTGTGATGATGCTGGATATTATTCCTCCTCACGTCTAGATAAAAAGCCTTGTTTATTTGTTTATTTATTTATTTATTTCATTCCAGGCAGGCATACTAAAATGCAGAGAATATATATATTTATATATATGTGTGTGTGTGTGGTGTGTGTGTGTAAAATAAAAAAAAAATATAATATATATATATATATATATATATATATATATATATATATATATATATATATATATATATATATATATAAAGAAGCTGGAACTCATCACATAGACTATTTGCCTATCGTTGTGATTGCTCGTACTGTATCTTAAACAGCGGAAACGACTCGATCAAATTATCCTACAGGGTTCAAGATGTCACTCAAATGATCCGAGGATCAGCGGCGCTCATTTGCATATACTGTACATGTAGCATGTGCGAGCGCGGAGATGCAAACGCCGCCCGTGCGTCGGGAGCGGAAACCTGAGCTTCACGTTTGGAAACATCATTCACTGTCGAAACCCTTTTTCCCTGACATGGCTTTCATCCCCTGCCTCTAATCATTATGTTTCAGTATCTCTCCCGGATGCAGACGGTCCTAATGCAATCTGCCTAATTTTGGTCCCACGCAATCTGGTTTTAAAAACACAGAGAGAAAGGGCCACATTTCTGAAGGCCTTGACCATAATCGCTTTAGACAGATCGCTTCTTCCATCGCAGATGAGCAAATATTTGTAAACCAGCTATCTAATGGAAAATTATAGTGAAATTAGAGCGAAATTCATGACAGAGAAATCCGATTAGCTCTAATTTTATTATGCCATCTTAGCCCACACAGCATATTTTTGTACAGTTTTGTTTTTTTCTTTTTCCATAAATACCTATGCCAGGGTTCCCAGTAATCGAATAAAATTGAAATTCATCTCCCCATTAAATTCAATTAGATGCAATTTCTAGAGCCTATCAAAGATTTTAATTACTAAATCATAAAATTCTCTGAAGCCATATCGAAGGAGGAGGGGGAAAAAATGGCATCTGGAATTAAAAAAACAAAAAAAAAGAAAGGGAGATACAAAAAAAAACAAAAAACAAACAAAAAAACACACAAACCATGAAAGGAAATTGTTGATCCAAAGAAGATATCCAGCGGTAAACAGAATTAGCTAAGCGGCCGGCCTTACGGAGCGGCTCTGGCCCAGAGAGTGACGTGTGCCAAATGCAGGCTCCTGGACCAGAGGAAATGAACTTAGCTGAGGTGCACTCGGCCTCTAAACGTCTGCCCTCCGAGTTATTATGCCGTAATTGACTAATTGACACCTTAATTTCATTTATGGGCTCCTGCGTTGAGGAGGCAACCTCTGGGTATGAAGGTGGTCCTGAAAGAGAGCACGGAGGCAGCATCCTGTGTGTGCAGGTGCACAGGAGACCAGTGTGTTCCCTCCACACCGTTATTAAAAGCATGTTAATTAAATGGGAACGGGGACGTACTTATTTAGTGCAAGCTTAAGGACAATGTCCTGCTGGGGTGTAATCTTTAATAGCTAGGGAGCAAATTGAACCATATTTCAAATATGGAAGTAATCTGAAGTAATATGCTTTTTAGTGGTAATAGCTACACACACACATATATATATATATATATATATATATATATATATATATATATATATATATATATATATATATATATATCTCTATATATATGCTATTGACTACGCCTGTCTCCTAACTATGTCCTAACTAAGCTATAAAAACGGTACTTTAATACATTCCATCTGTATCTTTTCCAGCACTTTCGCTTTTCTCCAACCATTTTTAATAAACGATGTTTAAGATTTAAAACGATTAGGAACGCCTATGTTCATTACAATGTAGACGGACAATGATTGAGGCAGAGGTACGCCTCTAAGGAGATCAACGTGCCGGATAGACTCGGTAGCATAGCTATGTTACTAGCTAGCGGTGCGGTTTGTTGGAATCCGAACAAATTTTGTTCAAAATCAAATATCATATTCAAAATATAATAAGTAGTCAATTACTATATAATAGTGAAGTAACTCATTACATGTGATTCTGTTCATTTGTCCACTAGGTGGCACTTTAAGTTAACATTCAAAATCACGTTTCAGTTGAAAATCATGCCGTGGTCTAAAGCACTGATTTTACGTGAATTTGTTCGGATGTGACGCTATTTGTAATCTTTAACATTTTAATAAATAACTGTAATTTACTTATACATTTTCTCTCAGTAACTGTAACGAATTACTGTTACATTTATTTTGGAATAAAATGACGTCATGCTGTTACATGCAACTACTCCCCAACTTAATATATATCCCCAACGTAATATATATATATATATATTGGCTGATTCATTAAGTAGGAGGATGAGTCATAATCAAACAATGGTCAGATGGTCCGAGCTTAAAGCACTCGCAAGACCATGTCAGTGAGCATGGCACTCATGAAACATGGAAAGTTAAAATCATATAAAATAATATTACTTGAGGAGACCATGTCCATGAAATGAACAATGCTGCATTCCTTCGTAGTACCCACACAGGCAGAGTAGCTCTATTTCCAATTTTGTTGATTATATTTTAAAGCCCATATGGCTCAAGTTAAATGGTTAAAGCCCACAAGGCTCAAGAAAAGACATTTTGTGCGTTTTGAGATGCTTCTTGGCTCGCCGCGGTTGTAATGTGTAACAAATTGTTTACCGTCGCCTTCCCGCCAGCTCAAATTAGTCTGCTCTGGAGCAGAACTGACCCTCTGCGGATGTTGTGTTTGTTTTACTATAACGACTATAGCGAACCTTTAGACCACTGATCAATCAGGTCCGAGGAACGGACTGGTTTTGACTTCACAGGAAGACCTTGGCAAATGCAATAACCACTCTTGACAAGAAGGAGGAGAAAAAAAGCATCCCGTCCTGCACAACACTTCAACAAATCAACAAATGGATGTAGTTACTGTAACAGGACACACTGGATATCGTAAACTATCCCTAACTATGTTTTTTTCCCGCCTAATTTTTTTTCCGGAATAGATGGATACGAGCAGACAAACAAACGACTTACCACACTTCGCAGCTGATTGTATTTCACGTCATGTTAATGCAAAGGGTCTGCTCTTTCTCTTTTTATTCCCCTCAAACAGCAGCTGAGATCAAACATGGCAGCTACCTTTGCACAAAAGTCCTCACAATGGGACAGTAGTGGGGTCTCGGGTCACCCGCGAGGCCTGTTTCGCCCTCCGCCCCCCCGCTATAGGCCAATGCAAAGCTAAAACAACAGCACAGCAGCCAGGCAGCACTACAAAGCCACTGCTAAAAGGACACCTGCTGCCTTTATTCACTTAACACTCTTTAACTACTCCCCGTGTTTGTTTAAAAGCCGTATACTAAAAAGACAGGCTTCAGACTCTGAATTGGCCCGATGATTAATAAGATAAATATCACTAATCGTCGTTTCTGGACAAACACAACAAGCAAAAATAACAGCCATTCTGGCAGGTTGCATCTGAAACCGATCCGCGAGGATCTAATAGAACTGGCTCGGTCGATATCGCTAAACTTTAATCTACTCTTCTTCTTTTTTTTCCCCATACGCAAGCTGACCGGGTATTAAAGCTAATCTTTTTTGTGTGTCATATGGCAGGAGATATGGATAGAGCTCTTTTTTTTTTTGGAGACAAATCTGATATTTGTCAACTGGTTGAAAAAGCCAGGGATTTTGCTGGCTAATCCTGCGCCGGATGCTAATACACGTTTACAGCGAAACGCAGATGGTCGAGAGAATCTAAAGCCGAGCCCGGCGCTCGGGAAAGCCGGCGAGGTCTAACCCCGGTCCCAACATGGATCAGGATCTGCCTCTAGGAGACACTAGGAGCAAGACAGGCTCGTATACACCAGGTTTCAAGTTTTTGTCTGTTTTTTAAAGCCACATGACGTTCCCAACGTAAAGAGTAAAAAAGAAATAAATAAATAAATAAAAACAGCAGCAAAAACCCAGGTTTTGTTTACACGCCTGACCACCAACTGCAACCGAAACGAAACACATCCGTCTCGACTCGCCAAAGGGTTTCTGTCAGTCGCTTTTGGATTCGCTGCTTTATCTGGTCTTGTCCTCATTTGCATAAAATTGTTGCATTGTTGCTCGCATCCGTCACGAGAATGTGGCTCGTACGCCGAAAATGAACAACCGCTTGTCACATTTGTAACACAGGGCTATCAAACCTGCTTTTCATGTTGTTTTGCAGGTCTCGGAGCAAACCGCATGTCTAATAAAAGAAATCAAACCAATGGAAAAGGATCCACCATGATCCAACTATAGACCAGATTGTTGGTCCAATCCCTCACATTATTGGTCTGTTATACGGACCATTAAAAAAAAGGGGGGAGGGGGGTTTCAGATATGTGCTTCCTTGAGGATCAATGAAGATCCACCCAACCACACCTCTTCAAATTGCCTCAATTCGCTGTTTGCCCTCTTTGTCATATTTTGTTAGTGTATCAAGTTTGACAGATAGATAGTATATATATTTTATATATATATATATATATATATATATATATATATATATATATATATATATATATATATATGTATAGATATATCTATATAGAGAGAGAGAGAGAGAGAGAGAGAGAGAGAGAGAGAGAGACATCCCTCCCAGAAAGCACAGCCAGTTCTGGTTTCTCCCGGTGTTGCCCGGATTTGAGGACACAAACCTTCTTATAGACACAATAATTTCCCATCTTGCCACTTGGGGGCCTTTAAACATGCAGGAAATGAACACACATGTTTCATGAGCTCAAGCGCAATGTTGGGCGAATATGGATGATTTAAGCGGCTACATTTTACATTTACATTTATGGCATTTAGCAGACACCCTTATCCAGAGCGACTTACACCTGAGCAATTAAGGGTTAAGGGCCTTGCTCAAGGGCCCACTAGTGGTAGCTTGATGATGGTGAGATTTGAACCTGGTCCAGAGGCCAATGCCTTAACTGAGCTACCACCTCCCTAAAGACAGTGTTTAATTTTACGTCATTTTATTCAGCACTGTAAACTACAATGTATTATTTGTGAGTAAGGGTTTAGACCGAATGCACAAAAAAAAAAACACCCACCTTTCACCTGGAAAGAGTAATTACAAAGGAAATGCCATTCTCTGCCACCATTTCCATGCGATTAAACCCAAAGTTTGCCAATCCACGTTTGACACCGGGAGCATCGCTCTTCGACCCGAACACCGCGGGAAATATCCTGCCCGGCACTTTTAGCAGCAGAACGTGAGCTGGTGGAATCCTACAGGCGCATTCCCTGACTGCTTTGTAGTTCTCGAACACATTCGACATTCTGTTAATAGCTCTACCCAAACATCAAGCACTAAACATACTCGGGTATGCGGCCTCATTTCGAGGCAAGACGGGGGGAAAACGGATAGATGCGGCATGGAGTCTGATGTACGGGATGGACGAAGAAACAATCCTCAGATTACAGTATTTAGGGCAGAAGCGGAGCTCTATATAAAGCTCTATATAAATGGCCCTGTTAACAGGGCAGGTCAGGAAATAAACAGGACTTTTTAAAAGGTTATCTCCTTCCCTATAATGGACAAGAGAGCTTTCTGGAGTGGCTATTAGATATATGATGGGGACTCGGTTAAAAGTGAAATCCACCTTCAATGACTTTGCATATTAAGCTTTGGTAACTTTTGAAGTACGCTTATGTCCAATATTTCTTTTCCACGAGTTTGTTATTGTGTTATTTATGTATTAAAATGGTTTCAATGTGCTCCTGTCTGTCATTTTTTAAATGTTATATTGCAGCCCGACACTTCAATGTTTCACATAGATCTTTTTTTTATCTCTCATTAATTTACACTACAGTTCTATATTTCAGATTTCTTTCTTAATTTACAGACATTTCAAGAATTCGGTTTTTCGCTCTGTCATTATGGGGTACTGAGTGTAGATTATTGAGAACAAAAAAGAAAATCAATTTAAATAACTGTAGTATCAGGCTGAAAAATAAAGAAAAATATGAAGAGGGGGTCTAAATACGCATACCATATACAGTCAACCCTAGAATATAGGAGAAAATAAACAGTCAAAAGCATATATTAATTTTTTTTTAATATTTTTAAGCCTTTATAAACCTTCCCCAAGATCTCTTATTGTTCCAAAAAACAGAAAAAAAAAAGAAAAAAAAAAAAAAAGAAAAAAAAAAAAAAAAAAAAAAAAAAATATATATATATATATATATATATATATATATATATATATATATATATATATATATATATATTTATATATATTTATTTATTTATTTAACGCATGATTAACGCAGTATGCATTACTATGTGAGTGATCTGCTCCTTCACTTGTGTTGACGACCCGGAAGAACAAATGAATAAAGAAACTTCAGTGCATCCACTCACACTTCGTAAATTTCCCCGAATTACACCTACTAGCTCCACATTCACACCATGTACGAGCTCCTCACTATATTAGCGTATATTACCGTATGGAACCTTATGCAAGCGCATCGCATTTCCCAAATCAGTATTGCTCAATAAAGCGCATTTTACTTTTGTGAATCCGATGGGCTTCCGTATAACCTAAACCTATCACCAGTTTATATGGAAAGGCAACCGGAACAGAATTCTTAAAGGAGCCACGTCCTATATTTTACAATTAAAACAAAACAAGTAACATTAAAATTAACCAGAAATTAATTAATTAAGACATTTATTTTAAAAGGATCATTTCAGAGTAAAATAAATATTAAATAATCAATTTTACTAAAAGGAGAGATTTTGAGAGAAATGTCTATAATTATAACATCTGTTACAGTTAGAGTATTAGAGAACCATGAAAATGTATTCATTTATGGTACATTGAAAACGCGCAATTAAGGTGCGATTAATCGCGATTACATATTTTAATCGTTTGACAGCCCTTATATATAAATATATGCATATACATGTACACAGTTTTCAAACAGAGCAACTATGATACTAATAAGTACATCAACTCCATAATGATTTTCATTTATTGGTTTACTCAGTAGCCCGGAATATTTACTCGTAAAACCTGGAATAGCTTCATTGCATTCGGGAGTCTATTGCTGACTTGATTACACCTACGTTCGATTTCTTATAAAACATTGACAAGATTGCTTGTAAAAGGTTCACTTTTTTTTCTCTCTTCCCCCCCCCCCCCCCCCCCCACCCCCCCCCCCCCCCACACACACACACACAGACAGACAAGAGTTATAGCAATAAATCACAACGAAACCTAGTAAATTTCATCATATAATTTTGGGCACGAGCAGAAAATGGTTTTACTAAGCATTCACAGAAAATGGTTTTACTAACCTCCCCCCCCCCCGGTTTGAGCCCACATTACCAGCCCCACACAAGTGCACAGGACAGAACTGGTCGCCGACGAAAAGTGAAAAGACATAATGCGGAACCAAGAACAAGTGAAGTGCAAAGACATGTGCTAAGGTTGCAAAACACCACAACAAGCTCGTTTTTCCCACGCAAAGACTGGGAGAAAAAAAATAAAAACAGCAAAATGATTTCCCTTTTCCAATTCCTAAATTTTTATAGACTAGTTTCAGGTCATTCTGTTTAAATCGGGTTGGATTATATATATATATTTTTTTAAACCTGCTCTTTTATGTTTCCGGTTCGCTTTATAACTTTTTTTATTACTTATTTTAATCGTTTTCTTTCACAACTACAAGCCCACCCAGCGCTTCCCCCCCCCCCCCCCCCCCCGGGCTTGTAACTGGAGTCCAACTGAAGTTCAGTTTGACAATCTCCACTCATATAGTCATATACTAGAATAGCATGTTTAGCATGGCTGAGGTCCACATTGTTTCGAGCAAAACAGAATGTTCCTCCTGACTTTGAGGCGTGCCAGATATAACCCCCCCTACCCCCACCAACACCCCCACCCCCCCACCATCACTTATTCCTCCTCCTCCTCCTCCTCCTCCTCCCTCTTCCCCGACGTGTTGACACCGTCTTTCGTCTTCATCACGACGTCCTGCAGCAAGTGGCCCTGTTTTTAATAATTACTTATTAGTTCCAACATATCTACGAGTCCGGACCCGGCGCGCGCCCCGATTGAGCCGATTTATATTGTGTTTTACAAAGCGAGCAGAGCTGACACCTATTGATCAGGTGGAGGGAGGGGAGAAAAAAAAAAAATAAATTTGCGTTATGAGCGCTGTGAAATTCAGCATTTTTTTTTTCTTTTAACCTTCAAAGATGCTTTGCATTCGTCTGTGAAATAAAGAAATAAATAAATAAAGAGCCAGCTGTGAAGAAAAAAAAAAATCACTAAAGCTCTTTTGGTGTAATTGGCTGAACAGCAAGGGCAGCAGAAAATTTACAGGCACACGCCAGTGTGAAGGGGAATGGGTCACGGAAAGCCTGAACCTAATGCTCGCCCTGTTTTGCTTTATTTTTTTCCATTTTTTTTTTTTTTTTTTTATTCTGCAACCCACAGTCTGATTCCGGACATGTCAGACCAGCATGCAGCAGTGACACAATGCGCCATCCAGGATGTTGTGGATGAGTAAAGATGTCACGGACAAAACATGGAGTCGTATGAATATTGAGCACCAGACTGTGGGTCCTCCTGAAAGGGTGAGGTAGGAAGGAGGAAAAAACGGAAAAAACCCTGGTGGATTTATCTTTCCCACAGGTTTTCCATAAAATCCCAGACGAGAAGAAAAAAAAAGGGTCATGTGACTAGCATGTGGGTCAGGGAGATAGCGAGACGAGCCGGGTGCAGCAGGGGAGGTGGAGTTTTTGGATGGACCTGTTGAAAATAGCATGCGGCACCCAGATTAGATCAGATTCCTATATGTGGACTGGATTCACACGCGCTTCTCCTACACGTTAAATGCAGGACTGAGAGATATATACAGAGTGAGAGCGTTTTTTTCTTTTTGTTTTGTTAGTTATAAAAGCCATAAAATATTCGGGGTGGGGCAAATCGCAGCGTGTGCATGTGAAAAGCATGAGAATGTAGAAGAACGCATGTGAGCTCGAGTAAGAGTCGCATTGCTTGGTTGAAACGTCACACTTTCGAGGATCCGAGTGTTGTGTAGACTGTCAGCCGTTTTTTTGGGCGAAGGCAGGAAATGTGACTCGGAGCGTCAGTTTGCTGAAAGAAATGGTGAAAATGTCAAGTCCGTATTCCGTCCTGAGCAAAGCACAAGATGAAACTCAAGCTCAGTCCGAGATGAGATCAGAGACCTCTGGGATCTCCATCGCGCTCCTGCCTTTATTCATGTTTGTTTGTTTTTTAAAGACGGCGGCGTTAAAAACGCAATAGAGGCGAACGAATCCCTCGTTAATAGATATGCACCTTAACTGACGAGACCCACTTCAGTCTCACACCTCCTGGACTCCTTATTGTTTCAGTTTGCGTCGCCTTGTTCCCTCTTTAGCGTATCCCGTCTTACAGTTAGTTACTCCGCTTTATTTAAAAAAAAAAAAAAAAAAAAAAAAAAAAACAAATCTCTCAAGGAAGCTATACTCATCTTTTTTTCATTTTTGCCCCCCTCACCAAACACACACACACACACACACCACACACTAACGACGTCAGCTTGTCAGTCTTGACCTGAGAGTTATGTCAGGACGACGGAGATGAGCCATGTCTTTTCGAGCATGCGGCTCGTGCGCTTGTGCACATTTGAATAGGAAAGGCGGAGGTTTTAGCAGGTGAGCAGCCTGGTCTCTTTAAATGACCTTGACCAGTCGTTCAACCAAATCCTCCATTGTGTGTGTGTGTGTGTGTGTGTGTGTGTGTGTGTGTGTGTGTGTGTGTGTGTGTGTGTGTGTGTGAGACAGGGGAGAGAGAAAGAAGAAGAAAAAAAAAAAAAAAAAAAAAACAGATCAAATGAGCCTCATGACCTTTTCAGCTGACTAAAATTGAGATATCGGCACTGCTGTTCATCATTTGAACACTTTTTCTATAAATACGAGCCTCCAATATCTTTGAATGTCTTAGCTGAAGCCATCAAAGCATGACACTGTATCTGTGCTTTACAATAATTATTGATCAGAAACCACACCGGCTTGTATATGAGGGTCTCTTTCAATTGATTTTCCACACCCTAGTGGAAATGTGTGTGTGTGTGTGTGTGTGTGTGCGCGCATATATATATATATATATATATATATATACATATAATATATATATATATATATATATATATATATATATATATATATATATATATATATATTCTTGGATGAATTGAAGCAAAACAGCAAAACAACAGCCTTTAATTCATGATATATATATATATATAGATATATATATATATATATAAATATATATATAAATATGAATTGGAATTAAAAGCTGTTTTGCTTCAATTCATCTAAGCAACCAGACAATAATTTCCAGTTACCAGGGAAACGTGATAACACGGCTTCTGTGTTGCTCAACAATCGATTAATTTTATGCGTTGCACTGTTGTTTACCCTCCCATTAAAACCTGAAAAGTCAGTTTGCCGCTCTTTTTTTTTTTTTTTTTTTTTTCTTTTTTTTTTTTTCCCCGCAGCGCTCCACTTTTCAGGGTTTTTGTTGAATAAATCCTGAAATACAAAAGAGAGGGACAGAGGAGCCAGGTGGCTGCGTGCAGTCGAGCCCCATAGGCAGACGCAGCCTTTTGTCACCACGCCGAAATTCAACAAGCCATGTCCCATTACCAATAGGCGCACTGGTTTCGATGAAAGAATAGTTCTTTTTTTTTTTTCCTCGCGCACTATATAACGACGGCGAAAAGGCGCGGACGGAACTCCTTTAGAAGATAGCAGACGCACGCGCTCCTCCAGATTGGTCAATGGATGCGAAGTTGTTCGTCCAAGAGGATGCTGGGTGATGGATTTTTGCTGAATAGTTACCAGACAGTGAGAGTACGTCACACATGAGTGTTACACTGCTCATTTGAACATATTTGTCTGGAGGATGCTTTTTTTTCTCGAGACGTGTGCTTTATACTCAGCGGAGTCGGATCGATAGGTCTCAAACAAATTTATGAAATATTTCAAACATTTTGATGTTTTCACTGAAGTTATTGTGGAGCATTAATGTTGGAATATATATTGCCATTTTCTGGACTATATATTATAAAAACGATCTAGGATTAGATCTTAGTATTTGTCACTATTTCCATGCTACAGTATATATATATATATATATATATTATATGGGGGGCACGGTGGCTTAGTGGTTAGCACATTCGCCTCACACCGCCAGGGTACGGGTTCGATTCTTGTCTCGGCCATGTGTGTGTGGAGTTTGCATGTTCTCCCCGTGCCTCAGGGGGTTTTTCCTTTTTTCTTTCCCCGGGTTCTCCGGTTTCCTTCCCCCCGGTCCAAAAACATGCACGGTAGGTTGATTGGCACCTTGGAAAATTGTCCCTAGTGTATGAATGTGTGTGTGATTGTGAGTGTGTGTGTGTGTGCCCTGTGATGGGTTGGCATTCCATCCAGGGTGTATCCTGCCTTAATGCCCACAGACGACGCCTGAGATAGGCACAGACTCCCTGTGACCCGAGGGAAGATCGGATAATAAAGCGGTAGAAGATGAATGAATGATATAATATATATATATATATATATATATATATATATATATATATATATATATATATATATATATATACAGACGTGGACAAAATTGTTGGTACCCTTTGGTCAATGAAAGAAAAAGTCACAATGGTCACAGAAATAACTTTAATCTGACAAAAGTAATAATAAATAAAAATTCTATAAATGTTAACCAATGAAAGTCAGACATTGTTTTTCAACCATGCTTCAACAGAATTATGTAAAAAAATAAACTCATGAAACAGGCATGGACAAAAATGATGGTACCCCTAGAAAACACAGAAAATAATGTGACCAAAGGGACATGTTAATTGAAGGTGTGTCCACTAATTAGCATCACAGGTGTCTACAACCTTGTAATCAGCCATTGGGCCTATATATATGGCTCCAGGTAATCACTGTGTTGTTTGGTGATATGGTGTGTACCACACTCGACATGGACCAGAGGAAGCAAAGGAAAGAGCTGTCTCAAGAGATCAGAAAGAAAATTATAGACAAGCATGTTAAAGGTAAAGGCTATAAGACCATCTCCAAGCAACTAGATGTTCCTGTGAGTACAGTTGCACATATTATTCAGAAGTTTAAGATCCATGGGACTGTAGCCAACCTCCCTGGACGTGGCCGCAGGAGGAAAATTGATGACAAATCTAAGAGACGGATAATCCGAATGGTAACAAAAGAGCCTAGAAAGACTTCTAAAGAGATTCAAGGTGAACTTCATGCTCAAGGAACATCAGTGTCAGATCGCACCATCCGTCGTTGTTTGAGCCAAAGTGGACTACATGGGAGACGACCAAGGAGGACACCATTGTTGAAAACGAATCATAAAAAAGCAAGACTGGAATATGCCAAACTACATGTTGACAAGCCACAAAGCTTCTGGGAGAATGTCCTGTGGACAGATGAGACAAAAATCGAAGTTTTTGCCAAGGCACATCAGCTGTATGTTCACAGACGAAAAAATGAAGCATATCAAGAAAAGAACACTGTCCCTACTGTGAAACATGGAGGAGGCTCTGTTATGTTCTGGGGCTGCTTTGCTGCGTCTGGCACAGGGTGTCTTGAATCTGTGCAGGGTACAATGAAATCTCAAGACTATCAAGGAATTCTAGAGAGAAATGTACTAGCCAGTGTCAGAAAGCTTGGTCTCAGTCGCAGGTCATGGGTCTTGCAACAGGACAATGACCCAAAACACACAGCTAAAAACACCCAAGAATGGCTAAGAGGAAAAAATTGGACTATTCTAAAGTGGCCGTCTATGAGCCCTGACCTCAATCCTATTGAGCATCTTTGGAAGGAGCTGAAACATGCAGTCTGGAAAAGGCACCCTTCAAACCGGACACAACTGGAGCAGTTTGCTCATGAGGAGTGGGCCAAAATACCTGCTGAGAGGTGCAGATGTCTCATTGACAGTTACAGGAAGCGTTTGATTGCAGTGATTGCCTCAAAAGGTTGCGCAACAAAATATTAAGTTAGGGGTACCATCATTTTTGTCCATGCCTGTTTCATGAGTTTATTTTTTTACATAATTCTGTTGAAGCATGGTTGAAAAACAATGTCTGACTTTCATTGGTTAACATTTATAGAATTTTTATTTATTATTACTTTTGTCAGATTAAAGTTATTTCTGTGACCATTGTGACTTTTTCTTTCATTGACCAAAGGGTACCAACAATTTTGTCCACGTCTGTATATATATATATATATATGCTATTTAGAATAAAGTCTATTCACTCAATCTGTTATAGGAAAACAATCGATTACCGTCCAAAATTTCAGCCAGTAGCTGCATTCAGTACAGCAATACATCTGGAAATGTTTTATTGTTTTTATATCGCATTACTTTCCCGACTGTAAATTCATTCTCTCTTTCGGAATAAAAGTATGTATTCAAAACAAGTTTTTTGTTTTTTGTTTTTTACCTATGTCATAACTGCTATAAACAGTTGTTCCTACACCACCCACTATTATTTACACTGCAAGGTAAAAAAAAAAATGCAGCTTGTCATGTTAGAGACAAATGGCAGCAGACAGTGTTTTCTGTCCTGAAAACGTTGTCATATATGAAACATTCAGCTTTATCTCTGACATGGAGACTCCTTCCATTAAAAAAAAAGCAAAAGAAAAAGCCACTGTTATGTGAACATTTATCAGCGGGAAAACTCTAAAAGTTCTTCCCCCAAAAAGTTTAGTAAAGGACTCCAAGGCACACAGCTGTATAGGATATCATGGGATACTCATGCATGAGACTTTTTCCTTTCATTTGAACTAGGAGACCCAAACCCATTCCAGCAAAGTTATATAAAAAAGATGGTCTTGAGCAGATGGCTATAGAGCTCTGACCTTAAGTCTACTTCCATATCAATCAGTACCTGACTTTACTAAAACACCCTTGTGAGCAAAATCTCCAGAAGCACAGCCCAAAAATCCAGTGGAAAATTTCCACATGAGAATGGAGTTCATTATTATTATTCCGCAAACTGTGAAAAAGGATGTCCTTCTGGTCCACCAAGCTTTGTCCATGTTGTGAATGTTCTCGCGTTGTTAATTATCAACACACTTTCGATTCAGCTTTTATTAGCGTTTCAAAATATAGTACACCAAGAAAGGAAACAGTCATATGAGCCATTATCTCCAGCTGTATACAATAAATGAACAATAGAAAATATATGTATTATACGTTTACAGCATTTGGCACATGCCCTTATCCAGACCAACTAAAGACTTTGCTCAAAGGGCCCACTAGTTGCGACTTGGGTGGTGGGATTTGAACCTGCGATCTTCCGTTCCAGAGGCCAAAGCCTTAATCACCTTAACCACCTGTGTATACTCATTTAAAAGTTCCAGAAGTGATCTTGTGAGGAATTTACAAACACTAAATAGTAATGAGCTTCATTTTGTTCCGCTTCCTCTTCCTTGTCCACAAGAATTTCAGATTGATGATGTCATCACTTTAACAAGCCATTCATGTTGCAAATCTCAGATCCAGTAACTCCAGTAGGCTGTCCGGCAACCAGGAGAACTCAATGTCATGTTGGTGAAATTCTTTGCTCTGTGACATTATCAGCCTGGAGGTATCCATCGAAAGATGTGTGAATTGTGGCCATGACGCTATGCAAAGGGCCGGTAACAATACTTAAATAGGCCGCACCTTGAAATCAACGGCTGATTAATCTTCAAGGGCCATTAGAGAAAACATCCTCACACCATTACACAACCTCCACCAGTCTCGAAGCAAGGCATGCTATTTGTTAATTATAATAGGTTCATATCTATAAGTACATTAGTGTAACAGTCCCACATGTTACACACTGAGCTTTGTTCTATCATGCGATTTCACAGTTTATTTACATTTACTGACCTGTCATGTACTTTCTGATCATCATACCATAAATCATACCTCATACCTCATATCATACCTCATATCTGGCGTGTGCTATTACGTTTATAAGGAATCGCCCCGTGGAATACTAAATAACCAGGGCCAAAAAAATTTTCCCATCGAAAATGAATTGGGTTGAAATTTCGTGCCTCACAGCTCAGCCTGTGAGCCTCCGACATGCACATATGGCATATCTACTCATAGGGGTCCGGAGTGGATCGTGATCATATACCTCCCGAATCCCACACCCGTTCGGAATTTCGGGAAATCCGCGACATTCCGGCCCGATAGAGAATGAATGAGGAAATTTGACGCTCCGCCATTCGGCCCGATTTGATGCAGATGCTGATTTGACATATCCACTCGTAGGTGAGATGGAGTAGGTTGCGACTCTCGAACCCCAGACCCACTCGGAATTCCGGGAATTCTGCGTCGTTCCTGGCCCATACGGATGAATGGGGGAAATTTGTTCGGCCATATCGACGTATCCACTCGTCCGGGGCGGCAAGGACATTGCACTGATTTGACACTCGGTATGAAAAACCACAGGGGATTATGGGTAATCAGGGCAAATGCGTTTTTTTTGGCCTGGGACGAATTTTTACCAAAGAAAATGAATATCAACGCTAAATATTCACACGAAACAACCTGTAAGGGGTCGCGCCCGGAGCCGAGGTTTGCATCGGCAAGCATCGCTCATGTTTTCTTCAGGAAATGTCCCATTTCTAGTTTTATGAGCTGGAATCATTATGTATGTCAACACTCTTGGCCAATAAACCCGATTCTGATGTGAACCAAATTGTGACTTTACCATGTGCACTTTAAAGGGACTCAAGTTTCATAAGAATATTTTATTATTATTATTTCCGGTTTGAGTGGACCTGTGCCCCATCTTTCTATTCTTGGCTGACTATTGTAGAACATTCCTTCTGTTTTAGCTGAACTGTGATCTTACAGTGGTGTGAAAAAGTGTTTGCCCCTTCACGATCTCCTTTTTTTTTTGCATGTTTACACTAGAATGTTTCAGACCTTGAGACCTTAAAAAGGGGGTTCATCCAATGTGGCTGAATTCCAACATTCAGTACAACAGTACTCACTGCAAGTTATTGAAAGCTCTTGATTGCTGCTATGGGTGCCCCAACATTAGTAGCTTTAGGGGGTAACCACTTTTTCCACACCAGGGAAATTTTGCTTTCCCATAATAATAAAAAGCTGCGTTTTTGTGTTTACTCATGTTATCTTTGATTAATATTAAAATTTGTTTGATGATCTGTGACAAACACGCAAACACACACAAACACACAAAGGAAATCAGGAAGGGGGCAAACACTTTTCCACACTACTGTGTACGTCAGCTCCAACCAGTCCAAACCGGTCAGGACTTCTCTAAATATCCCATTCCAGTCAAAAATCACTCAGATCTCATTTGTTTTCTCATTCTTCATTCGCATGGTCGACGCGAACCAAAGCTGCTTGCCCGTATTTGCATTATTTGGTGTTTTGCATTGCCGTCACGTGATTGGCTGATTAGATAATTGCAGGAGGGAGTCGGTGTACAGGTTCTCCTGATGCGCTGTACGTAGACTTCCATGCAAAGAAATTGTGTTAATATCAAGCAGGCCATTGTCATGCTGTAATGTTGTATACAAACGTGTCTATTGTTGCGATTCCTGAGAAGAAGCGTCTAGACACAAACATACGTTCCTGCAAATGTCTCCTGACCAGCAGGGAAGTACACGGATATTTGTGTGTGTGTGTGTGTGTGTGTGTGTGTGTGTGTGTGTTTGTGTTTGCTTAAAGGATCATCTCACCTTTTAGAGGGAAAAACACCCTGGGTGCAGTTTCAGGTGAGCGGGTGGCCCTGCCATTCACGCCCACACACACACACACACACACATCTCTAGGCTCCACTTAGAGATCAGCTCTGCCTGACTGTATTGTTTCTGTGCTCATATGGATGCAAATGGCAATATGGCAAATGGAAATATGAATAAAGCTGTACTTATTTGATAATGAACAGTTATTCCAGCTCTCCATGTTTTGCTTTGTTTTGCTTTTGTTTTTTAATTTTCTTGGTAAGTCGGCACTTTGCCGGACATAACAGTCAAACCAAACGCCGCACGGACCAGATCGCTTATCGCGTGTTCATCAAAAATTAAACGGAAAAAAAGAAATAGCATGACGAGATGAAAGATAGAACGGTGTAAGATGACACTAACGCAGCGCCCGGAATTATTTTAATGCTCATTCTACACTGGAAAACCACTAAGAGAGGGAGGGGTTGGGGAAAAAAAGAAAAAGAAAAAGAAGAAAAAAAAAAAAAAAAAATATATATATATATATATATATATATATATATATATATATATATATATATATACAACCTCTTCAACTTCAAAGACGTGGTGGAAGAGGCGAAGGCAAACAGATGCGACACCCCTAAAATGGCTTTCAAAGTTTCTTAAAGCCTGCCAGTCCGAGGGAGCCCTTTTTGATTGGAAATAATAAGATGCTCCATCTTTCAAAGATGTACTTTTCCTAAAGCATTGTTGATTGCCCTGTGTCCATTACTTGGAGGGATTATGATAATATTCCACATTGTGCTCGGCGTGATGCACAGGAAATTCAATACTCAAAAGGTTAATGCAATCAATTAGGATGACAAAGGAGTAAAGTAAAACCCTCCTGCTTGCTGAGAAAAGCGCACGAGTAAGGGAGGAGGGTTTGGGTGAGGGTGGGGGGGTATTGTGGGGGGGTATTGAAAGCTTGAATGGATCTGCTGAGAGAAAAGAGGCACTCAAAATTAGAGAGAAAAGGGGAAATAAATAAATAAATAAATGTCATCTATTTTATATATACTCTTCAAAGCCGAGCGATCATCACTTGCTCGCCGTCTCTCTCTCTCTCTCTCTCTCTCTCTCTCTCTCTCTCTCTCTGTTCTATGTTCTCTCTCTTTCTCAGAGGACGGGAGGGGCAGAAATAGAGCGGTAGTGTGGAAAAGGGGAGAGAGATATTTATCCCTGACGCTGTGCTGTAATATTATGGGTGATACGGAAACATTCCTGCTTTTTTTTTTCTTCCTTTTTTTTTTCTTCCCCCTGATGGTAAACAGATCTGCAGCAGGATTTGTGCTGCGTAATAGCTCCGTGTTCCTCTCCACCTTCCTGCCGTTTTCAACCGGCCTTCTGATTTCTTTTTTTTGGGGCACAACATTTCGGTTTTCGGCTGTCGCGGCGTGAATATTAGCAATAATGGAAGCGGCGAAATTAAAAAGACAATCCGTTCGCCTCTGGAGCGAGACAATAGCCTTTATTATTTAGATACATGCTACGCTGGTGCGGCGCACAAAGGATTCCTATCATTGCAGATAAATGGATAAAGTTAGATAGCAGTATTGAGCCGTAGAACTATTGTGATAATCCATATTACCTTTTCAGCCCGTGGCTCAGTCTATCAGAGGGAGACAGCGATAATTACATCTTAGCAACCGTCTGTTGTGAAAAAAAATAAAAAAAAGCGTACGGAGACACTGTAATGTTTCGCTACCGAGAAGCTCTTCTTTGCAATAGCTAATTTCTCACCGAGCAGAGGGGGGGATTGTGCAAGAGGGGAAACAAAAAAACAAAAAAAAAAAACACACACACACACACACCCGATCCAGACAGGAGGAGACCACACCTGTCTCTTCCATGGCCAGGTGTGACAGTGGTAATGCTTGTGGTTTATATTTTTGACAGGGAAAAAAAAAAACTTGTGTTTGGGCGGTCTGGGATGGGCGGTCTGCAGGGGGTGGATGTTGAACTCAAAGGCTTATGATGATGATGATGATGATGATTATTGGATGCTGCTTAAAACATTCGTTTGGAAGCATGAAGTCTAATTAAAGTGACTGTAAGGTCCGATTCCCTTGATTCCGCTGTTAACACGAGCGGGCCAGCCATCGCTGAATGGCACTCTAAATAATGAGACATTGTTCTTGCAAACCTTGCATGTGTTTCAACACGAGCTCTCAACGGCTTCCTATAAAGAAGGACAAGGCGACGGGGCTTGTTCGGGATAACGCTAAACACCTCATTTGGACGAGGGCTGCAAAACGGTGCCCAGAATGAGATTGTAGCTAGTTCACTCTTTTTATTTATTTATTTATTTATTTTACGATCTCATGCAGACAAAAGCCTCCGATCTGCTTTTGAAGTTGGCTCTAGAAAAGCAAGAGAGGACACTGGTCTCCCAAACGTCCTGCCAGTCCAGGAAAAAAAACAAACAAAAAAAAAAACGTGGGGACGCGCGCTCCCGTGCACTCTTCCTCCGGCCTTAGCGCATGGCCGAGGGGAGCCCTTTCACAAGGTGGCGGCCGTGATGGATGGGCTCAGAGGAAAGTCTATTCACATGGAGATGTTACATCATAAATATTTACACAGGGCTGCCGTTTCCATGTAGGCTCGGCTTGTTTTGACACACTGGAAAAAAAATATCAAAGGCCAAAAAATGGAGAGAAAGGGAACGAGAGAGAAAATAGGGCCTGGGCAAACAAAAGAGCTGGTGATGGAGTTTTTTTATTTTTTCTGGATTGTTGTTTAAGGGGGTGTGGGAGTGTGTGTGTGTGAGTGTGTGTGTGTGTGTGGAGGGGGGGTTCAAAGCTAAAGTTTCAGCAAAAAATTAAAAAGTGAAAGATAATAAAATGATATATTAGTAGCATGATATATTTCGAAACTTTTCCTCCATAGTACTAGAGTGTACATTAGGCCATGTAGTGGAGGTAATTTGTATAAAAGAGTATTCAAATCTGTGATCCACATCAAACGCTGTTAAGCTTTATAAAAAAAAAAAAAATCCGCCAGGCAAAGGGGAGCCGCTTGCTGTTTTTTTTTTTCTTCTTTTTTTTTCCATGTTGTTTAAAAAAAAAAACAAAAAAAAAAAACGACCCAACTGATTCTTCACAGCTACAGCGCAATTAAAAGCCTCCAACTCCCTGCAGAAGCCCTGAACCAATGAAAACAAATTTGGCAGTTTAATTTTCTTCCCACTGTTTGAGAGGGAATCCATTCTGGGAGGCTCTTACTCCGCACCCGCCTGGTCTCCGGGAGCTTTGTGGAAAAGAGAAAGGCACGCAGGCCCCATGTTGGAGCCAGTTGGGCTTTCTGATTAGCTGAATTAAATATATCAAAACCCAATTAAGCTAACTATACTCCAGCCATTCAGGTTGCGGCGAGGGGAGAATTGGGTCATGATGCGCAAGCTGCCTGGCTTGGCACGCTCGGCTTTTCCTCGGCAAAGGCGAACAGGGACTCCTAAATACCTTGCAAAAACAGGGTTTCGATCCGCGCCGAATACGTACAGACAGAGGATACATGGCGAGTATTTAAGGGCTGTCGGAAATACATGAGTAGATGTAGATGTAATTTGGCTTTGATTGATGCTTTGACTGTGTCTGCCTTCCTCTCCGCTGACAGACCCTGGCAGGACAAAAGGCTGTTATGTAGCAGAAGCGAGGACTCTGAGTCATGTTATCATGGTCAGGACAGCCCTTCGGGTCATGAAGACGACCCCCGGACTGACACGAGACAAAAACACTCCTCCGCACACAGATCCCTCTTGACTTTGAAGCCGGAGGGTGGCAAAGCTCGTGTCTACGTCCCTAGTGACAAGAACTTCTACCTCAGCAAAACTGCCTAAAAGTCTCCTAACAGCTTGTAACCTAATCGGAAAACATCACGCTTTATGATCTCATTAAGAACGTTGAAAAGACGCTTTACTGTTTAAAGAGCTATTCCGGCATATCGATATATAAAGAAGGAACGGAAACACTGGGGTGTTTAAGGAAACGAATCAATCGCGGATGTGTGGTTGCGAAGCGTCGCGATGCAAAGTGTGAACTGATTTGTTTTGAAAATGATTTAAAGATTCACGTCATTATCCATCTCGGGATCTATACGTGTTACGGAAAATCTGCCAAACACGTTCCTGTTTTTTTTTTTCTTTTTACTTGTGTGTGAACGACTAAAAATAACCAGTCGTTCCCACACCTCTTCTCACTCTTGAATATAATAAGACAAAAAAAAAGATGTTTTTCACGTTAGGATAAGTCTCGTGTCCCGATCTTCATGCTGATATAAACCTCACAAAAAATATATTATGTATTATATATATAATATATTATATTTATGTATTATATTTATAATATATTATAAATATATACACCTCAAAAATAATAATATTCCTGTATACAAATGACTTATTAAGCAGCAAAATATCCATTCACTATTTGTTTTTGATTACGAGGCTCATGTGCCAGACATGCCCCTGCCACACATTAGCCGCTACTATAGAAACAATAAAATCAACACTACGTTCGTATGAGTGGATGAATATAAACCTGTCATTTAAATTCAAACTGAAGCTACCTTTAGAAAATTCTAAATCTAACAAAGAAAAATCTACAACATTACGCAAAAGATATTCGCTATGCAGTATCTCGGCTAATCCCAGCAATCTTGCTAATAAACACGGCCAGTTGTTTCACCAATGTTAAGCTGCTAGCTAAAGAACAATTGATCTGGTTTAAAATCGTATTATACGAGATAATACTGCAATATTTGTACAAACTTCGCTTGTGCAATGACATAATTTGCAGCCCTAATCTTAACTAGACTGCTATCGTCATTTTAGCCTAGTAAATACCTTAACGTTAGCTAGATTACTACTGTAGAAATACCTTGTATATTATTATAAAGCTCAATTTTAGCATGTATAATGCTTCAATTATTAGCAACCAAAATCTTTTATATAAATCTACCTTTGCATTAGCTTATTGTTTAGTAGACCGTTTCTGAAGTATTAGCTTGTTTACTGCTCTAATGCTAGCTAGATCATTAGGCTAGTATTAGCTTGTTTACTTCTCAAATGCTAGATTCCTAAATTTTCCAACACTTCTTTCATGACTTAATGCTAGCTAGTTTAACTAGTTTATTGCCATAATACTAGCTTGTTTAACTAGTTTATTGCCATAATACTAGCTTGTTTAATGGTCCAAAGTTAGCTAGCTTCGTTTCTAAATGATCAAGATTGTTACCCGAATGACAACAAAATTCACAATGATCGTTTTATCTCCTTTATTATTTTAATATTAGTCAGTTTTGCTATTATTAGCTATTAATATTTTTGACTTCTGAGTGGTCATGGCGCTGAGATACTGATCGAAAGGTCGGGGGGTTCGCGACTCGGGATCACCAAGCTCCCACCCTTGGATCCCTGACCAAGGCCCTTAACCCTCTGTGCTCCAGGGGCACTGTACCATGGCTGACCCCTGCGCTCTGACCCCAGCTTCCAAAAACAAGCCGGGATAGGCGAAGAAACAATTTGCTGTAATGTATATGTAACAAATAAAAGCTATTCTATTCTTTACATTAATGCTAGTTAGATTACTACACTACTGCTACCTACTCCGACCTACCTTTTGGCATTCATTGCAAAGACCGACATTCTACAATTTGCAAGCTTGATAAGGAATGTAACTAGCGAATTAAGTCAAATAGTTTGATAGTAGATTGATTGATGTTCAAAAGAAATGTTAAAAAATAAATAAATAAAGTTCTGTCATATGATATGATAATGAAGTTATCTTCGATTTACATGTATTTAGCTTTCTTTTTAGCCCAGAAAAGGGTTTGATGAATATGTTCTTGTTTTTTTTTTTTCTCCAATGTGCATAAGTTGCATAAAAAGTGAACATTAGGGTCGGATGAGAGCGCGTATGTTTCGTGTAAAGTTATTAGGGTGAAATTGAAAGTTGCGAGTTGCATTTGCTGAAGTTCTGAATTTCTCACTGGTGGTTAGAGTGGTTTTGCTTACTGTTCCATAACGCTTCGGTCTCTCTTAGAATCATGTTCACTTTTACTTCTATCTGCACCATCAGTGTAAGTTTCCCAGCATTGGAAAAAAAAAACAAAAACAAATCTATTGGTCGTAAGCAATGACTTGACTTCTTGCTTTGACTAAAATGTTCTTTCTATGGCCAAGTTTGTAACCTTTGTTCTTATACCTTGCATTTCAGTTTCACTTTAATTGGGAATTTACAGTAAATTGCAGAAGAATGTAATGGAACATGCTCTACCCAGATAAACACAGCTCGCTCTACGCCTATACGAGGAAGAATGTGACACATTCCAGCACCTCCCTGTAAGTTAATCAGCGAGAAGAAGGTAAAAAAAAATGTAAAAAAAATGTGGTGAAACGAATAACTCATTTGTCAATTTTTACAACGCTGACCGCATTGATCCTGCTGCGATAAATGAGGGACGCTTGATTTTCCTGAGGCGGCATTGGATAGATGAGAATCGAAAAGACGCCCGTTACATCGGAAGTCTTGATTTGTCCTACCTTGTTGTCTCTTTCTGACACGTCACTCCATTCACAGGCTCATTTCATCTGCAGAAAAAAAAGACAACAAAAGAAAAAGCAACCCGAAGGCTTCGATTAGTCACAAGACAAACATCTATTCATAATGTAGGTTACGCTCATAAAACACGCTATTAACCCCGCATATAGAGGCATAAGCATTTGTCGAGGGTGCTGCCGCGCGACGGCAACCCGTAAAAAGCAACACGCGAACCACGATTGGGACCTCCGGCGACCCCTGCCGTGACCCCCCGCCTCACAAGCTCGCGCGGTGCGACAACAGTATGATGTCATACTTTGGTAAAGCCAGACAGGTGACGACTTTGCGAGGTTTTCCTTTGCAGAGGAGCAGGTGTGCCATCCGCTTAACCACTTTTGCAAATATTTCAGCACAGCTTGCCAATGATAATTTGCTTAGAATCAGTAATCCTAAAATCTGATTGAGGGGAGGATTTTATTAGCCGATACGACCTTGGGCAGTGCGCATTAGCCGAGGCCAGCGCGACTCTCATATTACACCGAGCAGTAAAGCCAAGTCAACTGTGACCACTTTCTTCTGATTCCTTCATAAGCAAAACATCCACAAAGGGGATCGCGCATGATATATGTGTGATATCTATATGTACCGAGCACAACAGGAAACGCCTCCCCTATACACAACCCTTAATTATGTCATAGCTAGGACAGGATATGTGCATATAGTGAAATCTAGTGTATTCAAATGTCCTGTAATGGTGCCCATGACCATGTGATGTAAAGATAGAACTGAAATGGTCAGAGATTCGTCACTTAACTAAAAACAAATTTGAATTTTGACGCTGTCAAAGTCCTATAAAGGATCGACTGTTACATTTTTCAGAAAAGTTCAGCATTACAACAAAGCAGGTTAGTTTACAGAACAAGGGTCAAGCTGAGAAAACAAGACCCCAGGCAACATTTTTGTTTGGGATGGGGGCGGTGTTTGTATTAGTGCTGGTGGAGAGGGGTGAGGTTAAAAAAAAAAAGACAACTCAAATTGAAATGAAATAAATAGACTACTAAATAGACAACGTGTGTAAACAGGGAAGAGTATATATTTTAGGGCTGTCAATGGATTCAAATATTTGATTTCGATTTATCAAGAGAGTTGATTAATCGTACATTTTTCTGTTCTCAACCATGAACGAATTCGGTTCACGGTTCGAATAGTCTAACCGATGTTATAAATATATACTTTGCACTCAAAAGCTCACCCTTTAGTAAAATTGTTCCTTATTAATTATTTATTTCAATTTACCCTTTTAATATTAATTCCTCGTTCACTTCAATGTAAATTGTTCAGTGATTTAATTGCTAAATATGGTACGTGGCCCCTTTAAGAATTATGTTCCGGTTTTGGATGCTTTCCAAATAAACTGGTTTAGGTTATATATAAGGTAATTAACATAGTGAGTAGCTGATATGCGTTATGAATGCGCAGCTAGTAGGGGTAGTTAGGGTGAAATTTAGGAAGCGTGAGTGGATGCACGTTGTTGGGTGTTTTTTGTTAATAAAACACATCTATCGCCTCTTTTATATTCCATCCTAACATTACAAGCGCAGAAAGGTCAATGCTGAAATGATCTGGGAAGGCCAAAGACTAAAGTTTCTTCTCGAGTGTCTTTGTCGCCCGGGTCTCGTTCGTTCGCCAACATGACGCAGAGTGAAGGAGCAGATCGCTCAGGTAGGAATGTGCACTGCATTAATTGCACATTAATAACAATTAGTGGCATGAAATTTGCATTAACTGCATTCATTTGCCAAGAATTTGCATTAATGCATATATATAAATATATATATATATATATATATATATATAGATATATATATATATATATATATATATATATATATATATATATATATATATATTTTATTATATATATATATATATAATTTTTTAAAATTTATTTATATATATATATATATATATATATATATTTCATATATACATACAGTGTGTATCTATTCATTCATTCATTCGTCATCGGGTCATGGGGAGCCTGTGGCGTCTAATGGGCATTAAGGCAGGATTCACCCTGGATGGAATGCCACCCCATCGCAGGGAGCACACGCACTCACATTCACACACATTCACACACATTCACACACATTCACACACTAGGGACAATTTTCCAAGGTGCCAATCAACCTACCGTGCATGTTTTTGGACCAGGGGAAACCAGGGAAAAACCCCCTGAGGCACGGGGAGAACATACAAACTCCACACACACATGGCCGAGATGGGAATCGAACCCGGACCCTGGAGGTGTGAGGCGAACGTGCTAACCACTAAGCCACCATGCCCTTCATTGCATATATATATTATATATATATATATATATATATATATATATATATATATATATATATATATATATATATATATATATATATATATATATATATATATATATATATATATTTACATACATTACATACACACACTCATATAAATAGCAAAATATAAGAAGGGTTTGTTGTCTGCTGGATCCGAATCAAAGTCAAAATTTGCGTGTTGTCCGTTCCAGTAAATTCTACATTACTATCTATAGGTGTCGGAATTCTGCATGTGTTTAACTTGATGTGCCTTTTCTACATACACTTCCTAACAGATCTCTGCCATCTGTCCATGCCCGAGTACAGAGAAGCTTTTCTGCCTCTCTAATACACACACACACACACACACACACACACACACACGCACACTCATTCCCACTCCCCCACCCCATGCTCCATGCACTTGAGTGACTGTGACAGCTCACAAAGTTTCCTAACCTTGAGAGCACAAGCGCCACAAAAAGTAATAATAATTCGAACCTGGTCTCCCTACTTATTTTATATCTCCCCTCAGCAACCCAACTTCTACTCGGCAACAGTGCAGTTATTAATTCATGAGGCACTAATTAGTTCTTTGTTTAATTTTGTGTTAAACAGACTGACCGGAATGATAACGACTCGCGCTGTAGCGCTTTGGTCCCATGCTGCTCCTGTTTGCTACAACAAGGGAGCATCGTGCGACTAGCATGATGAACCCAATTCCCTTCCAAGTTGCACTTCATTAAGTCAAAATGTGACAAGGAGCTTAGAGGAGGAACTGGCAGATCTGATCGTACATAACAATGCAGGTTCAGTAAGTTTGGTGGTGGTAGGAAAGAAGGATGGATGGGGGGGGGGGGTTTAGTGTTGGGGGGGAGGTCGATGTGCATTCCGGCATGCATGTGGCTAATTTTCTATTTTTAACCCGCGGGGGCTGTCTTCCATTTTCCTTTAATTGTCTTTGTTCGAAACGCCAGTGTCCCTTTCTTTCAATCCCGCCTCTTATCGGGATTCTGATCCAATCCTCCCTCGCCCCCATCCCCCCCCCACCCCCTTTGCGACACCTCCACACTCGGGTAAACAACAGCCCAGGCCTTTTAGCCCAAACATTTTCCGTTGTGTGTGTAGTGGGGGGGAAAAAAAAAAAAAAAAAACGACAAAATAGATTTTTTTCGTCTTTCTAACTGGAGGAACCTGCTGCGTGTCAGGGTAGGTGTCAAACAAAAGCCTATCAAAAATAGCGAGGAATGTGTTTTTCAGCTACCTCATATTTCTCATACCTCGCCAAAGCGAGCGCAGGGGATAATTGTGGAGGTAATGAAAACGCATATCTGAGATTTACGATCATCGCAGGGCTTTTGCCAAGTTTTCAGGCGTGAGATGGGGCGGCATTTGCTCCCTCTCGCAAATGTTTTCGTCGCATTTGCCGACACACCTGCGACGCCGCTTCATCTCGGCCCGAAGTTTTGCGGCGACGGGGGATTCTTTAAAAAGGAAATAAATAAATAAATAAACTTATGCGCTCCCGCCGCTCGCCGTTTTTTCCCCCCCAAACCCCAAACGAGGCTCGAGGATTTCCCTGTCGGTTTGTAATCAAAACATATACAATAAGAGAGGGCTGTAATTACACCGAATCAAAGGATAGATTGGCATTTTCCACATTATTTGCAGGCGGATAGAAATGACATTGCTGTGTATTTTGTATTCAGTGGTGCAGATAAATAAACAAGGCATGAAGAGTGACTGCAAGAGAGTAAAATTGAGAGAGAGAGAGAGAGGGAGGGAGGGAGAGAGGAGAAAACACATGAACGGAGAGCGAGAGAGAGAGAGAGAGAGAGAGAGAGAGCAGAGTACAATGGCAAGCAGGTCAGTAATTAGAAAGTCTGTTTGCACAGTAATAATTTTAATATATTCATCAGGAAACAGGGCATGCCTTGCATGATAAAATGCCATCAAGGAAGATATCCCAGCACTCCCTTAACCTTTACTTGCAGACTGGCAGCAGATTGCGGAGGATCTCAAAGACAAACCAGCTCGCCAATTATTGACACATATGGCCCGGATCCCTTTGGCAAGGAAATTAGGCAGTGGACAGCCGACATGAAAACCTGACATTTAGAGCCTTCCTTTCGCTTCCTGCCAGGAAAGGCTTATTGGTTAGGCTTATTGGTTAAGTAACTCAATCAAGAACACAGAGCGGCTTTTAATGAAGCCAAAAAGGGTGGCGCGGCGCTGCTCGGCTCGATCGCAGCCCGGTCCGATTTTTCCTCCTTCTTTCTATCGTTCTTTTTACTCGAGCGAACTGTCATTTCCTCCCCGCGCGGGGACGTTCGAGCGCGCGCGTCGGTGGCAGTCACCTTGCGTGATATTGCGGGTGGTGTTGATGCTATGGAAATGATTGCAAATTGTTTTAACAAGAGTCCTGACGAGCAAGAAAACCTTGACCTTATTAAGCCATTCCCAAAACTGCGAAAGAATACATACGCGACTGCGAGAAGAATGCAAGGCGGGGCGAAAGATAATCAGTCGCTGGAGCTCCGCATTAAAACCCGCGTTTTTGTTTCGCGTCATCATAAAAAAAAAAAAAAAGACAATAAAATAAACATATCCAGATAAATCGCACCATAGAGTGATAAGAGTGAATGCGATTGCGATTGGATGAGATATAAACATATGCCATACCGACACCCTATTGGTCTGTAATGCGATCCGTCGCACCTGCACACGACGCAAATCACCTCACGCTCCAGGATAAAAATAATAAAAAGAAAAGAAGGATAAAAGAATAAAACCAGCGTTGGGGTCGTTACTCCAAAAATTATTTATTTATTTAGCTTTCTCTTTGTCCTCCGCAAATGAAGCTGCAGTAGGGAGTTCTGGAGTTTGAATAAATTAGCGAAGATTTTATCCTTAATGCCCATCCCCCGTATTACTTTCACTTTTAGACGTTAAAAAGTTTTTACACCGGTACTTTTACACTTTTACTTGAGTAAAAAGCTTAGCGAAGTCTTTTTCAACCCTGCTATCTATACTTCTACCTGACTAATGAATGTGAATCCTTTTGACACCGGATCCGATCAATCCGATTTTGTCGTGACGTTTCAGAGTTACATTTTTAGTACATTTTTAGAATTCTGCTTCTTGTTATAACAAACCGCTTTTGTTTTGTTGTTGCTTTTTCTTTTTCTCTTTTCTTTTCTTTTTTTTTCATCCAACCATGTCTTGCATTGTAAGTCGAAAGAGAATTTCGAATCGGCCACCAGATTGCACAGAAAAGCCATCAATGATTTCCTGACACTAAAGTCATATGACCAGAGCCACTAAAATACACGATCTTTCCTCTCCGGCTTTGTTCCATTCAAACCCTATGCACTCCCCTCTGTGCCTCTTTTCAACGGCCGTGGCACAATGAAAAATCGAACATTTACTTAATAGCGCTCGTTATGCGGAGCTGACAGAGGCTCACAGGCCTCCCTTTTTGCTGTCACTTCTGCCCGCTTTTCTCCGCTGTCTGCTGGAGAGGACAGGCCCGGGGCCGAGGGCAGTTACCTCTGAGCCCCATCCTGCCCTCCTGCCCTAATTTTTGTTGTCTGTCCCTTTGAAATGGCCCGCTCACGTGGGAGCGAAGAATAGGGAGCAGCGCGCAACAAGTGCCGGCGCCATGGAAACCACTATTTTCCCCCCAAAATATTCCTTTCTGTTCCTTTGAGGACCTGTCACTATGCAAAGCAAGCATCACACGACCCCGGGCGCAGCCGTGACAAAGCCGCTTTTCTGCCTTATCCTTGATTGATTAAAAAACTTTTGAGCAAAAACATGTTACAGGACAAAAAAAAGTGACACATGGAAGAAAAGGCCGAGGGCGAGGCCCGATCGCGCAGTTTCCCTGGTAATATCGGCAAGAGCAGAGGAGCGGCAGGGGGTCGGGGGGGCCAGGCCGAGCATGAAAATGGACTACAATTGCGATTAAGATGATTAGAGAAAGCGGAGATGTATAGGGAGCACTTCTTATGACATCCAACAGCAATCTGGAAAAAAAGAAAAAAGAGAAAAGAGGAAAAAAAAAAAAGAAAAATCTTTAACCGCGATTACGGTTTGGGAAGAGCCGTGTTTTCCGAGATCTTAAAGGGATGAGCTAATAACCCTTGATTGCCTGCGCGTCGTATATTTTTAGCCTCCGTCATAGAAAACGCCATTATTCCACTCTGATATTGAGCTTCCCGTTAACCAGACGGATCTTGACAGACTTGTTTGATTAGCTGTTTTACCATAACCACCCTGACTTTCTTATGATGCATGATCTCCGGTCGAAAGGCTCCTGGATAGTGTGTGTGTGTGTGTGTGTGTGTGTGTTTATATATGTGTATATGAATGCACTCTTCCACTAATCCCTAGTCTAGCATCCTGTATGATTATTAATGCTTTTCGCATTATGTTTCCTCCACGCCGCCGCGCAAAACCGCTCGTGTTACTCATGTATGAAAAGTGATCAATATGGCACCGAGCGCAAATTCCAGCCGTCTTGTTGACCTAAGTGACAGGCCATTTAAAAAGCAAGCGAGTCAGACCGAGCAGGCCAGATCTGCACCCAAGACAGGCCTCATCATTTATTCATCTCTAAAAACAAGTCAATACAAACAGTTCATTGTCAGGCCTGGCCTTCAGTTGGCCATTCACAGCATTTTCAACTCGTAGATAGATCATTACAGGCTGGGCCTTTTAGAAATGAATAAAAAAATAAAATAAGCCAAGAAAAAGAGGGAAGAGGCACGGTGGCTTAGTGGTTAGCATGTTCGCCTCACACCTGCAGGGTTCTCCGCTTTCCCCCGGTCCAAAAACTTGCACGGTAGGTTGATTGGCACCTTGGAAAAATTGTCCCTAGTGTGTGAATGTGAGTGTGTGTGTGTGCCCTGCGATGGGTTGGCATTCCATCCAGGGTGTATCCTGCCTTAATGCCCATAGATGCCTGAGATAGGCACAGGTTCCCCGTGACCCGAGGGAAGGTCGGCTATAGCGGTAGAAGATGAATGAATGAATGAAGAAAAAGAGGCGCAATCCTTTCTTCTAGCTCCCGATCTAGATCCGATCTTCCCTCGGGTCACGGGGAGTCTGTGCCTATCTAAGGCGTCTATGGGCATTAAGGCAGGATACACCCTGGATGGAATGCCAACCCATTGCAGGGCACACACACACACTCACAATCACACACACATTCATACACTAGGGACAATTTTCCAAGGTTCCAATCAACCTACCGTGCATGTTTTTGGACCAGGAGGAAAGCCGGAGAACCCAGAGGAAAACCCCCTGAGGCACGGGGAGAACATGCAAACTCCACACACACATGACCGAGACGGGAATCGAACCCGGACCCTGGCGGTGTGAGGCGAATGTGCTACCCACTAAGCCACCGTGACTCTATACAGAATATGTATAATAAAAATATATATGTTATTATTTAAGTGCAGAAATCATTTGATCTCTTCTGCTTCATTCTGAAGTCTTTGGACCGGGAGGAAACCGGAAAACCCTGAGAAAACCCCCCCCTGAGGCACACACACACACATGGTGGAGAAAGGGAATCGAACCCTCAACCCTGGAGGTGTGAGGCGAACGTGCTAACCAGCTCTGGAATAAAACCTGAAAACAAATAATCAAGGCATATTTACTAGGAGCGAAGGAGGAAGAGGCTCGCCACAACGTGATCAGTATTCCACAGCTGGCTAATGTGAGCTGAGAACGGCCTACGCAAATCCCTGACGGTGGAGGTGTCGGACACAAAATGACAAAAATCTGCTCCTTGACAGGGAGTCATTTATATTTTAGCTTCGTTCCATTATCTTAACGAATCCATCATCAGCCGATGCAATATTAACAGCAGAAAATCAACTCATTAGATCCAGGGGGATTTAATCAAGATTGCAATCATGTATGCGGTTCCTGGAGAGTTTGATTTTTTTTTTTTTTTTTTTTTGGGGTCCTTTCCACATAATTGGCGCATCTCAGTTCTTAATAAATTATTCTCAGCCTGAGATTGATGCCTCTTTTTTTTTTTTTTTTTTTTTTCTCCCCCCCACCCTCTCCCCCCCTCTCACGCCAGGCCCTTTCTGACTCCGACTATAATATTTACCATAAACATTATTATGTCATGGGCACACAGTTTAAAATGGCCTTTAGCTACCTTCCAGTGGTAATTGGCTTTTCTATTTCTCCCTCGTTTTCCTGTTAATTACAAAACGATATTGCCAAATGTCTCCCAAGAACGAAGAGGGGGGAAAAAAAAAAAGAAAAAAAAAATGGTTTCGCCAGAGGTTGGGTTTGTGGTCTCTTTCAGCGTTTATTAGCTTTGAATTCATTTTTTCTAATAAGAGCAAGAAAGTCAATTAGACCAAGACCGACTCAATCAAAATGACCGAATTAAAAAAAAAAAAAAAAAAAAAAAACCCAAAACAAAACGATTCCACTGATCAAAACGAGTAATATATTCAGTTGTTTAATTGGCGCAAATTGTAATGGATATTCTTATTGCTAAAAGTTCAATGAAACGAATACAGGGTTTCTCATTATTCAGGTTAATACAAGTTTAGCCGGTATTATCGCCAGCGTATGATTATGGAAAACTTAACGGTGTCAGCGGCTATTTAGATAATCCGCCATGTGTATAAGGTGGCATAAAGATGTTCCAGATACTCGCCTCAGAGTCTTCCTTCATCCTGAGTGTAAAAGGCAATTAACAATCTAGCAAAAAAAAAGAAAACATTTACATTTACGGCATTTACCGGACGACCTCTGTTAGGAGTATTTTTTTTTTTTTTTTAAAGCAACTATTAAGTACGCTAACACTGAACAGTCCACTGAACAGCGATGTCAGTTTCCAATACACTGGCAATTCTTTCGAGAAACATTCCAAGCACCAGGCACAATGCAGAGCCAAGTGTAACAGAGCCCTCCGACATGCCCAGGCCTGGCCTGTTGCCATGGCTATGCAAAGCCAACACACAAGAGTGTACGACGTCGGCGAAACGCGAGTGAAATGAGCGCACCGTGATAAAGTACAAAAAATCAGCACTACGCAATTCAGAGCAGGTTGGGATAAAAATGTACACAAGCAAGTGTTTTATTATGAATATGACGGTGAAATGGAAAAACAACTGGCATGAATATTAACTAGTATTATTAAGGCAATTTCAAATAGAATACCCTAAAGGGAACAGAAATCCTTGATGCCCCCCCCCCCCCCCCCACGCCTCTTTCTCGTTCCCTCTCTGGTCCAGATTATCTCACAACATGTCTGACACGATCCAAAAGTGTCGAAACTTGTGAAGAGACGTTTAATCTGTGTATGGAACAAAGCCTTTTTGAATGGGGCCTACCATGACCTTGTCACTGCCGCTTAAACTTCCTGTGTATTTCGGCGAAATAAAGCCCCTTGCTATCCCTCTCTCTCTCTCTCTCTCTCTCTCTCTCCCTGAGTGCCCCTGTGCATGTAGCCGACCTCTGCCTGCAGAGAGCAGCATCAAAAGCTTGCCTAATCCCCATGTCCCTCGGAGATGCCTAGCTCTAAATCCTGCTCCTCGGTAAACCAATCTCTGTGTTTTTTATCTCGATTTATTAGATTATCAGCCCTCGTCTCTCCGAGTGGCTGTAACACAAACTAATCCTAATCGGAATAGACAAGTATTAAGCCTGAACTGTGTCAGTACACACGGCCGCGAGTGAGGACAGATCAGCCATTCACACAGCCACTCAGCGCATGTGTGTGGCCTACGTTTCAACCCCCCCCCCAAACCACACACACACACCACACACACACACAAACACACACACACACACACAGACATCACCCCCCTATTCCGACCCCCACCCGAGATCCTTCATTAGTAAAATACTTTCAATATTAATTCATAAACATCGTAATCACTCACATAAAACCACAATCTGAAGTGCTTTACATTTTATAAATCTATTAAGATGTTATTTTTAGTTTCCTGGTCCACCCCCCCCCCTCCAAAAAAAAAAAAAACACTTATTTGAAGGACAATACAGAGCTGCATTATTAATAGGCATACATCTCATTAATTATTCAATTAATTAATCACCGGCGCCACTATTCATTTATCAGGCTTCGCTCATTTAAATAAATTTGCAAAAAAAATAAATAAATCCTCCTGCCCAATAAGGAAGAATTTGCCTAATAAGTAATCAGGTTTAAAAAACGTCATCCCTGTTGGCCCCGGTTAAAAATACGTTCTAAATCCGAGATTTCGATTTGATGTCGCTAAACACTGAAAAGGAAGAGGGAAAGGAGCTTGGACAAAGAGGACGGCTTATTTCTTTTTCGAAATCCACATCCGCACATAATGTCACGTTAGATGGTGGAAAAAAAAAAAAAAGAAGAAAAAAAAAACGGGTTGCTATAACAAAAAAAGCAAAACTACACTTTCCATACAAAAGAGCAAAGTGCACATTTCTGGCAGTGATAGACTGGAATCAGTTCATCATCCACGATCCATGTGGTTTTCTCTTCACCAGCACAGCTGCCAGCTCTGATTACACTCACAGAAAAGTGCTAGAAAACACTTTCTTTCAAGCGGAGCCATTCAGGAGCGAATTTTGTTACGCTAAACAAGTTGCTCAAATCATGAGAACAGAGCAAAAGCAAAAGAAGCAACGTTAAGGAGAAAAGAAGAGATAAAAATAAAATAAGATAAACTCTGTCAACTTCAGAATGAAGCAGAAGAGATCAAATGATTGCTGCACTTAAATAATCACATATATTTTTTATTATACATATTCTGTATAATTTTCCCCACATATATATATATATATATATATATATATATATATATATATATATATATATATATATATATATATAAAAGCATTTTGAATTATGTAGGATGTTTTGTTAAAAAAACTGTTTAGAGAAATGATTTTTTTTTTATATTTGGTATATACACACCAAATATAAAAATGTATGTATGTATGCATGTATACACACACACACACACACATATATATATATATATATATATATATATACACACACACACACACACACACACACACACACACACATATATATATATATATATATATATATATATATATATATATATATAGTATGTGGATGACTGCAAGGATGGTATATTGGTATATTTCATAAAATAAATCATGCATGTTCATTTTATAAGCTTCATTCGTGAATATTTAGAGAAATAATAATGTGGCAATTGGGTTTAATGGAAAGAAACTGAAGGTTCATTTTTCATTACTGTACTGAAAACCAAGTGGAAGCTGTTTTGATAGCTGTTGTTTGCTTAATATAAATGTCTCTGGGGATTGTAAGGTTGTTATGGCACTTAAATGAGGTATGAGATGCCCCTGCCTGCACCCTTCACATCTCTCCTGTACAGCAACAGCAAGTGTGTGCTTGTGTGGGGGGTGTGTGTGCTTGTGTGTGTGTGTGTGTGTGTGTGTGTGTGTGTGTTGTGCCGTGTATGTGCTTGTGTGTGTGTGTGTTTGTGTGTGTGAGTGCGTGCGAGAAAGAGAGGGCTAGAATGAGGTAGGGATAGTGACAGTGGCATGTGTAGCCACAGGCAGATACAAGGAGGTGAGCGTGACGTGACAGCAGCGTCTGCTCCCTGTACATCTCTGCCTGGCCCTGAAACTGAGAGTCCTGCTCTCCTGGACAGCACCTCCAGGGCCAGCCGTGTGTGTTTACACACCAGTTATCACACCCCATACTCGGACATGATTTCAAGTGAGATCATTCAGTCTCTGTAAGATCACATATCTGACGCTTCTACCCAGCTCTCCAAGTTAATCCTCAAGTTCTGTTCACTCATTAGTCAAACAGGCTGCATTAACCCTTCTCCTGGTTTCTTTAATTTAATTGTACATACTAGTGCGAAATTTTAAAATTCTACAAAATGATGCATCAGTAAATAAATAAGCTGAGTGAGGGCTTTACTTAACAGTTTATATCAATAGTATATTACTCAGAGATGATCAAATAAATACACAGGTCTACCCCAGACAAAACAAAAACATACTCCTATACAATGTAAGGTCAATTAAGTGGGTTTCTTGTGGGTTCTCCAGTGTCTTGTGACCTTCACAACCTAGAATCCATACAATCAGCTGGGGTTCCAATCAGAGTTTATTCCTACCACAGGGTAACATGTGACCAGGATAAAGTGCTTAATGAATATATATATTCCTGATCACATCAAATAAAATAATGCTCTGACATTTTTGTGTCTTTTTGGTGTTTTTTTTACAACATTTTTTTTATTGTATTAATTGATCATTTTGCTCTAAACAGAGTAAACAAATGAATATTCCTGATCACATCAAATAAAATAATGCTCTGACATTATGTAAAGTGCTTTTTGGTTGTTTATATATATATATATATATATATATATATATATATATATATATATATTATATATGTATATATATATATATATATATATATATTTTTTTTTTTTTGTATTAATCAATTATTATATTCTAAACAGAGTAAACGAATGAAAACTGTGTGATTATCAGACAGGATAAAGTTCTTCACGAAGATGAATGAATGTATATACCTAATAATCACGTCAAATAAGGCTCTGACATTATATAGTTTTTCTTTTTAAAAATGGATTATTATTGTATTACTCGTCCTTTTTGCTCTAAACAAAACAGTAAAGGAATGAAAACTGTGCGGATTCACAGGTATTGCGAAGAGTTCAAAGCAATAGACAGGACCAACTGTGGATTTTAATAATATCATTTTCCCGCGGAGTCGCTTCAGACCGTCCAGCGTGCAGCCGCTGTGAACTGGAGCTTCTCTTCCACTTAGCATGACTGAATGTTCTTGGCAAAGAATATTTATTTCCAAAACGAGACCTTATCAGCTCCGTGAGCAAATCCATATCCGTCCTGTCTGCCCTCTTCCAGCTTGCCTTCTTTTGTGTAAGTGGGAGATATTTCACTCGCCTATCGGTTTACCTTATACGTGCCTGGTATAGGCAGGAAAGGTGCCCATGTAGGGTCACTGCCTCTCTCCAGCACGGTCCTCTGAATCAACAGTGACTCGTGCATGGCCATTTGTCTCTGCCGTACCCTACTCTCTCTCTCTTTCTCTCTCTCATTCTCGCTCTCTTTATGGAAAATACAGCATGCTCTTCACAGAGGAATGCAACTTGCTGCATGGATAAAAAAAACAAAAAAAAAAAACGATAGTATACGAGGCTAATTGAAATGCAGAAATTCAGCTGTCGTGTTGGCCCCGTGCTATATGACATCATCACCCCCCCCCCTCCTCCTCTTTTAACAGTTTATGTTAAGACACACAACACATGCTTGTTGTGTGAACGTCTGGATATAGAAGCTAAAGAGCCTGTGGAAAAAAAACTCCCCAAAAAAACGTCGAAATCCTCCAGCAAACACTGAATCGGCTCATGCAAGAACGACACAATGGCAATCGTCTCATCTCCAGAGAGAAGCAGGGAGGCGAGCAGCTGTTTAAACGCGCCGGAGGTAGGCGGAGGTTAAACGGAGAGTCAATGGAGGCTGAAGAGACAGCAGGTCTACCGATGACAGAAAGAGTGGCCAGGGACTGTAGATCGGGACTTCTGCAAACCACATCAAACAGGCCGTGGAGCGGAGCCAAGATGAACACACACATCAACTGTTGCGCACAGAGAGAGAGAGAGAGAGAGAGAGAGAGAGAGAGAGAGAGAGAGAGAGAGAGAGAGAGAGAGAGAGGAGAGAGAGGCAGAGAGGAGAGAGAGAGAGAGAGAGAGAGAGAGAGAGAGAGAGAGAGAGAGAGAGAGAGAGAGGGGGAGAAGAAAGCTGGCAGGAAGAGAGAGAATGAGGAAAAGGGAACGAGAGCCTCGAGCAGGAAGAGAGGTCAGTAGTTATGGGAAACACAAACGGCCCATGCCTCACTGCTCCAATCAATCTGACACTGCCATCAATCTAGCAGCAGTAGCAGAAAACAGCACAGCCTCCAGCGCACACTCCTATCACAGCCGGCCACTTGTTGAGACGAGCACCTGACTAATAGTGTCACTTCTATATTTGTATCCAACTAATCTGTTCTCAAGCTTCTGAGCTTTTCCACTTTCTTGCAAATTTATCACTAGGGCCAAAAGGCCAGTGCCAGAGCCTAAGTGCCTCACCCTGTTAAATTAAACAGAGGCATTTCTGATAAAGCCACTAAATTCCTTATCTCCCTGCTCAAAAGGGTTTTTTATTTAAAGGCAGAGTGTCACTTTTCCTAAAGAGGGGTCAGGATGACATGTGCCACCTCCCTTTTCAAGGAGAAAAATCACGATAAAAATAGAACAAAAAAAATGAAGTAAGACGCATTGCGTTAAGAGATTGCTAAGGCCAGTCACAGAACACAATAACCAGGAACAAGCTCTTACTGTAATAAATCTGCTGCTATGTGCAATGGCTTTTTATGAATTACAATAAATAGGAATCAAGATGTTGTTATTGTTAAATAGTTTATTGTTTAAATATTAAAGTACAGCTTAATGCATATGTATATACTTGAATAACCACCATTTTTAAATGATCCTTACAGAGTATTTGATTAAGTATTTAAGCATTTGAAATGTTTTAAAAAGCTCTTCAACGATAAAAAGATTCAAAACTGTGTTTTGTAATCATCTTTCGCTCGATAGAAAAGTCAAATATATGCCCTCAAATTTAAAAGAGCTAACACCAAGCAAAACGTAGCTAGCTACTTATTTTGGGAATTTAGATCGTCAAAATAGCTAGCTAGATATAATTTGTAATTCAGTCGCTAATGTATATTACAAATGACCTAACCAAGCTGTGTAAATGAGTGAGTTATTAGTTTTTTATCACTAACATTCATTCAGGTTTGTTGCTATATCGCTAAACAGCTAATGCTAAAGCCTGTTTGTCACTGTTAGCATAAGTGTTTCCTCAGCTGGGCACTTGTGCCTTGTACATTTCATCAATGAAATATACTAACTTATTTTCTAAATGCTTGAGGATAATTTTCTGGCCTTTATGTCCACATTTTGAGAAAGTATTTTTACTTGATTTTAACTTGAGATTTATGTACAAGGAGGAAAACGCTGTACTGTGAAGCCACGCAAACACGCCGTTTTAGAGCGTTTGAATGACGCGGCTAGAGGATAAAGCATTCATTATAGTCTACCGGGTACAAAAAAAAATACTCGTACATGCTTTGGAATGTTGTGTTGAAAAGTTTGGACAGAGACATGATGCACTGAGAATGGCAGAAAAAAAAAAGAATTTGAGTGAAATCTCAGAGTCGGAAACTCCTCCAAAACACACAATGACTCACGGATGCGTGATAGACAGGATTCGAATTCAAAACTCAAGCACTACTCAAGGCTTGCGTTCGTGTTTTTAGTCTGTTTTGACACCCGTGCTTGTGTTGGTAGGTGATATAGTGGCGGCGTTGCGCAGGCCTGGGCTGAAGGTCACGCTGTTCCTCCGGCAGACCCGTGCGAACGCCGACTTGTCAATAAATTTCTCATTCGCTTCCTTTCTGCTGGAGCTCCATTACCTAATATGGGACCACCGGTATTCTGGGTTATTTTGAGTGTGTGATAATGTGGCGGTGTGCGAGTGTGTGTCTCTCTTGCAGGAGTGCTACATATTTGTCAACAAGTACATGGCAGCAAAAAAAAAAAAGGGCTGTTACTGAAGTTAGTCAGGGGGTTTTAATGGACAGGAGCAACAGGAATACAGCACTGTATCTGTAGCAGGCCCACTAATATCAGCCAAAAATACACCTTCCAAAAAAAAATGCAGTGATATTCAGAGAGCTTGTCATTTTTATTTAAAAAAAAAAAACCCTCTTTCTTCAGTTTCTAATCTCCTTTTGATAGGATGTGACTTCCTCCTTCCGGCCATTCTATTGTTTTTCCTCCTATTTTTTTTGTTGTTTTTTTTTGAAGAAATTAATGAGGTCGAAACTTACTGTTCCTTTTTCGAAGGTCAAAAAACATATCAGGACAAAAAAAGAACTGTGGATCAAAGGTAAACTTGTCGTGTAAGGCCACTCCGCCTTTCTTTTACTGTGGAAAAAAAAGAAAAAAATTGAACGAGGGGGAAAATAGAAAATAAAACAATTTCCTTTTAGATAACACAAAGGTGCTCAAAGGTTTATCTGAGGTGAAGGAGGGGAGGAAATCCGCGCAGGTTTCAGACGACGCGTCGATATCCACCATAATAACGTGTTTAGTCTCGGTCTCTGGTGTTTATTTATCAGGGGCAGCATCTACGCCGAAGGACTCCTTGATTATTTAGACAAGACGCTAGAGGATTTCCAGGGCCAGAGGAGTGAGATCTCTAGTGCGCGCCTTGAAACAGGCAGTTTGCTTAATGCTTGACCTTTCACCTCTCAAGGGTAATAATGCCTCTGGATCTCTCCTCACACACACACGCGCGCACACACACACACACACACACACACACACACACAGAGTCTCACAGTCACACATGTCTTCAGAGGACATGAACTGTAGCATGTAGGTTAAAACCACACATCTGAATTCTCTATCAGTCCCCCCCCTCCCCTCATCTTTTTTTTTTCTCCAGCTATCAGAAGAAACACAGACAAATGCAGAGCGAGCCTGTCCCTGACCCTTCCTGAGTAATGTTATTTTCCTCTCCGGCATGAGATTTTGAAGAGGAACCGGACGCTTCTCAGGTTCAGACTGCCCTCCGGTGAAGATTTCCACTTTATTCCGTGTTTGTTTGTTGTTGTATAATACAAAAAAAAAGAAAAAACCTTTGTAGGAGATAACAATGCAAAAGCCAAAAGTCCAAAATGAGCCTGGCCGGCAGCAAAAGCAATCTGAAGACGTATAAATAAAATCTTGGATATCCAGCTGTCGCCCCTTAAATCACTCACAACCTCGGTGACAAGTGGCTGTGAGCCAGGATTCAGGCTACTGTGCTTAAGGGCGAAAAGAAAAAAAAACAAAAAAAAAACAGCTGTGTATTAAAATTTTTTATCCTCTGGTCCAGAAGTGTTTGTCTTGTGTGTGTGTGTGTGTGTGTGTGTGTGCCGCGATTTCAGCCTTACACTTTTTCCTGTTAGGGCCATGAGCCGCGGTGCGCATTCCGCACTCGGAGCAAGGCCACAGACACCGAGAGAAGTTTTGCGCCTTCAGAAAAATCATTGAAGGAGCACAGCGACTCCAAAAGCCCTCCGTTTCCTCCTTTCGCATTTCTTTTTTGCAGCACCGATCGCAACAAATAGAGCAAAAGAAGAAAAAAACTAGCATTTTTTAATTTTCCTGCAACATTCCCATTTATCTTCCGAACGCTGCGAATCTGGCGCCTGCCAGAGAGATTACTTTTACAGCACAGGAAAGCATGCTGCACTTTCTACCAAGTGTTCTTTAACACTTCCCTTCGGAAAAAAAGGGGGGAAAAAAAACGCGGCAGGCTCGAGCGGAGACCCCGAGCCGCATATCCGGCGCTGACGAGCGAATAAATTACTGCCGCTGTTTATGTGCAGGCGCTGCCAGATTCGAGCTCAGCTGCTAAACTTGGTGGCATTTCGCTGTTTCGGAGATCGATCGAGCTTAGCAGGGCTGATAATTATACTCAATCTGTTTAAATATGTGCCTCCTGATATTAGAAGCCACACGCAGGGCTTTTTTTTTTTTCAAACAAATTAAGGTACTGTAATTATGAATTTAAAAGCCTTTAATGAGATATTTAAGATCAGAATTAAGATATTTAAGCTGTCGGAGTCCATATCCGTTACAGTAGTCATTGGGTACATTTTCACAGGGATTTTTGTGAATTTTAAGAAACGATGGGCTTTGCTTTATTTTATTTTATTTTTGTCCACCTAATTTGTGTTAACCCATTTTTAACTAATTAATTATACACAATATAAATATATGCATATATAAATATATGTATATATATTATATATATATATATATATATATATATATTATATATATGTGTGTGTGTGTGTGTATAGATAGATAGATAGATAGATAGATAGATAGATAGATAGATAGATAGATAGATAGATAGATAGATAGATAGATAGACAGACTGTAATCAATAATCAATTCTACAATATTCAAGACCCGATAGTGTGAGGTGAAATAAAACTGCCCCCATGCATGCCTGTAACTCCACCCAGATCAGTAGTACAGTCCAATCTGTTTTTATCTGACGCTGCCGGTCCATTCAGCCAACATACACCGTACACATATACACACACACACACACACACACACATACACACACCCCACGCACCCATGCACACGCACAGCCAGAGGCAGAGCAGCAGAAGAGCAGCGCTCACACTCACCCGGTAATAAATCCCCAGACAGACGGACGTCCAGGCAGGCAGACGGGGCTGCTTTCTAAAAGGCCTCCAATCAGGCAGCAGATAAATTGTGTTTTGTGCAGGCTGCATTGTCTCTGTGTCTGTGTTCTGCTAATCTAATGTGTTCAACATGGTTTTGGTCACCTTGACTTTGGTTGCCATAGAGCCCAACACAAACACATCCCCACCCAGAAATATACCAAATAAGGCCAAGAGGGGGAAAAAAAAATCTCATAATCAAGACGGCTGAGACGGCAGGCTCGAAAATGCCTGGAAAATAGGAAGTGTGTACTACACTGTGTGCGTGTGTGTGTGTGTGTGTGTGTGTGTGTGTGTATACGTGGCTTAGACAGAACGTTAGTGCCTCGGCTATGAAGACTAATTATGATGGGATAATAAACACATTAAACCCCAATCTTTGGTGCGCAAATGTTTATGCATTCACAATTATCATTCATTTTTAATCAACAAAAGATAAATTTGAGCCATTTTATGACAGAAGCCCTTTCAGCTCTATCAGGGGCAATTTTGTTTGTTCCCGATATGACCTTTAAACACTTCACGGAAACACAGAGGAATCAGCGGCGGCGCAGGCGAGCCGTCCTGTCTGGCTGCCGACCCCAGCAGATGCGAGTTCTGAGGAGTTCAAAAGAATTCGGCATGGGGGCAAGTCCATTTACATAATCCTTCAGATATATTCCCCTGCAACCTAATCAAATTATTCACAAGTCTAGCCCCTAACCATGTAGACCCCTCGATACACAGCCCTTCCATTACCGTCCTCCCCCTGCCTTAATCATATCGAACCGGCACCGTTGTCGATTTTTCCCTTTAGAACGACAGCAAACAAAAGCGCAGGGATACGTCTGACGCGCCGAGATCCCGAACGTGTTTTTTTTTTTTTTTTTTTTTTTTTTTCCTTCGGTTCCCTCCAGGTCTGTACTGGCATGCCATCTCGAATTAGTCCTCGCTCGTATTTGCTTTTCATCTGACAGACACATTTATAAGGAGAACATTAGCTCGTGTAGAAGTACAGTACAGCGGGGGGAGGAAAAGAAAAAAGGAAAAAAAAAAAGGAAAAAAAGAAAGAAAAAAAAACGGCCGTGCAAATAGATCGTGTAGCATTTCATTATAAAGCCATAAATCTTCCCAATTCCACGAGTCTATATGGTGTTTCTGATTACATATAAGACGTTATTCAGTCAGACTGCCTGTAGCCAAAGTACTGATATAACCTGAAATGATCCTGGCTTTTACTCAAACATTAGTCGTATACATTTCCACGCAGAGACAGAGTAATGCAAACATTATCTCAAAAGCATATTTAATCACCATTGAACTAAAGTGCGTGAGAAATGGCTTTTTTAGTGCTCGGCTTTAGCGCTGGCGAAGCTCCGAAACTGCTCTTTTTATACGTTTTTTGTAAGGGGGGGGGCGTATTAATAAAGCAGCTCCAGTACATCCGGCACTCGACGGGTTAACGTGTCAAGCTCCATCCACGGCGCGGTCAATTTTCAATGACTTCTTTTCTCTTTTTTTTTTTTTCTTCCCCCCACGTCGAAATAAACTATTTTATGTCTCCAAATATGCAGATCATTTTGCTTAATGAAAGATGCCTGACGTCTCCGATCCAATTAATATGCAAATGCAAGCGAGGATTTATTTGTGACATTCTGTATGGGTGAGAGAAAACAAAAAGGCCTCTTAACAGCAACACTAATTGCTGTGACTGATTGTCACATATCATCATTCACTCCGAATCTCCTAAATACCACATTTCAGATAAAATTCTCCCCTTGCCACTTTGCGTGGATTTATTTACAAAGCCGTAATATATATCAAAGTCCCAGATGCGGTACACAGACGTTTCCTAGCAATGCTCTCGCTCGGGTCTGTGGTGGCGTCAATAAAAAAAAAAAAAAAAAAAAGAAAAAAGAAAAAAGAAAAAAAAAAAACCCCACTCAGAACGAAGGGAAATACAATGTACTTGTTTTGTTTTTTTCAAGCAAGATTGCGCTATTCTTCACCCCCTTTTTTCCCCCCCATTATTATTATTATTATTTTATACATCTAACATTCACTAAACTATAGGCAATTGCCATTGTGTTATCTTGAAAAATGTAATATAATAATGCAATCAATTTGAGCATAATGTAACAAATTCCATATGCGGTATAAATAAAAACATTTTTTTCCAGTGAAATACACAATAATGAAATCTGTAATGTGACGTAATGCAAACCAAACATGCGGTAATTCCTCTATACTGCTCTGTAGAGTAATATTGTTTTTAACACTACGCTGTTCATTAATAAAACACCCCTTGATTCTGATTGGTCCAAATTTTGCAGTTCTGGGCTGCAAAGTTTTACATGAATACAATATTTGCAATATATTATTAACGGCTTTTAAATAACATGTATCGTCACTGATGATGACTGATTTCTATAAGGAGATTTTTCCAAAATCCAAATTTTTTTTTAATTGATAAAAAAAAATACATTGTTTTATTTTTATTTCATAAAAAAATAAATACAAAATCAAGCTTTGTCATTTTTCGTGGTAAAAATAAATCACAAAATGCTATTTTGGGAGCATAATCAATGTCATAAGCAAATACTTCGTTACCTTAGCTAAGTGGAAATGTTGGGGTGTCTATACTTCTTTTCCAGACGACTTTGTACTTCCACTCCTTACCTTTTCACGCAATTATTTGTACTTTCTACTCCTTACATTTTAACAATACCCCTCGTTACACCTATTCCATTATCGGCTCGTTATCATTCCGGCCTAAAAAAAAATTTATCCAGATAAATCGCACAATCCGGATAGAGCGAATGTGATTGGATGAGATATAAACACAGACCATTCCGACACATTGTGGTTGCACACGACACAAATCACGTCACACTCCAGCAAGGACATAACCCCAGTGTTGGGGTTGTTACTCCAAAAAAAGATTAATTCTTAAAAGTGATTATTTCTCCACTGCTGGCTGATTTATCAAACGAGTGCTTTCTCTTCATCCTGCGCAAATGAAGCTGCAGTAGGGAGTTCTACAGAGAGACGTTTTAAATTAATTAGCGATTGCTAAGCTTTTGTCGTTCATTTTGTCGGCATTTTTTCCCTTACTTTACTTTAATACTTTAAGTTTGGATACTTTTACTTGAGTAAAAAGCTTGAGTTGATCCTTCAACTTCTACAGAAGCCTTTTTAAAACCCATGTATCTACACTTCTACCTGAGGAATGAATGGGAATAGTAACACCAGTGATATACATACACTCGCCTGAGACCCTTCACTAGATTTTGGATCGTGCTTGCCGACACATGGAGTGGTGTTCGCATCCCATACAGTCGTGCGTCTTCGACTTTCCGCTATCGTATGTCTGAAACGAGCACGTGGCTCGACATTTTACTAAAACATTAGCGTGAAGGGAATCGTCAGGATGTATTTCTAGACTACTGCACATTTTTGCAAGCCAATCCAGTCAGGAATACCTTTATCCCTGTCAGTCAGGGATAGATCCTGGGAATTCCCAACATAGATTAATTAATAAAGCCTTACCATCTTTTATTTTTACCAGCTCAGGGAGAGAAAGCCTGAATGAGGCCTGACGGAGCTCTCTGTATTTCTTTGAGTGCATATGTGTGTGTGTGTGTGTGTGTGTGTGTGTGCAGGCGTGTGTGTGTGTTTGTCAGAGCACTGTTTGTTGGTCTACAAGCTCTCCCGGCACGGCTGCGGTAATCACTCAGCTCCTCTCCTCGGAGCAGCCGCCGGTGCATCGCTGCTGCCTGCTTAGCAGTCAGAGGCTGCCGCAGATTGTAAACAGATCTCCCATGAATTGCGGGTTTAGCGATTTTGCGCGTCTCCAAACAAGGTGCTCCTGATAACACCGCTCTGTCTCGCTGACAAGGCCTGACAAAAATCAGCCACTTTGCTGAAAGCATGCGATTCCAGGGCTGTCACTCAGCATGACTGGCAGCTCTAATCCCCCACCGGAGCAAATAAAAAGAAAAAAAACAAACAAATGCTAGCCGGATACAATGTCTATTTTTAAAGACATTTTTTTAAATTGATAATAATTTTTTTTTTTTTTTTTTTTTATTACCAATTTGACAACCTCCTAGGCACGATGTATGGAGCGATGAAGTGAATGGATGGAGAAGATGAATGAACATTACACACCGGCTTTACACGATTATTAAGTGGTAATGATTACTTTGTTGCTGCTGGAAATCGCCACAGTGCTCTGTGGGAATTGGTATAAGTACATACTAAGCAACTCCACAAACCTGAAAAGGGTTAGGGTTAGGGTTGGGGGGGGGGGGGGGGGGGAGGGGGTAGATCAGTGGTTATGCACTGGGATACTGATCGGAAAGGTCGGTGGTCCGAGACCCGGCTGCCACTCTTGGTTCAAGGCCCTTAACACACTGTGCTCCAGGGGGTGCTGTATCATGGCAGAGGCCGCACTCTGACCCCAACTTCCAAACAAGCTGCGAAGAAGCAATTTCAATGTGCCGTAATGTATATAATAAATATAATAATATATATAATAAATAAAAAATAACGGTTATTCTATATTATATTACAGTAATTTGTTAATCTGAAAGAACGTTTATTATGATTTCTTATCCGTTACTAGTTGCATTTAATGTCAATTCTGGGGATCATGTTCCTGTTTATTATTTTGTTATTACACCCAGACATATGGACAAACATGCTTGGGATGCTTCAAGGACAAGACATTGTCATAAATGGCTGATGAGCTGCGTAAATCATCACGACCCCAAACACAACTTTTGCCGTTTTCACATGGATGGTTTTGATTGGCGGATGTGTGCATCATGGCTGATTTTGGGCTTGCTTGGTTTGAGAATTGGCAAGTTAGTGAAAAAGTGTGTTTAGTGATTCATTTATCTTTCTTTTATATCCGAGTAATGAAAGGAGGCAGGTCGTAAATAAATTGTGAGGCATTGTATCGTGGCTGACCCCATACATACATACATACATACATACATACTTACATACATACATACACACACACATTATATATTATATATATATATATATATATATATATATATATATATATAGATATATATATATATAAATATATATATATATATATATATTGTGCATTGTATTTAAGGTTTCATTTTGTCTCCTTTACATTTTATATATGGAAGATCACTGGCTACTTCACCTTCACCACTGTATACTGTTGAAGCATATATATATATATATATATATATATATATATATATATATATATATATATATATATATATATATATATATATATATATACACACACACACATTATACACTGCTACAACAGTAAAAAGTAGTGAAGGTGCTTCAACCCCAATCTTACGATTAGATGATTAGTAACCTTAGCCAGTGATCTACCACTGTCCAAAATTCTGTCACTGGAGACTCCTTCCATAGCCGCACCATGTCTATAAGTTATATGTGCCACATCCGGACATTTAATTTTAAAAGTGTACGGTCGAAACTGACTGAACCGTGGGTTTTGGGTTGGAGGTCACTGGGGTCAGGTGGACATGCTATTGGCCTCGATTAATACTTCCTGCAACTGTATTTTTGCTTTTTGTTGTTTTTTTTTTTTTTTGTTGGTTTCAACCGGATCTGCAGTTACACAAAACTAATCGACATTATGAAGATTCCACTGATCCTAGACAAAAAGCCTTGATCATTCACACAGGCAATTTTCGCAGGTTTACAAAACGCACCTGAAAGCACTAGGAGTTCCCATAACCGTCTAGCGCAAACCTTCTTTTGCTTTCGAGCCACTCCGTGCTAAATTGTGAATCGCAATAAAGTCAGCGTGCATTTTTTACAGCGTTGTCGGGCAGAACACTGTCACATATAAATTAACCAGTGAGCTAAAAGCTTTCGTGGTCCTTCAGGAAAATGCAAGTCATCAAGCATTAAGCACATATTAATTTTCAATGGGCCAGCAATAATGGTTATGTTTTATGAACAGGAAAGCAGGGCAGTCTCATCTGACGGCTAACACGCTGCCGCCGCCGGACCGGATTCGTGGCCTTCCTGGCATACACAGCTCGCCACTGCTCCACCTGCCAACTAGCTTTCCCAAAACCACCGGACTCACCATTCTGGATTTGACCAGCCCCCCTTCACACACACACACACACACATATATATATATATATATATATATATATATATATATATATATATATATATATATATATATATATACTTACATATACACACATTCGTCTCCATTAGAGCCAGCGAACATGCGAGCGGTGAGTGACGGCACCTCGAGACGGGATGACGGCGGATGCGAGCGCGAGATCGCTATTGAGACTTTATGGCTAACTGCGGCATTCTTGCGCTTTTCATTTCCCCGCGCTTTATTATCGGCGCGTCGAAAATTGCTTCCCGACGCGGCCCGGCGCAATAGGCTATTGTGCATCCCGCAAAGAACCCGGAGAGCTTCTTCAAAAACAAATCTGGCCTTTCAGGAGAGATTTTATGAATAAGACAATGGGCTCCGAATCCATTCTTTGTCCAAGCACGGGATTGCATATGCACATGGAAACGCCGGGAAATCACGCACTAAATCTGGAAACGCCGGCAACCCTCTTTCTTTCCGGCCACGTATAAAGTCCGTTTATTTCACCTCGTAAGGCAGGTGGAAATGGCGCGCCTCTTTTTTTTTTTCTCTCTCTTCTTCTTCTTCTTTTCCAGGAGTGTTATAGGGCCCCGAGCCGATGCCCTAGTGATTCGGCCCGGCCACTTTTCCAAGGCCTGCTACTTGATTAAATGCATAATCCACTACTCCCCATCCCCAATGATTTAGTGCGCCTTTAAATCAGCTTGCGCACACATAAAAACCTCAAATAAAAATCACCAAGAAAAACCATTGCACTCTAACTGTTCTATTAAAATGATACCCAGCCCGGCCTTTCTTCTCCGCAATACCGTTTATTCCACATGAATGCGTAGCTTCATTTTTTTTTTTTCTCTCACCCCCCCCCCCACCCCCCCCACCACCACCCAATCCCCGAACCTCCTACTCCAAGCCGTGCATATAAAATATATAAGTTTAAAATGTCAACGTTGAAACATCAAATGCTGGAGTCTCTCATTAATCACCTTGGATGAGGCTCCCTTTTAAGGTTATAACCCTTTGAAAGAGCAAAAATTACATTTTTGACCTTGAAGATGAGACAAACTCATAAACGTAAAATAATTCCAGGTTTAAAAGAAAGAGTTATCTGCGGCGGCAAATTGCTGGGCTGCGAGTTGCGGGGCGACACCAAACAACTTTTTCTTTTTTTTCTTTTTTCCTTCCTCCCTTTTTTCGTATTTACAAAGAAGGTGTTCTGATTAATTTGAAATCGCGTCATGAAAAAGGAAACAAAAAAAAAAGAAATAAAGAAAACGAGCGAAAAAACATCAAAAGGGCCAGGCGGTCTAACTTAAAAAAATCCACAGGGCACGGCTATCTGCGCCGGGAGGAATGTTGGCTTTTTTCATAGAGTTTTATTAAATGGTGCATGACATTTTCATTACTCAAGGAAATTAAATTCCCTAATTTTCTTACAAGCCCGGGTACGTTCGCTATTTTAGGGAGGTGCGCGGAACAGAGCGATGCGCCCGGCCTTTTAACACCTACACAAATAAAGGGATTCTTTGGATCTAGTATTTGTGTAGGTACGTAAATACATTTTTTTTTGGTAAAGAATAGAAAGAATTTTAGTCTTTAACGAAACGCGACGTGCTTTTGATCTTTCGGTAAACTCGCACTTTAATTACGAAAATCACTCGTCGTTATTTTGGAAGTGTACTGTACATAATAAAGAGCGGGTTATCGTTATCTCCGACGTATTCTTTCAAAGATGGCGATACATGGATTTGAAATAGGAGAATTTATTTGTTTAATTCATTCTCGGTGTAGCTGACGTTTTTATAAAAATTGATTCAATTAAAACCTTTTGATTCATGCTAAATAAATAAATAAATGAATGAATGAATGAATGAATAAATAAATAAATAGACAGGCTAGGGGGTACGGTGGCTTAGTGGTTAGCACGTTCGCCTCACACCGCCAGGGTCCGGGTTCGATTCCCGTCTCGGCCATGTGTGTCTGGATTTTGCATGTGCATGTCCCCGTGCCTCAGGGGTTTTCTTTTCTCCGGGTTCTCGGGTTTCCTCCCGGTCCAAAAATATACAAGGTAGGTTGATTGGCACCTTGGAAAATTGTCCCTAGTGTATGAATGAAAATGTGTGTGTGTGAATGTGTGTGAATGTGAGTGTGTATGTGTCCTGCGATGGGTCCATCCAGGGTGTATCCTGCCTTAATGCCCATAGACGCCTGAGATAGACACAGGCTCCCCGTGACCCGAGGGAAGATCGTATAAAGCGGTAAAAGATGAATGAATG
>JACRUU010000030.1:14437247-14439747 GCA_030449085.1 Kryptopterus vitreolus | reverse complement strand
GGTGCAAAATCAACCTACCGTGCATGTTTTTGGACCGAGGGAGGAAACCGGAGAACCCGGAGAAAAAAAACCCCTGAGGCACGGGGAGAACATGCAAACTCCACACAAACACACATGGCCGAGACGGGAATCGAACCCTGGATCACTGGCGGTGTGAGGCGAACGTGCTAACCACTAAGCCACCGTGCCCCCTATATATATATATATATATATATATATATATATATATACTGTAGCAGTTTAAAAAGTATTTAAACCTATAAATGCATGCGATCCAATCACATGTCGTTATCCATTCATATGGAGAAAGCTGAAGGCAGCTCATCAGACCAGGTGAGATATAACGCGTGCGCTTTCGAATGGCGATTAGTATTTCGAGAAATAAATAATGAAAGAATTTGCATCAAGTCACTTAATCACAAGTACAGCTAATCTGTTAAGGTTTAAGCATTAAGTGAAGTTAATAAATAAAACATTAATATACGATTTTTTTGACTATAGCGTCGTCTTTTTGACTGGAGACAATAGCGTTTAAGAATGATCGGACGGACGAAGAAGCGCACATTTATTGATCCTCAACTTTAACTTTAGAAGCAAGTATATATATATATATATATATATATATATATATATATATATATATAGAATATATATATATATATATATATATATATATATATATATATATATATATTGCCGCCTCTGCCATGTGTGTGTGGAGTTTGCATGTTCTCCCCGTGCCTCAGGGGGTTTTTCTCCGGGTCCTCCGGTTTCCCCCCGGTCCAAAAACATGCACGGTAGGTTGATTGGCACCTTGGAAAATTGTCCCTAGTGTGTGAATTTTTTTTCTTTTTTTTCGATCTGGCTGCTAAAGTTACTGTCTTTATTGACAATGTACAAACTACAATAAATATTCGTCCGATCATTATTAAACATCTGACGCTACTGTCTCCAAACTGACAAGCTGCCCTCAGTCAAAAGGGCGACACTACAATCAAAATCTCGTGATCCCCAAGTGTAGTGCACTGAACTGAGCACACAGGTGAATGAGTGCACTTCATTTCTGCAAGCACCAAGACGTTAAGAGATTTCGCTCATCCTTTTCTTGCTCAAGACTTGCGCCACTCGGATTTCCAGTCAAAGTTTGAGACTTTGGAAATAATAATAATGCTGTTTCATTGCCATAAACACGTCTCGTCGGTTCAGAGTCCATGGCTAATGTGAAATAAACGTTCAAACGGTCTTATTTATTGATATAAACAAATTGTTACTGGTTAATCATTGAATGCAACTGTGGTCATCATTCAGTTGTATTTGATTCTTATCAGTGTGCCTACCCTTAGCCTAATGTGTGGCTGTCATGGCGAAAGAAAGCAAATGTGAGTATCTAAATGTGTGTTTCTCTGACAGGATTGGTCCATTACACACACCCAAGTCATTAAAAAGAACCGTTCTTAAAGCAATACGCGTCACTATCAAGGGTTAAGAAAACAGTGCTCTCGACTCGCGGGATATCCAGAGCATGTATTCCACACCAGGGATGAAGACGTCTGAAGTGGAAAGGCTGTCAGGTGACTCGCCGGCGTCTCACCTGAGATTTCAGTTCCTGTCTGTGACATGCCACTCACGCTTTTCTGCGCCACCTCTCGAGCCGGCAAACACACTAATTGCGTGTTTGTCTTCGCTTCCCCGAAGAGTCGCAAAAAAAAAATACATTAACATCCCAAATGCTCTGTTCTGTAGGCGAATTGCCGTCTTGTATTCGTCTGCATTCTTCATTCATTTGTTGAGGGATGTTTGATCGTGAATGTCAACAATCATATATATATATATATATATATATATATATATATACATACATACACACACACACACACACATATATGTATAGTTATGTATATATGTATGTATATATATATATGTATATATATATATATATATATATATATATATATATATATATATATAATCACACACACACACACAACACACACACACCACACCCACACACACCTATATATATATATATATATATATATATATATATATATATATATATCTGATACACATATTATATTTACAGACCCCAAACGAGTTACGTTACAAGAATTCGTTCGTAGTATGAATATGTTCGGAAGTTGTTTGTGGCGTTCGCTATTGACTCCGCAAGTCTCCTAACTATGTTCGCAAGATATAAGCAAATTCCTGGATGATGCACTTAAGAAAAGTCATAAAAACAATTTTTTTTGTAAACAATAAATACTGTACTTACCATGACATTTTGTCGTTAATACATGAATGGATGGTGGGAGGAGGAGCTGGTAGGCATTACATGGGTATTACACTCGTTCGTTAAGCTAGCGAGTTTTTTTCCCCACATCCAAACAAATTTGACTTTGTGGACAGGTTTGTTCGTATCGGCCAAAGTTGGTGACGTGTTTGTTGGTAGGGTGGGGAGCGTCTGTATAAATATACCTAAATACCAAACGGTGAAGAGGAT
>JACRUU010000030.1:14277247-14432247 GCA_030449085.1 Kryptopterus vitreolus | reverse complement strand
ATGTGTCGCGGCGCAAATTAGATCCTCTTTGTTAAACGGTTGATGAGGAAAACAAAAAAAACAAACAAAAACAACAACAACACGATGGACAGGGGTACGACAGGAAGATCGCGCATACGCACACCGGGTGCGAGTGTGCATTACGCCGATACGCCAAGAAAGTCATTTGGACCGAAAGAGATAAACGTTGTAATCAGACACCCGAAGTAAAGGCAAAGGATCTGAGTATTGTGTACGTGTGTGTGTGTGTGTGTGTGTGTGTGTGTGTGTGTGTGTGTGTGTGTGTTGTACTGTAAGTGTGTTAAATGAGACAGAAACACAGAGCAAGAAAAAAAAACTAACAAGGGCATATTTGTTGTGCCACAGTATCAGAAGGCCTCTGCAAAGGTGCTAAAATGTGCACGCTTTTCTTTGTTGAACGGGGGGGGAAAGAGAAAGAAAGAGAAGAAAGAAAGAAAGAAAGAAAGAAAGAAAGTGAACACGACTCGGTTTTAGAAGAACTTCTGCCTCGCTGCAATTACACAAAAGAAAATGAACACTTTCAGGTTGCCCCGGTAACCTAATTGCATCAGTACATTGCACACAGGAGCCAAAGTAACTGAATTTTGATGAAAAGGCGGCGATAATTTACGGCATTGAGAAATTAGTTGCCGTGGCGACGCGTTAATTACATCTCAAATTAACAATGCAAGTGTAGTGAAATTAAATATAAATCATATTTTCTGCATAAATTATAGGGGTTGATTAGTGCAGGCGCCAGGAGAGAGGGAGAGGTTGGGATTCCAAAGGCCTGTCACATCAACCCCCCAAACTAAACTCCAAACTCCACCCCCCCCCCCCTTCTCCTTCCCCCCTTTCCCCAACCACCCACACCACCCACACCACACACACACACACACACACACACACACATTTCCACACACACACACACACACACAACCTTCCTCTGCTCCTCTAAAGACAGACTGACACACTCCTCTTAAAGACTCCTCAAACAGACACACTGCCTCAAACCCCACATAAACACACTGTAAGGGGAGAGAAAGAGTAAGCACTGATATGACAGGAACGAAAAGATTCAAAGGGAAAACGTGGTTTCTTTTCTTTTTCATCCTTTTTTTTTTTCCCCCAATCCCGTGATATTTTCCAATCCGCGTTTGAACCGGTTTGGCAAACTAATGGAAATGTGCTGGCTTGTAATATTAATATTTACATTTCAAATGTAAATAATGTGTACACAGTTTGTATTACGCCCGGTTGCGTTCAAATATACAGTATATGGGTTCTGTTAGGTTACTCCAAAAGAAGCGGAACCTCTTATTACAAACACAGTTTGTTGAGTCAAGGAAAGCAAAAATCCGACACAAATAAAAACAGATGAAAAAAAAAAACAAAAACAACAAGAAAACTGACTTAACAGGATTTTACATGCTTTACTGCTATACTGCCTTAACTAGATGTGTTTTTCAGAATATTATTGTTAAGGGAAAATCAAGTATCTACAAGATTCTTGCAATTTTCCATTGTTAAAAAAATAAAAAAATAAAAAAAAATTATTCTACGGTTGCTGAAATACATTTCAAATTCGGAAATAGATTAATTACCGTTAAAAAATAAAAAAACACGGCGATGCTGGAATGTACCGTAATCCTGCATAAACACTGCGTCCTTGTGTAAGTTGTTTGTGCAGTGATGTGCATATGGTATTGTGCAAAAAGCATCAGGACAAATGACTTTTCCCAGCCGGATGTGGTTCTTCCTCAAACTGTAGAAGCACACAAATGGAAAGATTTGCCTTCGGATGCATTAGAAGTCGATTTTCCCAACACTTTAATTAAAAGAGCTAAACAAGAAGGCCCCTGTGAATGAAGTGAAGATGCTCTCCATGGATTGGAGTGAAAGATCTTGAGTATAACACTATGACCTCGACTAAAACCAGGCCTCGTCCTACATTAGTACTTTACAAACACCACTGAGGCTGAACGAGCCCAAAGTCTAATATCTAGTGGAACATAATTCAAGAAGGGTCTTCCATGCTTACTTCCAAATGCTCACATGTAATATACACTGACAATAAACCTTCCACAAAGCATCCCGCCATTAGTGTATCCCACATCCACATTTACCGAGGGCGATTTTTCCAACGAGCGGAATTGAAAAATGTCTATCCCAAAATGTCCAGGAAGTGAAAAATTGCATGTTTGTGCGTCAAAAAGAAAAAGCGCTTTGGGTGTTATGTTATGAAGCGGCGTCGCTCATCAAACCCTATACACTGTCTTAAAGTTACAACTGGCCGTTCGAGGCCCACCATAATGCCATGACCCCTGGTCTACAATAGCAATAAAAATTTACACTCTGGATAGCTTAGTATGCAGGAATACGGTAATATTTTGTATTTTGCAGAAAAATACTGCAAAGCGTGTGAAGAGCTGCATTCATTCATTCATTCATTCATCTTCTACCGCTATATCCGATCTTCCCTCGGGAGCCTGTGCCTATCTCAGGCGTCTATGGGCTTTAATATGATACATCTATGGTGCATCTATGATACACCTTGGATGGAATGCCAACCAATCACACATTCACACACTAGGGACAATTTTCCAAGGTGCCAATCAACCTACTGTGCATATTTTTGGACCGGGAGAACCCGGAGCAAAACCCCCTGAGGCACGGGGAGAACATGCAAACTCCACACACACATGGCCGAGACAGGAATCGAACCCGGACCCTGGCGGTGTGAGGCGAACGTGCTAACCACTAAGCCACCGTGCCCCTTGAAGAGCTACATGTGTGAAGATATTTCACATATGGGAATGTGATGGGAACAAACCCACTATCAAGTCCTTGCAATTTCTATACGAGCAGTAAACACATAAAATTTGCACATCCCTTTCCATCAGACACGTGGACGTTTTGCTCCCAATCCAAGACTTATATCAATAAGAAGATCAATAACAATGCTTTCTGGTGTTTTAGCCAAGTCTGAAGCTAAACAATATTAAAACGGTTGCTTGCCAAAGCGGGAAGCAAACCTACTTAGCAAATCTCGCACCGTGATGCGTATTAGGTTGAATTCAGAGCACGCCGACCTGCGCCCAAGGAAGGCGTGACCGTTTGTTTTGAGTGGGTCTATTCACCACACTGCGGTCCCTCATGTTCACTGGCATATCTAACCTCAGAGTGTGAAGAACAAGCCTCCGGAGCCACATCTGTTCAGGGGACTGTTGAAAGAAGGAGGGGGGGGGGTATATGGCACAAACAACAGCAACAGGAACCAACTTGAGCCATCTAAATTATTCATCCTCCAGATGGATTCCTTTCCTCCTGAATTTTAAACTCAAACAGACCAATTCGCCACGGTTTTACGGACCGCTCCCTTTCATCTGACGTGACCCGCACTAAAAATCGACTGCTGGTTCAATAAATCACACATACATATAGTACATAAAACTCCTTCAAATCCTGTCTGTTTGAGCTACTTTCTTTCCACCCCCCCCCTTTATTTTTTTATTTTTTTTACACACAGGTACAGCCGACCTTGGGAGACGTGTTTGACCAACCAACCCGCCCCAAGGGACGCCAACTGTCACAGGGATGTATTTGGATTGTAGCAAATTCCCATAAAGCCCTTCTATAGTGGGGGCACAGTGGTTTAGTGATTCGCACGTTCGCCTCACACCGCCAGAATCCGGGTTCGATTCCCGTCTCGGCCATGTGCGTGTGGAGTTTGCATGTTCTCCCCGTGCCTCAGGGGGTTTTTCTCCGGGTTCTCTGGTTTCCTCCTGGTCCAAAAACATGCACGTAGGTTGATTGGCACCTTGGAAAATTGTCCCTAATGTGTGATTGTGAGTGTGTGTGTGTGTGTGTGTGTGTCCTGCGATGGGTTGGCATTCCATCCAGGGTGTATCCTGCCTTAATGCCCATAGACGCCTGACATAGGCACAGGCTCCCTTCTGTAATAGCAATGTTATTTTTTTTTACAATGTTCATTTTTTATGTTGCTTTTTATTAATCTGAGTAATAATTTGACAAGATTTAGGACTTCAATTAATCCTTGAATACAATCGGTAAAGAATTAGCGGGTAGATCATAAATTGTCACGCTGATCATTTTTCATCAAACGCTCATAAATCATAAACCGAAAAAAAAAACAGAAAATTTCCTCAGGGTAAAACATCCCAGATTTCAGATTCTTGGCTATTTTTATTACGCGAGATATATCTGTTGATGAGAAGAACAGAATGAGTACAGCAAATTAGAGTGATTCAGAAGTCCTTTTTTTTTTTCCGAGCGGTGCTGCGTCCTGCCCATGCCTGAAGTCACGAACGCGTGAAAACTCGATGAAACACATAATTGGAAGAAGTCATGCTCTAAAGCGAAAAAAAAAGATCTACCGTTTCATTTTTTGGCACAAGGGAGGAAAAGGCGAAAAAAGGATGGGAAGCCTGCACGAGTTCTCGAACGAGAAAGGAGAACTTGTTTCTGTACCTGTTAATAAACCCAGTGCTCTTGCTACAGGGAAGCACAACTTGGCATGGGTTTTCATTCTTTTGACAATCCTAACAAAAAAAAAGAAAAAAACAAAACAGAACGGTGAACATGTTCACTTCATCCCTTTAAACTCAGGTGAGATGTACGAAGTATTACTATAGTATTACGTCGTACTGTATTTTATTTCATTACATTTTTTTTAAATCGACTTGTACATCTGTACTGACTATTTCTTTTTTATCATAACGCTCCTTTTCTTTGGCAATGCTCTTTTTTTTTTTTTTTTTTTTTTTTTTGCAACCCTTTTGAAACCACAGAATCTAGGTCTTAACAGAATACTGTTGCAGGATTAAAGTTTCGCCGGATACACCCTGGAAAAATATTTTTCCAGACATCCTTGTGAAATATATCATATACGTCTAATGAACATACACCCAAATATCAAACTTATTAGCGAAGCTCATTGGAGCTCTAGTGGTGAAATAGGAGAACTGCAGCTTTTTTTTTTTTTTTTTTTTTTTACTTTTTGAACCCACCTCCTGTGTAATCAAAGCCCCAGTAAAATGAATGGTCTTTTCCACATCATAAGCAGGCCAAATTCCGATCTGAGGATGATCAAGGTTGCCTCTTTTAATTGTGACGAGGCCCCTGTGAGGATTGAACCTGATGTCGCTTAGTCGGTACATTTCTTTGGTGGTGCTTCTTTCAAAATATCACCTTACATGCTGGAATATTACTCAAAGTCGGTCCTTCAAAATGAACATGCATGTCTGGATGAACAGCAGTATCATTAGTGGCATTAGCGCTGTTTATTCTAGGTTCGCTCTCTTTCTTACCATTTTTTTAAAACTTGTTTCATTTCCTCGTGTATGCCAATACATTTGATATTATTTCTCACATTTTCCTCACAGTAAAAAGTATTCGGCCACGCTGGGAATACTGCACGCTCTGCCTCGCATGTTTTCTTTCCGCAAGTTAAAAACGGAGGCGGAGTGAAGAGCCAATAGGGAGGGGCTATAAACTGTAGGTCCATCTAAGCATGTAATTCGACAAACATTCCAGTCCGGGTATCCATACGGTTTCTCAGCCACGTTATTCATGTTTGTCAAGCCACTGCTTGATCAAAAATTTATTTTCATGTTTTACAGCTTTTCCGGGTTCTTTTTTTGACCAGCGAGAAACGAAAAGCGACTTCTACAACCTTAACTCTGGTAAGATGCCACGCTAATGCATAGACTTGGCACTCGTTGAAAAGGAGCTCGTGGGGCTGTACAACAGACACGTGACCCACATTACCAGCCCAAGCAACCTCAACTGGCAAATGTCCATTCACACACCAACTTACTTTCCTGGCCTTGGACAAGACGACGGAGATGACCTCAGTCTCGGGGGAGACGTCTTCCCTTGTACATATCCACTTCTAAACGAGCCTGATGACTTTTAAAAGGACAAAGAATCATTAGGAGAATAAGTAGCCTTTCACATATTCTTTCTGGAACGCCCCCTGAAAGTAATTCCAATGCATTTACACAAAGGAGAATAGCTTTACTGGGAGAGGCAGTGGTTTAATGGTCCAATATGCTCTTGGCTCAAGTACAATTATCCTCCTATGATGGTGAAAAAAAAAAAAAAAAAAAAAAAAAAGGTGGAGAGGAAATCGTGCTTTAAGGAAAAAGCAGGTTCAGATGAATGTCAGAGTACATAGAAATACTGAAATCATAAAAAAGAAAATGACCCTGCTCCTTGCATTTTTTTATGTAAATATGACACGTTATATAAATCCTCAGACCGTTCTTTTTCGTCTGTACGGATTCTCAACACAGATATCACAACAACAAAAGAAACAGCTCGGATAAAGCATTTAAATGCACTTCATTTGTGATTCGAGGTGAAGGCCAAGTGCGAGTAAACACCTTCCTTCCACACTCTGTGTCCAAATTCAGCTCGTTTTAGTCTCTCTCTCTCTCTCTCTCTCTCTCTATAGCAATGACATGCTCTCCATATGGTGTCGTAATAAGGTGAATTGTCTACTAACAGTTATTTAACATTACACGCTCTGTAACACTTTAGGGTGCTTTGTGTTTGCTGGAACTAAGCCGACGCACCTTGAAAGTGCACCACAATATGTCGTGGTCCGGAGGGGGGAAAAAAAACAAACAAAAACAAGCAGGAGGGATTCGATCCCAGGCATGAACCCTTTTCAGTCAAAAATTAACTTAATATATTTGAACAAATTAATAAGGAAATGTTTCTATTAGCGGATGGTAGCAAAATCGACCGAAACGATGTAGGTGCGAGTCCTTGCTGAGCGGCCACTAGTGGGGCTCTTGAGCAAGGCCCTTAACCCACAATTGCTCAGTCTGCCTTAGGGTTGCATAACACAGTGGTGCCAGTCCCAAGCCCGGATAGATGGGGAGGGTTGGGTTAGGAAGGGAATCCTGTGTAAAAAATATGCGCCAAATCTAATATGCAGATCATCCAAAGGTAGAAACCAAAAAAAAAAATACAGAAATGTTGTGTTTTTTTTTTTTTTTTACTTTTATGCCAATTTCTAACCTTGCCCAGGGTGTGTCTGTAAAGTAAGTCATGGCAGCTTTAAATACGATAAACCTGCTAGCTTAGTGCGCTTTTCTCACGCAGTGATTTAATTCGTTTTTAACATAGTCAATGCAACCAGGTTTTAAATTTGTTTTAAACCTGTAAATAAAAAAATGACACGTTTGACACGGTTGTGCAAGCCACAACGACACCGTGGACTTGAGAAGAATAAAGATCCGATTAAAATGGCGTGTGACATTTACCTCAAGTGATGCATCCAGTGTGGACGATGATGATACTCAAAGAGACCATATTCATTTCCTACTGAAAACATATTGTTGTGGTTGCCCCCGCCCCCTTGTGTTGCCCCCCCCCCCCCCCCCCCCCCCCCCCAGTGGTTGCCCACCCCCCCCCCCCCCCCCCCTCCCTTGCCCCCAAAAAAAACATTTATTAGCGTGTTAAACGCCCTTAGGATTTCCTAAAGATCAATTACACCTCGTCCGTGTACTCCTAATAAGTATCCCAAGTAAAGTTTTATTGCTTAAATAGTGTGTTTTCATGCAAGACACTGTTTAGCTCACAGTCGTACATTCTTTGCTTTGTATGCTTATTCGTTTTCATTGTCATTGTCATTAGTTTGGCTTCGCACTGCACTTAATAACCTTTATTTGCACAAACGCTTTCGTTTTAATAAACCTGACATGCGTAGCCCATTTAAAACACGTCCATTGTTTTTGTATAAGTAGACTAAGTTTTAACAGGTAAACGTGTGACAACTTTCTGTGGTAATTCACTTTTTGATTTGTTTGTCTTCCCTCTCGTTGAAATACATGAAAATGTTTCAGTTATCGTCCACTAAAATATTTAAGGGTTATCTCAGGCCATTGAGGTGCTACATGTCATCGCTCATACCTTTTTTTAAACCCAGCATTCTGAAAGACATGTCGTTTTTTTTTTTTTTTTGAAGTAGTCATAATAATCATTAAAATCAGGCATGTTATGTCACCCTGACGATGGCAGTCTAAATAAACATACATGTTACAGGCTCGGTAAAAGGATTGACTAAATAACAAAAAACAATCCAGACCTTCCTGACAAGGTTAGATAAAGACAACAGAACAACAACACGTCCCCAGAGAGAACCAAAAAGGAAACGGAGGGCTTATTTTAGAATGGCTATGGGACGGAGGGGTCTGCCCTGTATGCAGTTGCGCAACAGGCAAGTTTGTTTAATACAAAAGGCACAGAAGGTTATTTGTTTTTAGACTTTAATTAATCTGCTATCCTATACATTATTAGATCATCTTTTTTCTTCTTCTTTTTTTTGTGGGGCGTGCGGCGTTCCAAAATGTTTGAGCCGAGGCCTTCCCTTTATTATTCCACAATGACGATATTAGATAATAAATTCTGTCAGAAACCAGAATGTTCAAGCCTGGGTGTGCTGAGGGTGGATGACTGACATGCTTGATTAAAATAAAAGGATGAATAAGGCCAGAGAGAAAAGTCGTTACAAAACGAGTGCTCGTTCAACAACATACCATTGGGTGCAACTAAACAGAAAAGATTGTGTTTTAAAAAAAAAAATAGAAAGAAAGAAAGAAAGAAAAAAAAAACACTCAAGAGGCAATGAAAAAGTCAACACCCTACAGGTTTCACCTTAGCTTCCGTACAATAATCTCCTGTGGTTTCTAAGTGGCAGTTGAACCGTCGGCATTAGTAAACGCCGAGCGGGAGAGAAACGGGTTAAAAAAAAAAAAAAAAAAGAAGAAAAAAGAAAAAAAAAACGGAGACCCGTTGCTTTTACTGTTTGACAGGTAGAAATTTGAAACAGCCGGAGAGAGCCGCTAATGGCAGAGAAGCGGCGAGATAGGGCCTCCCGAAACTGACACTCCCATTAGGACCCTACTGGAAAGTGAAATATTTGATCACGGGAGGGAAATTGAGCAAAAATGAACTGAAACGAGATATAGTTGACTTACTTTCCTTCCAGCTCCCAGACATAGATGTCACTCAGACTTAATAAGCGTTTGAATTTCCATTTTATCACAGAAAATAGAGTGCGAGAAATAAAATCAGGCGGTTTCACCCTAATGGACAAAGTAATGGAGAGGTGAAACTGACACAACACATTCTCTCCATAGTAATGCCATCAAAATGAAAGCCCATTCACCGCAGGAGTTTTCAGGGAATCAATTCAAACCGAATAGTGGCCTTTTTCAGAGGGTTTTTATTTCATAATAGCTGCAACAAATATAGCACTCTGGATTTTTTCGGGCAACAGGATGTCACTCAGGGGCGATAGCAACACAGTCATTTATCCAATACCGCCCGGGTCCTGCAGTCAATCTGCGGTGTCCCTCTGTCTCTACGCGCCGCGCGTCGGCCAGACATTACAGTAATCCTACAGTAAGGGATTAGCTTACCGTTCCAAAATGTTTTCGCGGGAGGTCAGGTTATATTAGATGACCTCTGGGGCTTGCCAGACTTAGGCTGAGAAAATCCATCGACACATCGCTTGCCGTACACGTTTTCAATTGACACCGTAGCGTCCTATGGGGAAAACGGTGACACCTTAAGCGAAAACCGAGCCAATCGCGTTACGACATGCGGCGCCGCCTCGGATGAAGGGTGCGGCGACATAAGAACACGTGCATGTGGGGAAAAAAAAATAACAAATTGCTTTTATCGCATTATCACATTTAAAAAATGCGCCTGCGTGGGTCAAAGATTGGTCTTTTACTTCATTTCCAGAGCCCAATACAAAAAGTGGCACGACTGCCAGATGCAAATCCTAGATGCTTGCTTTGTTTTTGACAATAAATACAGAAAGGGAAGGGGAGGAAAAGTCCTGACGTCTTGGTCCCCAGTGCTCCGCCGCGCTATTAATTATTCTGAGGAAGACAGATGTTAAATTGTGTATGCCCATCAGCTCTAAGACTTTCTGAAGATTTATCTTTCATATAAATCATGAATAAAATATTTTCTTGCAGGGAGAAAATGTTACATCTGTTTGGTGCATCGCATATAGAGGCAAAATCAGTACAAGCAGAACTTTAGTGACCATTTAGATAGTAGAAGACTGGCTAATTCTCAGTATGCATTTATATAGAACATGTTAACATACCAATCTCATTTACTGCACGTGTCTCCCTGGAATATTGGAATTCTATATTTGGATAAGTTATATGTTAAAAACTATATTGTATACACGTGAATATATAGCCCGAATGTTTATAATAAGGGACACATTTACCTCAGGAGGGACGGACTGCAATATAGCCGAGCTTTACTAGGATGCCTCTTCAGCCTTTATGAATATTCACCCTTCCTAATATGAAAACACCAAACATCTGTGCCCGCATATCTGTTAACTCCACAATAGCCCGTGTGTTCTATAAGTACAGCAGGATTGATTTGCTTCCAAGACGCATCCACTCGAGCAGAAGTATAGGCACGAGCCCCTCTGCCTTTCTGCCAAATGCCTGAATAAATACCTCGTTTCACAATGCAGAAAGATTGAAAAAGATAGCAATGCATCCATACGGGGATCTTATGGCTGGAATAAAGAAGGAGGCCTGACGTTTGTGCTTGACAGCTGAACAGCCTGTCACTCTCAGTGAACGAGTAGGCGTGGCCTTGATGCCTCTCAGTCTATGTGATGAAAGCGTGATTTAGTCTCAATGGAGAGGAAGGTGTGGTGTCAGTCCCAGTAAAGGAGCAAGCATGGCTTCAGTGCTAGTTAGTCCCAGTGAAGAAAGAAGCGTGGCCTCAATCCTAGTAAAATAAGTCCGTGCCTGACCGACCAAATAATAAAAGACTACTATAACATGTGGGGGCTCAGCAGTCAGGCTGTTTCTATGAATGTCAGTCCTAAGAAAGACAGTTGCCTCAGTGTCTATTAATTCTAATGTTATTGTATTCAGTTAAAAAAAGTAAGCCTGAGCCAAGTAGAACATATTTGTATCATTTAATTTTCTTATTAATTGAATATGTTTATAAGAATATAAGAATCGAGATTATCCTTCCTGTAAAATCAGATAAAGTGAATCAACTGTATTCACATTACACAGGTAACACGGAAATCCTTTGAAATGAGATCCAGAGCATTTTGAGCACTTACAATGTGGTCATGTGACAGTAACGAGAACGAACATCACTGTTGGGGAGAAAAGCAAAAATGCCGTTAATGGCCACAAAAATAGCAAATCTATGCACCGGGTCTATTTTGCCCTTGATTTAATCATGAACTGATGATGGGCTGTCAACTGGCCTCCAGAGCAAATAATTACGGCAGAATCCATAAATTGGAGGTATGTGGGTCGGGTTGGATCTGATGACAAATGTATGACAGGCGGTCATAATTTTGTTTTTGGTATAAAGTGACAAAAAAGTAGAATTTTGTATCACATGAAACATGTATTATATGATATATGCAAATAAATATCATATCATATATATATATATATATATATATATATATATATATATATATATATATATATATAGGCAAAACATACACTTATTATCTCCATAATAAAAAAAAAAAAAAATATATATATATATATATATATATATATATATACAAAGTGACAAAAAATTATGAAATATATGTGAAATATATGACTATATTAGATAATATTAATGTTATCTCCATTTTATATATATATATATATATATATATATATACATATATATACATATATATATATATATATATATATATATATACACACATTTACACACGCAGACACAATGTGCTGTATATATGTGCTGTGTGTGTGTGTGTGTGTGTGTGTGTGTGTGTGTGTGTGTGGTGTGTGGTGTGTGTAAATGTATTCGAATGTTTTGGCAATACTGTATATTAATATGGTCATGCAAATAAAGAAGCTATGAATTGACTTGAATCGAATTGACACAGAGGAAGACTTGAAAGAAGAAAAAAAAAGACTAAAGAAAATGAAAAGAAGGAAGAGGCTGAGCAAGAGAAAAGGAGGCAGGCGTCCTGAGCGATAGATGAGAAGGAGGAGGTCGGGACACGAGCGTCAGGGCTGCGGGTCTCTCGCCTCGCCCCCTGGCCACCATGACGGCGTCCTGCCCCCGCAACAGACAGCCAGGCTCACACAGCAGATGGAACTAATGATGCGCAACAAAAGAGATCATTTCACTGTGGTCTTGGGAAAGCCACAAAGACTGCTGGGACGTTTGAGTGATAGGGCCAGCCAGTCGCCAGGGGTTAGATACGGCCAGCTTTTCTAGAAGTGTAGCCCTGAATAGAGGCTCCCTGGCCATGCCTCGGCTCTTTCATCTGTCTCAACACAATCAGCCCTCCGCTGTTTAAAAAAGAGGGGGAAAAAAAATCAAAAACGTGGGGACCCCGAGACCGTCTTTTTTTTTTTGTTTGTTTCATTCTTTCTTATGAAGCATGTCAGCAGGGGAATTTTCACGACACGCATTGTACGTGTCCTCGCAGGGAATCTACAGTTAGTCAATCATACAGGGAAAGAGAGAAGCCGAAGACGCATTTATTTATTTATTTTTTTTCCCGCCTTCACGGATTCACTTTTTTTTCGATTCCATGAAATGCAATATAAATTGTAAAACGCCTGCTTGGAAAACAAAAAAAACGCCGCCAAAGTCAAAGATGCGAATAAGATGATAAAAGTTGCAAAAATTATTACCAGAGGGGGGAATTTAGGTTACAACATCAAGGTGTGGCAGACTGAGTTCTGACATACACACACACACACACACACACACACACACACACAAATTTAATCAAACAACGGGGGAAAAAAAGGGATCTTCTTGATGTCTTTTTTTGAAAAACAACAAAGTTAAAGGCAGTCTAAACTTTAGCTCTTTTCATCAGAGCAACTTAATATTGCCCCACTGACAAATACAGTCCAAAGTTAACGAGGGAGATTTGCAAGCCCTTGGAATCAGGGGAAGAGGATTAGATTTGAAAGGCCTCTTCTGAGCCGCTGTCTTAAGAAAACTCTGCAACTCAGCCTTCTCTTTAAGAGCATAACAAGTACACCTGACTGAAACTGCAGCACATAAGCTCCCTTTGCCATCTGGAAGCACTGCCGCAAGAAAGGAGGTGGAAAAACACCTAGGCCTTTAGGACACCTGGGGAGGGGATTTAAGCAGGATGTGGAGCGTTCCGCTCAATCCTCGCTATCCACAATGTAGGTATCAGCAAGAAAAGCTCAGAGTTTCGGTGACATTGGCGGTGCAGAGGAGTCTAGATTCGAGTGTGATAACACTATCGAGCATCACCAGCTTAACCCTTAAATACTACCTGAAGGTCTCGAACTCTCTGCTTTATTAACAATGATTATAACAATTTATCCTTTTTACCAGACGGTCTTTCTGTACCGTGAGCAACTAGTTCCTCCGGTTTACTGTTTCATAGTCCCACCCGTATTTAAAAACATGTCTCGGGTTTCCAAAATTTCACATCGCACTTAAGTAATGTGAGTCCTACTTAACTGCTACCTGCTACAGGACCTAGTCATGAGGCAGCAAGTGGGTTATAGTTTGAAGTTTTTGTCCTCACAGCTGAATCAACGGTTGCCTTTTTCTTGTTTTTCAGTTTTACATGTATGCAGCACGGCCTCGGTACTTGTTTAATTCGTTCCCGGGACAGCAACGCTGTAGAGGGAATAAAGGAAATGCATAAACAGGGCACACTTTGGCTCTCTTTATGAGATAACATGAGACTTCATGCATCTGTTTTGCCACTTTATCTGTTTTAGAGTTCTGTTTAGAGACGGGGTCGAGTTCCCAGAATGTGACAGGTGCCGAAACCTTTTTTTTTTCAATTGTCATGCACACACACACACACACACACACACACACACACACACACACACACACACACACACACACACACACACACACATATATGTATATATATTAGACCTGTCAAAATGAAAGTGTTATTAACGCGTTAACGCAAATTCACTTTAACGGCACTAATGTTATTAACGTGTGATTAGCGCAGTGTGCATTACTATGTGAGTGATCTGCTCCTTCACTCTGCGTTGTGTTGGCGAATGAACGAAACCCGGACGACAAAGAACAAATGAATAAAGAAACTTCAGTGCATCCACTCACGCTTAATAAATTTCCCCCCCAAATTAAACCTACTAGCTTCCCATTCACACCATGTACGAGCTCCTCACTATATTAGCGTATATTACCGTATGGAACCTTACGCAAGCGCATCGCATTCCCAAATCCATATTTTGGAATAAAGCGCATTTTTCTTTTGCTTCCGTATAACCTAAACGTATCACCAGTTTATATGGAAAAGCAACCGGAACAGAATTCTTAAAGGAGCCACGTCCCATATTTTACAATTAAAACAACCGCTAAACAAGTAACACTGAAATTAATTAATTAAGAAGAAATTAATATTAAAAGAGTAATCCCGAGTGTAAAATAAATTAAATAATCAATAATTAGTTTACACTTATATACTGTTATATACTTACTGTTATACTTTTGTTGTTAGACTATGGGCAGCCCTGATTGATATATATATATATATATATATATATATACACTCACAAAATTTTTACATTAAAAGTAGAAACCACAAAACCTGAAACTATGTTCCATGAAAATCTTGTGGAGGAAACTAATAAAATAATTTTAAAAAAAGAAAAAATGAAAGATGGCTGCGTATGGAATAAGGTAGCTAATTCGTAAGTGTGCAATTAAACTGTGGTTCATGTGGTCAGATGTAGTATCTGGAAAACGTTATGCCGTGGTGCTCCTGTTTAACGTGTTGAATTTCTTTGTTAGATGCGAGATGTGTGTTCCTGAAATATGTGCTATAGCCACGGTTGTGAGACAAAAACATCCCAAATGACACGCGGTGGAAAACGACATCGTTTCCTTTATTAGTTCTTTCACCGAGGTTCCAAAATGATCTCATATATCGTTACATATTTTGTCATAAATTAAAAATACGTATGAGAAGGAATACGATAACGTTAAGGTTCATGTTCAACAATAAATGGTGCATATTTTTTATATAATAGGTTTCAGGAGGAGTGCAAAACTATTCACATACTTGGCTAGTTCTTGCTCATTAAATAGTATATATATATATATATATATATATATATATATATATATATATATATACGTTATATAAACGTTAAAAAAAAAAAAATATATATATATACACGTATATATATATATATATATATATATATATATATATATATATCTACCCTTTGGCGTAATTTATATGCTTAAATTATACATTTAGGCTTCTAAATGTACAGACTTTCATTCCGAATGTGCAAACAGCATAGAATCTCTGGCCCTTTGTCTAAAAGCACTTTACCACTTGCTCCAAATATACCAGTCTATAACCAGGTTGTTTTTGGAGAGATATTTAATTGTGCAATTCAATCCGATAAATTTATCAGATTTGCAAATTTAGCCTTCGTTATTTACCTTTGTTCCCTACACTCACGTAACACTGGACAACACTTTTTAATGCATGGTATGTGCAGGACTACATGCAAATTAGCAGCCATTACTGATATAAGAAGATGTTTAGCCATGCAGGCTGGTGGAAGACATTTAACGCGATGCTCACAGTGAAACCATTGTACCACAAAGGTGAACTAATTACGGTGCTCCAGTCGTACGAAAGTCATATTTTATATAACTGCAATACTTTCCGTCTCCTCCATTTACAAGGAGACTCATTCCTTGCCTTCGCAATATACTCGAAACTGAGTATGTTTGTGAGATACCTGGTGTACATACCCTGTACACACCGTGGGATATACTGGGTCGGGGGGGATCCATTCTCGCAATTGATCTAACATGGTCATGCCAAACAAGACCATTATAAGTCTACTATGAAATATGTTCAAATTAAATCACATCTGTAGTGACCAGATCTTATCCAGGAGAAAAGTGCGACCAATAAGGCACCACATTGGATGGATCCAGAACGCACGGTGCAACACGAATAAGATCCGTAATTTAGCTGGACTGGTCGCCCTACAGTGTGATGATGGCTTAATTTGAGAGAAAGGCATGCAGGGAGTTTGGGTCACTTCCTGCCAGAGATCGCTGCCAGCATCTCTGCAAAGAAGAGGAGGAGGAGGAGGAGGAGAATGCTGGGCCGAGACCTTAACCACAAGCTTGGGGACTCCCATTGCCACTTAGCATGCGCCATGCTTGTTAACCTCAATTTTCTGCCCATTCGCAGGGACAGGCCTACCTTCCACAAGTTCTTGGCAGACATCACGTCTAGCAGGGAGCTTCCTCCTGCCCCCCGCCAGGCATTGACCACCAATGCACAGCACGACAGAGGGACGAGGAGGGGGTTTAAGGCCCCAGCAAAAGCTACACACTTATCCCATAGCTTTCTCTTTCTGAATGTATTTTGCTCCAGGTGCCTCCATGGCAGCCGTTACCAACGGAGACCTACCTCTCCCTATTCACTTAGGACAGAGAAGGGTGGCTGGAACAGCAGGAAAGCAGGGCGTCTATTCCCGCAGTCAGCAAGGGAAGTTCTGGGATGAACGTAAAAAAAAACGTTGAAGAAGCACCTAATGCTAGACTAGTCTAGATTTTAGTCCATAGCAATCAGTAAATCGGTCAAGTTTCGATATAATTAACAGATTTATTGACAAGCGTGAACTATTTTATCCAAGTCTGAGGAATAAAACGCGCACTCCGAGGTGAAACGCGGTCACAAATTGCACTTGCTGAACACTGAGTACTCCTGGGCTTTCAGCCCTTAATTAATCCAGGCCTCTGGGTATCATGATGTGACTGGGCTGCTCGTCTGCATGTGTGACTCAATTAAGCTGTGTTGTGAAGCAAAGGTGCAACTTCAATGTTTGCGCCGAGTCTACGCCGCGGTACCGCCGGCAGTCGGCTTTAGTACCGAGTGAAAACCAAGACGATCACAAACACACACGTGTACCTTCACTGCTTCGGCGGCACGGTGTAACGCACACTCCCCTGATAATTTAGTAAACAGATTATTTTGCCTGCGCTGACAAAAGGCTACGATTGCGGAAACCTTTGTACCTCACCTTTAGGCGACAACGTCAATGCATATATTCGCTTCTATATTCGGATTGCAGGTCATTGTAAAATAAAGATACAAACAAAAGAACGGCGTAAATGTACATTAACAGAGTAAACGATTCGTTTTTATTAAAAAGGTGAATGCAAGGTTGTCGTTCAAATCATCTTTGCTTAGTCTAATTAGAATGTGATCATTTTTGAACATGCTAGAAAACCCTCCCAAATTACTTTGCTTCATTCAATTTGAAAAGCACTGCAAATATAAAAAAAAAAAGTTTGTAATAAACAAACAATTAAATTAAGAAATAAATAGCATCTATTGAAATGCATTTTGTTTCTTCACCGCATAAGTAATCAACAAATTCACAAGTCTGTTCATTTACTTGTTCTATTGCGTGCACTGAGCGTATCTCACCTTGTCGTGTCCAACCGGACTGAGCTTCTGTCATTCGTTCACTTCCTCGGCCTCTTCCTCTTTTCCAGTCTCTCGTCATGCAGAAACTCTGCACACACTTACATCTCTGCCAGCTGATCCCTGAAGAAACACCATACATAACAGAGCCGTCACATGCGATCATTTCTATTGCATTCGTTTTCTTTTTTTTTTTTTTTGCTTCATGAAGTTTTCGAAGCGAATACCGCGTAGACAAATCAGCGTTCAGTTCACGTGACAGCATTTATATATCATTTTATATTAGTTTTGTCAATGGCTTGTTTTTACACTGGATTTTTCTTTTTACGAACGCTTTTTTTTTTTTCTCGAACGGCACAATAACCGCTTTCATTTCATTGTAAAATCCGCCAAAAGCCCAATTAGATGTTTAGAGAGAAAAATACGACTTTCAATTTACCAAAACAAACCACTCAGTAAGTTAATAAAAAGACATTATCATCCATCTTGTGCGCTTATTAGATTGTGCATTTCTGCATGCAACCCTTTCAAAGGGAAAACAGGGGCTTCTGGCTTTATAAAAAAAAAAAAAAAGAAAAAAGAAAAGACGTAAGAGAGCATTCAGCAGTCGGAGAAGCTTACTGACAGAGACAGTCGGAGTGATAAAAAGGAATTATATAGCCTTTTAGAGACATCTCATGGCTAAAAACCATTTTAGGTTTCTTCTTTTTTTTTAAAAGCAGGAAGTGTCTGTCTATGTAGACTACCATTTACAGACATCTTAATCTATGTACTGCTGAAACAACGCACCTCTTATTCTCGCATATAAAGTTCTACTGAATTAGTCTATCCTCAAGGGAAAACTCATTTGCCATTCATCTCTTCTTTGCCAAGGGCTCTCCAGAAACACTGGTCATATTCGCATTAGGACGGATGACAGACCGAGTCTATTTTTCCCACAATCACACTCTGGTATGAGATCACTGGGATATGTTATAAGAGTGTGGATCAAATGGATATGGTATAATAAATAACTGGGATATATAGTATAAGAGTATAGATAGAGTGGGAATGATATAAGTGTGTGCATATGGTATAAGTGTATGGATACAGTGTATATGGTACAAGAGCTTGGATAAGGTATAAGAGAGATTATTGGTATAAGCACTGGTGTCAAAAGTCTTCACATTCGTTACACAGGTAGAAGTATAGATAGTAGGGTTCAAAAAGACTTCTGCAGAAGAGTTTTACTCTAGTAAAAGTACTGGAATGAAAGTAATGTAAGGGGAAAATGCCGTTAAGGACAAAAGAATCGTAATCGCTAATTTATTCAAACACCTCCCTACCGAACGCCCTACTGTAACGCGATTTGCAGAGGACGAGGAAAAATAACACCTATATAATGAATGAGAAGAAATAATCTTTTTTGAGGTTTTTTTTGTCGTTGCTGGAGTGTGACGTGATTTGTGTCGTTTGAGGGTGCGATGGATCGCATACAAACCAATAGGGTGTCGGAATGATATATGTTTATATCTCATCCAACCATCCGAAAATATTATATGTAAAACACACCCACACATTTATATACAGATCTGTATTACCCATATATAAATAGTTTCAATGTAAACTATTTAATTAAATGTAACTTTATTTAATCAACCGAATTTGTGCCTATTTAGTTGGTGTTGCTCAACTGAATCAATACAACAGTGTATAGCATTAACTTGATTTATTAAATTTTTTTATTTACAAATGATTCTAAAATAGATTTTTTTAATATATAATTGAACAAAGCAGGCAATTTATTTACATTTTTTTTTAATGTAACCTGCTGATGTTCATAAACGTTAATAATAATAATAATAATAAAATACGTTAATATAAATAAATACAAACAATTGTATGTTTTGCCATTCTTCCCCCTAATTGTACCAAATCTGAAGGAACTGAGACTTAAAACCTGAGGTACTAGAGTATAGATTGAGTGGACATGGTATTAGAACTCATTTGCACATGGTATAATACCATGGACAGCGTGTATATCGTTTTGGTAGTATGGATTGAGTGGACACTGTATTAGAACTCATGAGGATGCTGGTATAAAAGTATAAATAGAGTGTTTATAGAATAAGAGATCATCTGCGTGATTATAAAGCAAAAGCCAGATATGTCAGAAAACATGTTCGAGCAAGTCCAAAAAGCCAGCATGCACTATAGGCGTGCTTCAATCTTTAAACCAACCGTCCCCGTTACTGGAACTCCCACCACCATGCTAACATTGCCATGCCGACACTGTATAAGATAATCTGTGAATACTTTCTTTAAGCAACGTCAGGACTGAAAATCAACATCATAAAAATAGAGAGCTACCTAATGACCATGCATTTCTCTTTTTATCTCGGATAAATAACCAAAACCATAATAAATAAAAGAAATTATTATAGCCGCTAATTACAATGCTAATTACATCGCTAATTAGCTCGGCGTGATGTATGCCACCATAACAGTTCGCGCAGAAAGGGCAAGAACAAAGTCAAAATGGACGCCTGAGACGCATGAACGCACCGCGCGGCGCGGTTCTAAAAACGACATTAGCGCTGAACGACAATCCGTCCGTGTTCGTACTCCGCTTTTTAATTTCTTCGGCCGATTGAAGGTCTTTAAATGGTTTGGAGTCGGGTCTGCATTTTTCACCATGTTGTTAAAAAAAAAAAAAAAAAAAAAAAAAAAAAATATATATATATATATATATATATATATATATATATATATATATAATATATATATATATACTAGATTGAAGTCATAAGTTGCGAAAGTTGCTTCTTTTACCGAAACGCTTTATCTCGACTCGTACAAAGACATGTAGAACGTGTGGAAATGAAATCCTAATCATCGTCATCATCTCTTCTAATCGCGTGCGGTTAAACTTGTCTCGTGCAAGCGTTCTTTCGCACTTTCACACGCAATATGATCAGAATGTCATATGAAGATTCTCAAATTCATTTGCATTGTGCATTACAGGTAAAAACAATACACATTTATCTATGACTTGCTTGACGTTAAAATCGTTTTAAACGTTAACTCGTTAAACTACTTTATTAAACACTGAAAAGAGGAAAAAAAGTGGATCAATCTGTTAAATAAAAAACAACAATTTGACTTCTTTTTCTTAGAATATTCAAATCCCCGTAGAACATAAAAAATAGCATGCGCACACAAACACACACACGCAGGGTGTGCACGCAGGGTAAACAAGTGTCATTGTTGTCTTTTATTAAATGAAGCAGTATTATTTGCCTATTATGCTGCATTGCAGTGTTTTTGACGTCCTACAGAAAAAAAAAAAAAAAAAATATATATATATATATATATATATATATATATATATATATATATATATATATATATATATATATATATATGGAGCATGAAAGTCTTCCATAGAGCAATTCACCGGAAACAAACAGCACAGGCGCAAAAACGGCGAAAAGACAAAAAAATTTAATAAATAAATAAAGCACACCAGACAGAAGAAGAATGGGATCTTCATCGCATGTTTAGTGACTGTCTGGTCGGATATGAAAGAAGAAGATGATTATATAGGAGCAAGGGTTGATGTGTCGCAACATGAAATGTTTTTTGCCACATTTCTTAAGCATGATCTCACAAACTGCAAATAAGCACACACCCAAAAGTTACTTTTAGAAAGAAAAATGGAATGCTTGGAAAGATATATACGCCTCTTTTTTTAAATAATGAGCACACACACACTGTTGCATTATCAAGTCATACACATATAGGGGGAAAAAACTGATCAAGTTGACTGTTTATTCAGTGTAGGACTGTCCGTCACACACGGCCTTTTCACTGAGACTATAATTTATTTTTAAGTCAAGGATTTATTTTAAGTCAACATTCAATGATCCTTTCTTTTTTCTCTATTTCTTTCTCTCAGGTGTTTCTGATTCACTTCCTGACACTAAAGCAGTTACAAGAAATGGCAACGCAGCAGGACAAAGTTTATTGTGTCAATCAGGGAACAATCAGAGTCGATCCAGAAAAACAACTCGTTTAAAAGCGGGTGTATGTTTGCATTGTGTTTGGATCCGTGTTCGGAGGTTACACGAGAAACCTTAGCCGAACCTCCTGAAGCTTAGCAAAGTAGCGATGTTCCAATGGAATCGTCCTATTCTTCGTGACAAAAAAAAAGAAGAAAAAAAAAGAATCAGAAAATATACTGCCGCTCAAAAATTTGGGATCACTTAGAAATGTTATTGTTCCAAGGAAACGAGTCTGAATAGAAAATATAGCAAAAGACCAGGAAATGCTGACACTGTCCGGGTCAGAACTAATGATTTTGATGGAAATAATTGTAATAAATAAATAAATAATTGTAATAAAAAAATTTTTCTTCAAACTAGAGTTTGGCAGATCTGTCAATTTCACGATTATTTTACTCCGTTAGTACAACGCTTCTCAGCTGTGCACCACAATTGCAAAAGGATTTTCTCAATATCGACTAGGCGTATAAAATGATTACCTCGAATAAGCAACATTAAAAATCACCGGACTAACCTTAAATGCTTGTGAAATGGATCAAATTGTATGTCCGTCTATCGCTCTATTTCTTTTTAATCTGTGCATCTGTCTTTCCATCAGCATGCACCTCTGGTGCTATTTGTCCATCATTTCCAGCTGCCAATCAGCTTCCAGGCAGAAGGTAGAAAAGTTTGACAGACAGATGAATAAGAAGAGGGTTGATGGAGAGGTAGAAGGACAAACATATAAAATAGAGACATATAGGCATCAGTACAGGCGGATGGACAGATTAAAAAAAAAAAAAAGGAGAGATAGATGTCCAAAAAACATACAGATGGACACAGATGGATGGGTAGACAAGCATACAGTCAGAGACAGCACAATGAGAGGGTTTGATGGATGGACAGACAGACAGATGGGTGAATAGATGGCCTATATGTAGAAAAGTTTGTCCACGCCTGTTCATACCTGCTTTATATATGTGCTTTTTCCACAAGTCTATGGGCATTAAGGCAGGATATACCCAGGATGGAATGCCAACCCATTGCAGGACACACACACACACACACACACACACACACATTCATACACTAGGGACAATTTTCCAAGGTGCCAATCAACCTACCGTGCATGTTTTTGGACCCGGAGGAAACTGGAGAACCTGGAGAAATCCCCCCCCTGAGGCACGGGGAGAACATGCAAACTCCACACACACATGGCCAAGACGGGAATCGAACCCGGATCCTGGAGGTGTGAGGCGACGTGCTAAACCACCGTGCCCCTGGTAGATTAATTGTTACATTCCCAAATAGGTTCATAACTTGACACCTTATATGCTTAAAATTGCTGGCATTTATCAGAGGCCCTTATCCACAGTGACTTACAATTATCACAATGAGGGTTTAGATGTTTAGGTCAAGGGCTTTGGTGATGCCTGGACACATGACCTTCCGATCAATAGTTCAACATCTTGAGCTCCCACTTCGCCAAGATTTAACTTGTATCTCAGTTAAAAATTCAATTTAAGTCAAGCAACAAATTCAAAATAGGAATATTGTATTTGAAAAAAGTATGTATTTATTATTTATGATTTTTATAAATGTGTCTAGTCCCTAGAAAGAATCTGTAATAAACAGGCAAAAAGCGAAGCCATGACTCCGAGCCAAGTCATGTCAAGGAAATCGCTCTTAAAGTCGAAGACCCAGCCAGAAGATCCAGTTAAGTTACAGCGCGTCCGGCCAATTAGCACACGCTGATGTTTTTATTAACTCCCTGACTATTTCTCTCTCTCGTTTCTTGTTTTTCTGCTCATAACTCTGCCCCACCTGTGGCAAATAAAATACCACAAATGCTGGGTGTTTTCCCCTCAGATATGCACCTTTCCCATTAACCGTGCAACCAAAAGCACTCCGAGGCATCAAGGATATTCTTTTAAAAAGTTGCAGAAGATTCCAGTCATTTAGGGTCCGCCTTAAATGTAACCAATTCTAGCTAATGGTGGATCTGAGAAAGGAATGATCGAGCTTCAATCCCTCTCTCTTTTCCAGATGTAATGTGAGCCTTCATTCTTTTTATCTATTAATGATTTCAAAAGCCTCCAACCAGTATTCAGAGAAATAAAACCCAGCTGCTCTCTTTGTGGTGTGTGTGTGTGTGTGTGTGTGTGTGTGTGTGTGTGTGTACATGTGTGTGTGTGTGAGTATTCTGAAAACACTGGGATGGGATAAGATCATGTGAAGAGTGTAAGGTTTATCAAAGAGAGTCATTTTGGGGTAAAAAAAAATAAAATAAAAATCCTAGAATATATGAAATTGTATATCTACGTTTTTAATTATTATTAAAATTGCATGTGTATTATTATATACACACACACTGATAAGCCATAATGTGAAAACCCCTGACAGGAAAGGAATAGCACTGATTATCTTACAACAGTTGCACCTGTCACATGGGGGATTGGGGGGCGGGAGGGGGGGTAAAACATATTGGGCAGCAAGAGTCCATTCAGTTCATGTGTTTACTGCATTTGAGTCCACATGCACAATGAAGGAATGAGGCCTGGTCTGATGAATGCTGTTTTCTTTTATACCGTGCGGAACGCTGATGCATATGCGTCACTTACCTGGGGAAGGAAAAAACACCGGGTTGCAACACGATACAAGGCGAGATCCTGGGATTATATGGATGTAACTTTGACATACAGTCGAACTTCTCAATGATCGATGATTTCTCTCAATAATTGTCAACTATGAGTTAACAAAATTGTAGATGCATCTCACTGGTGAGTTGAGCAATTTTTACAACAGGCCTGAGAGCTACTCATGTGGTCCATGGGGGCGACCGGGTGCCCGCGTGTTAGTGAACCCTGCCGTATACTGTCCAGTACTGTGATACTGCGTCTCCCACAGTGCTCGAATGTAAAATCACCGCTATTTGTGCTTGAATTCGTTTTTCTGCATTTTCTTTGGTATGCCCTGTCGTTTTCTTTGGTAGGTTACATAAATTAATTGGTTAATGTAATAAAATGTATTAATTTAATAAAAATACAGTAGAAATGTACTGGTACAGACCAAAAATGAATCATATGAATGAATGAAATGAATGGTTTAGAGTTTTTTTAAAAAAGCATGAGAAATTATTGCCAGTAAAAAAAGCCATAAAAAAAATCGTGGAGGATATTTACGGTTTTCGCAAATAATTATTAGTTCTCTGGAATAATCCGCAAACGGCCGAGGTGGCGAATCTGACCCGAGCCTACCCAGGAGTCTTAAAGAACAGTGATCAGTATGGGGTAATATACTGTAAATTGTTAATAAGCTTACTATTTAGGCAACAGAATATATCAAAACAGAGCAATTTATACTACAGTACTGTGTAAAATATAAAGTATTGTATGTATGTGGCAGTAGGCACATGGACCAGTGCCAGTTCATAAGTGTCTCTATAGTCATCATTTTACTGTTGTAATTTGGGTTACATAGGTATATAATTATATAGAGAATAATATGTAAATATATAAAGTGAGTAGGAAGAATATTCTCACAGACTTGTTGATTATTGCAAAAGTTAAAAAAAATAAATAAATAAAAGAATAAAACTCGACTTGTTTTTAATTTTAAAGCGTATTATCCATTCAGGATATATTTGGTAATAATGAACTTTTTTAATCAAGCCTTTCATATAGATGAGTTGACTTCCAGTGGTCCGGTGGTCTCTCAATCAGGTCCACAATATTGCTGCTGCGATATAATATGATATAAAAAAGGCCAGACTCTGCTATACCACACCTCCTACCCTCACAGCAAAAAAAGAAAAAAAGCTTTAAAGCAGACCATGACTTCCTAAACATATGGCTCGATGATGAAGGTCAGCCAATAATCTGTAAAATCTCATTTGAGGTCGTATTTTAATAAAATGTGCAAATATTGTGTAAAACAGAGGTGGTTTGGAACAGCTGGTCCAATTATTACAAAAAAAAAAAAAGTATGAGTCAGTGTTCTGTCTGGCTCGGCTTAAGAAGACAATCTCAATAAAGCAAAGGCGCAATTTTACTCAAACAGAATAAAGCTTGAGTAAACCCGGCTTCCCTAAGAGCTCATAATTTATGTCCGAGGAACAAAATCTAAAGTGTGATATACAGCGTTTTATAGAACTAGGGAATAAACCTAATAATATAATATGGGATGAAGGGGTTGGCGAAGAAAGAAATGAACTTCTTGTACAAATCTCTAATTATATATGTTAAAGCAAAAACATCTGTCAATGAAACAAGCTTGAAAATAAGTAAAGATGCTCCCCTCCCTATGAACAAACAATTTACCAACATTGGCCAATACGAACAAATCTGTCCACAAAGTAAAATTTGTTCGAAATAAAAAAAAACACGCCGCTAGCTAGTCAAGGGATTTAACGAACGCAGAGCGTAGTATAATACACAATGTAATGCCTAACTCCTCCTCCTCAAAGCATCCACATATGTATTAACCACGTCATTCCATGGTAATTACAGTACGTACTGTATACATTACTATATTGTACTGTTTATTCATTAAAATTTTTACGGGAGTGGCGTAGCTCAGTGGTTTAAGGCGCTGGGTTACTGATCAGAAAATCAGGGTTTGAGCCCCGATGCAACCCTTGGGTCCTTGAACAAGACCCTTAACCATCTGTGCTCCAGGGACACCATATCATGGTCAGCCACGATATGCACTCGGACCCCAAACAAGCTGGGATATGCGAAGAAAAGAATTCCCTCAAAGGATCAATAAATTATGTAAAAAAAATGTTAATGTATTACTTTTATTGTTTTTATAACTTTTCTTAAGCGCAGCATTCAGGAATGAAAGCTACCTGTTTTGTAACGCATCTATCTTATGAACATAGTTAGGAGACATGAACAAGACGAACAACTTATGAACAAATTCATACTATGAACAAACTCTTAGGGTTGGGTTGGGGACCGTCTGTACAAATAAATGTCTAAACTATTGTATTTAGAAATAGGACGAATGACTATCACACACTTTGTCAACATGTCGACAAAAACATTGACTTTTATATTGAACACCTGACTTTTTCAGCTAGATGAAAGCGCCCCCCCCCCTAAGAAGCGGTAGATGAATGAATGAATGAATGAATGAATGTTGTTCTTCTCTAACCTGCTGCCACAAAGGTAGACACACATGATTGTCTAAGATGAATTTAGATGCTTTAGCGTTACATTTTTCTCTTCACTTGAACTTAAGAAACTAAAACCGGATTCAGCATGACAATGCCGGCTCTGAAGATATAGACTTCTGGAGACTTCTAACCTCTTAGAACGCTGACTGCACCAGAGACCTCCTCACCCTTTTACAGACCTTCTACATCCTTGTTTCCGAATGAGCAACTCCATACATATCTTTTGGAACCTCGTCACTGATGAACAAATGAGCAAATCTTATGTAACCCTATAATGTTCATATGATTTGTATAGTAACCTCAAAACAGTGTTAAGTCCAAGAAGCTCATAAACTCCTGTTTTAAGCTCTTCGTATATACATGAGCCTGAGCCCTTTGTTCGCCTTTCTCGTCACGCCAGCAGCATCACAGACTTCCTTTATAGCGAGTGTGTGAGCATTGTTACGCCACCCCAACCCCTCCAGTGTGTCTATTGGACCGGACCGACCCGACCGGGCTACAACTACCGCTACTGTAAATCCTGCTTCATACTCCTGCACCCGACTCGGGTAATTAATAAAAGCCCTATTACATGCCTGGTGCCCGTTGTTTGCTATTTCAACACCCCATTTGTGCTACGATTACAGTCATTATCAGTCACCGCCATTAATTCAGCCACCAATGCCAGAACTGCATTCTAATAAATTGGGCTCTAAAAATTTTTTTTTCCACCTTTCAAGGAGTTGGGAGCATTGGAGCCAGGCCAGGAAGTGCCACTCCTGATTATGGTTTTCTTCTCCTGCCTCTGAAAAAGCAGCTCTTTGAATAGTGACTGCTGCATCTTTGGAGATAGTTTGAAATCCCCCCCCACACACACACACACTCCCATTTGATTATTCTCTTCCCCACCAAAATGAATCTTTATTAGGCTTAAATCCTAAATAAAATGAAATTAGCAGAGTGCAAAATATTGCTTTCTCTTCTCTAACCCCCCCTCCGCAACCCTCGCCATATTCCCCGGTGCCTCCATGCAAATTATAATGCTTATTTATGTAAATGAGGTGTCGTCTTTAATTAGTTTTGCTTGAAGGCATTAAAATACATGTATTCTCTCCCCAAAATTTATTTGTTTTGTTGCTCTCTCCAGTCAAGTTCAAAATGACTGATTATGCCAGCTAAAAAGCTTTATTAATTTCATACTTTTTGTTTTTTCTAACCCCCCCCCCTTTCCCACCACACATTTCAGAGCATTATCTTCTCCACCCACGGTGTAAGTGCAGTGCTGGGTGTTAAGTATGGAGTCAGGTAATGGAGATTTTCTCTCCTCGGGCTGCGGAGCGAGTCGAAATGTCTGCGCAGACATTAAAACTGCTTACTGAAGTTACAAAGAGAACCGTACACTTAACCTGTGCTTGGTTTCTCCGTACAGAATGCATCGGTCTGTGGCAACGTTTATATGTGCATAGTTTATACAGGCATGTTTTTCAAAGTCTGTGGTATTTTGCTAAAACAACAGCTAGTCTTTTTTGAATCGCAAGCTTTTTCACAGTCCTTTTCACGCACGACGGAAATAAAAGAGCGTGCGCTTCGACATGTGCGTTCGGGAAATGCTTTTGGATTGCCGTAGCCTTTTATTTTTAGCTTTTCATCAAGCTGTTGACATAGCTTCAAGTAGCTTTTGTTTGTTTGCCTGTTTTCTGAGGTAAATAAAACTCCAAAAGACTAAATATCAGTCTGTTCATAAACCCCGAGTCACAGGGATGCTAAAGCGCTAAAGTCACAGGGATTACATATTTGATGTGCTGAAGCTCTTGACCTGTATCTTTAGGGTTTGAAGCACTGGAATGTTCTCACGTGATTAGCAGGTTAGCTAATTGCACGGATGAACAGGGGTTTCTATAAGAGTGGATTTTGTAATGTCTTCGAATCCGCGCATCTCGTGTCTCTAACTACAAAGACTTGGCAGAACTGCACAGCGCCGCCCGCCACCTTCGCAACTTAACAAAGTGCGTGTAGCGTGTCATCAATCAAATGCTAATACCAATGTAAATTCCGACAGCCTGTCAGCTTTCACTGCTCTCGTCCAAACTGAAGTGCGATGCCCTCTTAAACGACTTTCAGGCGCCTTGTTGCCTTATTTTAATATTTGTTTAAAAGGATTTTCAGCGTTACAGTAAATCTCTCGGCCCGACACCATTTTTATGCATTTACTGGTGATTTACAGCCGAACGCTGAGCGGCTATCCAACATCCGGCACGCCGCAGCTCAGAGTCACGGCCGAATGTGCCAGAGCCGACGCAGTCACCCAGAAATACACGCTGTTATACGCTGTACTTGGCCATGAGACATGAGAGGTGGGGGAGAAAAAAAAAAACCTATTTTATTATTGTTTACTATCACATCAATATTCAGTGTCCTCAACAGCCTGAAAGGGCTGAAATAGCATATTCGACAAAGTTAAGTCATCCTCATAATACACATACTCACACACACACACACACGAGCACGCATATACGCCTCACTGTACCCCCTGCACCATGATTTATGAAAAGGAAGCTAAAGCCATTATAGCATTTTTATTATTATTGTTCTTTCAAGGCTAATGCAACAATAGATTTTTGCATGATTGATGCTTCACACTAAACATTACAGGATTCCATTAACTTAGCAAAGAGAAGCTAAATGGCACGAGTTTGATTATTGTTGCACAGCTTTCTCGCCTTTTTTTTTTTTTTTTTTTTTTTTTTTTTCTTGATTAAAACAAAAAGCATATCCATATCAATTTCCGATAGGAATCCGCACTGCTTAGATCTCACTTCAAAGCCGGCGTAAATTCATCTGGCCGTCCACGCAACTGCTGGTAATTGAGCTGATCACATAAATCAGTTAGTCACTGGAAGCCACTTCTGAAAAAAGCACAGAAAAAAAGTGTGTGTGTCATATATATATATATATATATATATATATATATATATATATATATATATATATATATATATATATATATATATATATATATATATATATATATATATATATATAAATCATTAACAGGGGAAGCGAATTACGACAAAAAAAAAATTGTGGTGCGCTTACACTAAACCAACTGACTTTGAAACTGTACGCACATGGCCCAGTACCGTAAAAAATAAAAAAATACTACTAATAATGAAACGTCTCCATTTTGCACCCGACCCCCCCCCCCCCCCACCCCCCCCCCCCCCCCCCCTTCAAAAAATCTTTAAAAAGTCTTTGCTTTTTTGTGGGAGGGAGTGTGGCAGCAATATGCTGGAACTTCAATCAGCGTGGAGGAAATTCCACTTGTAATAAGAAGGAACTGGTTTTAATCGCGAGCTCCGCATCCGTGTGCCGTGGCCATGGGTTCTGGACTCGCACAGGCCCCACGTATGACATCCATTTCTCTCCGCGAACAAATCTGTGAGCAAAATGCTCCTGGCGCAGGACTGCCTGCCTAATTGAGACCTTATGCGTGGCCCTTCATGGGAATGGTAGCGGTTACGACCCGGATGAAAGACGCTCTATTGCCTCCCTCTTCTCTCTCTCTCTCGCTCTCTCTCTCTCTGTCGCTAGTTCTCTCTCCAACATGTGTCATAGCCGTTTGCAGGAAATGAATACAGAGCAACTCTCTTCATCCGTACTGTGTTTTAAACAACGGTTCCCAAACCTTCTCTTGGAGATCTTTTCCACGCTCAAATGCACTCTGACTACAGGAAGGAGCCCTTAATTAGCCGGTTAGTTGAATATGATTGTGTAGGGCAGGTGTAGGCCGAGACCAGAGCGAAGAACTGTTGATTTAAAGTATTCAGTAGGTTTGAAGTATTTATATTATTCTTTATCCCTAGACCCATTGCTATTGTAACATTATTGTGCATAATCCTGCAAAAGGGATATTAACCGATTAATTGAGTATTGCTTAAACACAATTAATCGCATATTTTTTAAATAGTAAATGTACCTTAAATTACGTTCATAACACTGTAATTAACACCGTCATGGACAAATACGGTTGTATTTAAAAAATGTTAAAAAAATTATATATATATATATTTTAAACAGTTTAAATCAAATCAACTGTCTTCAGACAGTTAATAATAAGTAAATAATACTTTATTAATATTATCACTTTTACTACACAGAACTATTTTGATTATGAATTAACTGAAGGTCTTTCGCATACGTTTATACTAAAGTGATATAAAATTGGATCCCTCTTACACCACACTAATTTTATTTCTTAAAAGCATTTATGTCATTTATATTTACATATTCAGTGCATCTCATCATTTGAAAAATGGCTATATCATTCCATTTCATTCAATCTAAGTTTATTTCTATAGTGCTTTTCACGTCGTCAAAAAAAGCTGTTTTAAAGAATATTAAGAAAAGATGTACGTTTATCCCCAATAAATAAAGCCTATTTGCTCTGTCTAAAATTGAATCACTTCATAAGAAACCACACAGCCTCCATCCTGAAGATTCGATATGTAAGAAAAATTCAAGATAGATATATTTGCTTGTATTTTTTACATAAAAACACATTTTCACATTAACCTCTTCTCAGGTACAACACATCAGCATTGTTTTAGGTGTAACACACAATAATGTCATATGAAAGCAATGTGCACTTTCCTGTGAAACAAATCTTTCTGGTGGGAAAAGCTAGAAACAGACATTTATCTGAAACGAATGTAGCCGTTATTAGTAAAAGGAACAACACTGACTCATCTTTCTACTGTATTAAAAAAAAAAGACTGTCTACCCACGAGAAAAAAAAAATCAAAGAGGCCAGCAATCACATAATCATTTATTGATATTTTTCGAAACTTGGCAAAAACTTCTGGCCAATGATTTCTTATTAAAAACATTAAGAAGATCTTCAATGGTTGATACAAGCATGTGATTGCTACATGTTTTTCTCCGTTACATTGTACACACACCTTTATTAGCAATGCAATTGCAACCTCAGACACACCTTTATTTTTCATTAAATTGCATTTGAGCTATCTCGCGATCTTTATCAACATCAAACTAAAGAATGAAGACATACTGTGCTATATGACTGTACCAGAATTCCCCTGTCTAACGCTCCAAAAAGTCAAAAAGCAGTGATCGGTACATCCTATTGCTTTTGATCTGGGTTTAGAAACGATGGTACATAAAAAAAAAAAAAAAAAAAAAAACATACTATCTGTGTTGTTATTTCACTAAAACTCATTTTAAGCCCAAACAGAGGAAATGACTAAAACTTTGTCAGCAATGACATAAGGCATACTCATAGCATCAGTGCAGTGCAAACTGCTCATAAACTCACAGACATTAACTTCGCTTTATGATTCATTCAAGTAAAAAAATGTGCCTTTTGGTAAAACACTGAGGCGAACACAGGGGGGGGCAAAAAAAAAAGGTTTTGTGATCAAATCTAGACAAAGAGTTTCTTTATGTAGGATATAAATAATTCATGTCACAGTCATTCCAGAAACAGGAAGAAAGCTAGACGGGCCAAAACGACACTCGGGTACTATGTGGTATAAGATCCGTTGATTTACATTAAGCTCCGGTTAAAAGACATTATTTAGAGCAGCAGGTCACGTGAACAACTGACGAACTTCAGCTTGAATGTGCTATAAGTAACAATAAATAGCTATTTTTTTTGTCTTTTACACTAAACTAAAGAACCACAAATAACGACGACCTATTTTTATATCAACAATGAACAAAATTAAGCACACAATGACTAAGATTAACCAACACCTTAATGCGGTTGTTAACTGGCACAATTCAGAACTGAGTGCCAATATTTACACCAGGAGTTCAGTTGTCAATATTTAGAAACATTCTGTAATTGCGATTTTTGCAAAATTAATATGAACTTGTTTTGTTTTGTTTTGTTTTTCAGACATGGATTGAATAAACATTATTCAATACAGGCTGATTTTGTTAACATTTTAAAATATGCTTTAAAACCAATGCCAAATTACTTTGTAATTGTTAACGTAGGCTTTTCTTAGGGGATACACACAATGGCCTTTGATTATGTAAAACAAAATTCTGGGGTGGTACAAAGTTCCAGAGTGAAGTGGATTATTTTTATACGCCGGCACGTGCCTAAGTGGGCTATTTTTCAGTCTAGATAGTGGCAATTTATTTTTACATTGTTTCTGTACTTATGTAAATTGTTCTTTCATGTATCTCTAGTGTCCTTTTAATATGCAATACACTATATTAGTAACAGTGGTTCGCCATCTTTTGGTTTTCAATATCCAATCCCTCATTTAATCCCATTTTTACTGGTGTATACAAGCATCCGCTCTTCCGAGTGGATTCCCCTGGATTTGGGCTTGTGTCTGTGGAGATTTGGATTCATTCAGCTCCAGGGGTGTTAGTTAAGTCAGGTACTGATGCAGGCACGTTGAGGAGGGCTGGGGTGTTCCAATTCGTCCCATCAGGTTGAGGTCAGAGCTCTAGAGCAGCCTGATCTTCCACTCCAATCCATGTAAATCATATCTTTATGTCGAGCAGGCATTCAATGCCATCCTAAAGCACACGTGTCAAACTCAAGGCCAGCGGGCCGAATGTGGCCGGCTGTGTCATTTTATGCGGCCCACAAGAGCTTAAAAAGTGTATGAGATTCTTAAAGGCTATGCTGCTTTAAAACATGCATTGACAATAAAACTACATCTCCCACAAGGCATGTGACTATAAGGTGCTGGGTTACTGATTGGAAGGTCGGGGGTTCGAGCACTGGTATCGCCAAACTGCCGCCCTTGAGTCCTTGAGCAAGACCCTTAACCCTCTGTGCTCCAGGGGGCACCATATCATGGCTGACCCTGCACTCTGACCTCAGCTTCCAAAAAAAGCAAGAAAGAATTTAACTGTGACAAATAAAAGCTATTTTATTCTAATCAGAGTTTACCGAGGGCAATGTCCCCACAAGCGGAATTGAGAAATTTCTACAAATGATCTCAAAATATTGATGGAAGGAAAGATGGGAAGAGCGAATACGTGTTTGTGCCTCAAGAAGAAAAAGCGCTGTCTCTTGTGTTATGAGGCGGCGGCTCTGATCAAACACTACATACTGTCTTATAGTTACACCTGACCCTGCTCGGGCAACCATAATGCTGATGTGGCTCACGGTGACAATGAGTTTCACAACCCTGTCCTAAAGAATTGTGTGGTGACAGTTTGAGAGAAACATATATGGCTTTCTTAATACTTTTGTCTATAGAGTCTATATTAATGCTTTACATAATGAAGTCAGTGCATAAATTGCTTTTAGGTTTGTCAGGGTTTTTGAATTTCTGAATAAATAACCCAAAATCATTTTCAACTCGTCTTTAATGGTTATGAAATTTCTGCAAGACAAGTAAACTACTGCAACATGTGACAAAAACACACACACACAAAAAACCCTCCTCTGTCCTGAGAAGCTAAATGCTAAATGCTAAAAACGTAGCGACTGGTACAAAGCATGGACACTAGAAACTCCTTCTGTAAATATTACATAAACGTCTCCTCCTAAGTAAAAGCTCAACCACATCAAAGATCGCATGTTTTACTTTGTTTAATGAAGCGTTTATTGATTTAATCTGCTTAATGTTGATTGCACGTTTGTCTTACGAGGCTCTGGACAAACATCTTGAGAGCTAACGTTACAGAAATCGTGTCTCTGATTCGCGAATTCACACTACAATGGTTTAATGAAACAATGTGGGGGAAAACGTCATTCAAGAGATCTTGAATGTAAGATAAGCAATAAAAATATAACAGGTTGTAAAGTCCATGTGCTCTAAAATGAAATAGGTGAATTACATATTATTTTGAATTATGTTGACTATGCATGTATAGTGCATAGTCAACATTTTTTGCTTCCAAAAAGGTGTCGTTTTACAATTCAGAGATAGCGAAAGGGAAAAAAACCCTTTCCTAGAAACAGTTGTTTTTTTTCTTTTTTTTCTTTGTTCGTCCACACACTTACAGCCAGCTCCACCCACGGTGTTTAGAAATAAGCGGCAAATGTCGAAATATTTTCGCCTGAGACATTATCCAACCTTTATAATGTGACATATATAATGTGTGCTATAGGTTAGAAAGCGTGAAATAGCGTGAGAGACGAACGCAAGCGAGTGTGTGTCTGGGCTGAGTGAGTGTGTATGCGTGCAAACGTGTGTATTATCTCCCTCTCATGTCCTGGCGATAGACTGGTGCTGACGGGCACGAAGCCAGCCGATCTTTCGCCCAAAGTGTTGATTTGTGAGACTCGGTGTGCACAAAGCTGTTATTAACTGAAAACGTAAACTGGAAGCTATGCCTCACTATAACAAGATTCTGCAATAAAAATCATGTTTTAGGGCTTGATCATGTGCAGAGGTATAAGACATTAATGGGGTTGTTGGGGGAAGATGGCACTTTTCCATTTGACTCCTGGAAAAATAAATCTAAGCTAAAACACCTGGTACACACCTACGGCTTTAGATTATTAACTGAAAGTGGCAGCTCGGGAGCCTCTGGCGTCTTGCAGAGACATTGTGCTTACTTGTCAAAATGTCAAAAAAGTGGGATTTAACAAATAGAGGAGATCCAAAAAAAAAAGACAAGATGGGTCTGCGGCGTCGTTCACGAAAGTGAAAATATACATTCAAAAATAAAACACTATCATTTATGCATTATTGCGAAAGAGACTCTGTGATGTCACAATAGTTGTGTCAACATACCTGACAAGTCTTTGCCAAGAAAGGAATATTTTTCCTTGCATAATATTCCAGCAGGGAAGTAATTATCATTCTATTTTTTTTTCCCTTCATCACATTCAATAATTCAATTCGATAAAGAATACTTTAAGTGAATGAATAAATGTTTCTACGTTTTTTTTTGCATGCATCTTCTGACTGTGATAAGCGTGTGTGGTTTCAGATATGTTTAGAGGTTTCTGGTGCATTTTTCTTTTTCAGCACATTTTGAAACGCCTGTCAACAGCTTGAAGAAAAAAAAAAAAGGGAAAAAAAAGCCAAACCTAAAGGCCGAGGGCTTATTTCATGTGGGCTGCATGGTCGGGCAGCGCTATTGGGTGTGAAATGTTATCTCCGAAGCCTCGTGTTTCAAAAGGCCCTCGAGGGCCTGTCTCCCCTTGCCCACCATGCGGACACACGAGAAACGCTTTCTGTCCCGGAATTTCACAAAACGTCCAGTCGAATCCTCGTCACTTGTTTTGTGAGCGCTGTAGCCAATCAATCTAGGGGAGAAAATTTAATAAATGAACTCAGTTCAGGTCACATACAGAATGGCCCCTGAAATCTGCCATGGGCTTGTTTGGGAATTTTTTTTTTTCCCTTTTCTTTTTTTTTTTTTTTTTTTATCATGGTAAACAAGATGTCTTTTAGATTAGACTGCCTGGTGGACAATGTGAAAGATGTAATTATTTCAATAAAAGTGTTCCTGAGTCAAACATCCAAATATTGCCCAGGTGCACAGTAAAGTTGGAACGGATGCCAGGTTTTCCCTAAACCTCCCCCAACCCCACCCTTCCTTTCTTCCTTTCTTTTTTCGGTTTTCCTGTTTTCTGTCTTGTTTTTGGTCCAAGCATACAACATTTGAATTGCCAAATATCTAATGAATCTTATATCTATATCTATCTATATCTATATATATATATCTATATATCTATATCTATATCTATATCTATATATATATATATATATATATATATATATATATATACATACACACACACACACTGCACTGAATACAGACATACAGTAGGTTAAGGGTCGTTGTTTGTTATTTTGTGTTGTGTACTGTGTTGTGTTTTGTCTGTTCAACAATGTTTTTGTTTTGCGCTGTTTGCACTAGGTTGCACACAAGATGCACAAGATCTATATATATATATATATATATATATATATATATATATATATATATATATATATATATATATATATAATGATACTATAATTTCAGACAAAGAAAATTCTGGTTTTACACTAAAGGCGATATGTCGTTTTGCGATGGCATTTTGATGAAAACCAATCGAGATCAATCTACCGATTATATATCATTAAGCAGCTCTGAAGCACAACAACAGTGCGTCAGATTTGTTCCAGGAGAAAAGGAAGCAGGAAAGAAAAATCCCAAATAACCGCACGCCTTTCATCTTCTTCAGAAATCACCGGTCTCTTTTCCTTACCTCAGATTTTATTCCCTAAATGTGCCCCCGTACATCTTCACAACACGAGACGCAATCTGATCCGCGCACGGAGGCCTAGAACGCAGCAGAAAAGTGAACTCCGGGCTAAACTTTAAAAGGAAAGGAAAATCAACCTCCTTTGATGTTGGAACAGAAACAAAACACTGTAGGACATGTTCTGAAAGTGGGTTGAACATAAATTTCCGCAGAGAGAGTTAACTCTCGCGTTCGAACTTTATCTTCCACGCTCCTCGTACGAGAAATGTTTTTTTTCCTTCCGTTGATTCCTCTCTATTAGAAACTGTCTCTTATGTGATTCGTCTTTCTGGGAGCCGACGTGGCATCAACAATGAACGTGTTTACTCGCTGCAGCGACCGGCTGAAACAAGCACGCTCTATGCACTTTCAATGCTTTTCAGATTTTTTTATCTATTTTTTTTTCCCCTCCCACTGTCGACACATAAAAGGGATGAGACGATTTATCATGAAAACACCCAATGCTGGGTTTCGCAGGTTAAAAAAAGCATCGCTCCGGCATTGTGCAAGCCACAAGTATTCGACTGTTATAAAAAAAAAAACAGAAAAAAACACACACACACACACACACAACAACAACACGCATGTCGAGGCCAGCGAAAGAGGAGTGAGCCGAATCTGGCATGGCCTGCAAAAAGTCATAAAAATATTTTCCTTTTTATTTATCGTCGCCAGTAATTCATCGCCAGGAAAAGCTAATCAATAGCACCTTAATGAAAACCCGAGCCATATTTTATTTTGCTGCAGAGAAGGCCGGGATCAGCATTTGTTGCCTTGTTGTGTTCTGGATTTGGCCCCTCGGGCTGCGAAACAGATGTGCATCACACCCGAGGACACCTTAAATATTTGCTCCCTTCAATCCGGATTCTCGACGCCGCGCAAGTCGGATTTCTTATAGAGAGGCGTGCGATCGGAAATAAAGAAATAAATAAAAAAAGGGGCGATAAAAAGCGCATCTATATTTCATCATTTCCTTTCTTATCCCGCTGCCAAATGGCTTCATATGCCAGAGTGAGGCGCGCAATGATAAGTTATGACTTCTACTCTATAACATATTCCACCTACATCAGAGCGACGGCTTGGTCCAAAAAATAACGATATATAGCTGCTTCTATTGTGCACTCGATCAACACCCTATGTATTCATACACAACTTAATCCTTATCTTATAATTCCGACCGCAATTTGTCGCCGGATTCCTCAGAACAAACAGCTTACGCCGCACCATGCGGGCGCGCGTCCTCCGATGTTTCGAATGCGCTGGAAATGGACTGGTATGAGTGACATATGAGGAGGACGTCATGTTAATTGTTTTCAGTTGCGCCTCGGCGTCCGATAGATATGACAACGCGCGCGAATTACGCCGAGAAAAGGTCATTTTTCCGTGAACCAAAAGTCATTTCCAACAAACTGCTCTTGACCTTCTTGCAACTTTCCACTCAATTAATCAAACCATAACTTTTCATATTAGATCGCCTTCATATCTTCTTGTCAAACCGAATGAGAGAGTAAATTCCTTTTTTTTTTTTTTCCCCAACCAGGCCACGTGTCAAAAATATGGCAAAGGCGGCGTCTGGGAAAAAAAGAGGAGAAAAAAAAGACGAAAGAACTCCACAAAAAAAGGCGCTCTCATCTGATTCGGAGGCGCAGCGACAACAGTTATTCATCAAAGAGGAAACTAATAACTCAAAGGTCAAGTCATAAAAAGACAATATCAGCCTTCCCTCTGATGCACTGTGCATGAGTCACATTATGTCAAAGCAAAAGAGAGCTCTTTAACCGCCAGGGCTGAGATAACTGAGGAAGCTTAGCCAAGAAAAGAATATGGCCTCTGTTCCACTGTACTGGATCACAGCACGAATACCACCATGAATACTCCACCTCGTGCCAGCGAGTGTAAACTAGAGCTCCTGGCTAAAATGGGAATCGAGATTTTTTTTTTTTTATCGCCATCCCCTGACTCACCAAAATACAAATAATGTGTGAACGTAGCATGATCTGAATGCAGGTTAATAAGGCGGGTTTGTACTGTGAATTCTGTAGCCGTCGTGAGCGTTTATACTTCCGCGTCGCTCTGCAGTGACTATTTCTGAAAACACTAGAGGGCGATGGTGCAGTGTTTGAGTTTCTTCGTGAAGAATCGTAGCGGCTACGATATTCTCACTTCTTCGACGATCCTTTCGGCTGCTTGGTCCGTATCCATGTTTTCGTTTCTTTACTATGCACCTTAAAAATGGTTGTGTCAGGACCTCCCCAGCCCGGGGTGCCGCCCAACTTAAAGGGCATCGCAACACCTCGGGCTTTCACCAGGAGGCTCACCCTCCGGTTCGTCTGGCCGTCCCTAGCATCCAAGGTCTTCTATCCAGTGCCACTGGCAAGCGGCCTTCCAGGTGGCCAGGCTCAATCGGGGCGTACCGGTACGTCCCGCCTCCAGACCCCCTCCACCCGCTCAGGGTGGGTTGCGAGGCGCTGCCTCTTCTCCTGGTTGCGTCTCTCTTCTTGGACAACAGGCTCAATTGGCGGGTTTCGTGGCGGGCACTTCCGGTTCGGCGGCCGGGCTCCTTATTTAAGATTTATTAGGATTATCACACTGGATTATTTCACCTGCACCAGCGCCTGAAATTATCTTGCCACCCTGTCTGTCTTGCCTTGTTCCCTGTTTCCTGTCCCTGGACTCCTGTTCTGCCTTTTGGATCATTGGTTTGTTTTTGGATTTTTGGACTGTTTTGGTTTGTGTTGCTCTGCCTTTTGTTCCCCTGATTCTTGGTCTTTTCTCCTGATCTGTTTTTGTGTTTGGATTTGCCTTGCCCTTGTTTCTGTTTACCCAACTCCTAATTAAAGACTAATTAAAGACTCACCCTGCATTTGGGTCCTTATCACCCGCTTTTGCTGACAGGCTTTGCTGAGGAATAAATGGTGGAATACGTACGAAGCTACACCGGAAATACGCCGACAAGCCGACCAATCACAGACCGTGAGCTTTGCATCGACGCCGAGCGTAGTTACTTTTTTGGAGAGGTGCGCGGTGTAGGCTATAGCGTAGGGTAGGTGTCGCGTGTAAGCCTCCACGCAGAAGTAAAAACCAGCCTTAAAAACCTAGAAATGAGATCGTTAAGAAATTAATCGTGCAGCCCCTAGAACTCTTTACTTTAAGCCTTAATATTGCCTTTACTCGAATTTTATTCACATTTATCAAGAAATATGAAAAAAAACACAAATTGCCATTGACTACCCAATGGCAAGAATCAAAAACCCAAAGATTTTAAAACGAGCTGTAATCAGATTACTGGAGCAAAATGATTGGTTAATTCTTCTCCAGTAAGCAGAGATAGAGGCTATCCCAGGGAAACTGCTTATATGATGGGAATAAATTATTGATGAAAGGCCAGTAGATCACAGCGAACGATGAACATTCTCATCGCCGTTGATGGATTGATGACTCTCTGTGTGCAAATTAGAAAATTTTGAATCGCCAATCCACATACAGGCATGTTTTTGGGAAACTAGAAGAAACATGGGAACTCGATAGGAAGCCACACACACACACACACACACACACACGAAGAACATATACAGTAGAATTCCTATACCACTGAAATCTAAAAACGGAAATAAAACCTTATTTCTAAAAAATGCATCTTGTTTTTTTTTGGTCTGAGAGATATAAAGTCAAAAATAAGACTATAAATCTTAAAAAGTAAATACTATAAAAAAGTAATTTTACATGTTCAGTCTGGGCAAGTAAATGTGGTCCCTATGGGTAAAATTTCACTATAAACAAGTGACAGATTTAAAGAACAAGAATAAAGTGAATATTCATATAGATAGTGATAAATTTTAAGAGGGCTTATATCAAGAATCCTGTGTTTATAAAGAGAGGTAGTAGCTCAGTGAGAGATGGAGGCTCTGTGCCATTAAGGCAATGGATGCTTGACCGTATGATCGCAGGTTCCAATCCCACCACCAAACTTCCACTAGTGTTATAAAAACTAAATAAATAAATAAAATAAAACTGGGGGGGGGGCACGGTGGCCCCCGATTTCCCCCCGGTCCAAAAACATGCACAGTAGGTTGATTGGCACCTTGGAAAATTGTCCCTAGTGTATGAATGTGTGTGTGTGAATGTGTGTGTGTGTCCTGCGATGGGTTGGCATTCCATCCAGGGTGTATCCTGCCTTAATGCCCATAGACGCCTGAAATAGGCACAGGATCCCCGTGACCCGAGGGAAGATCGGATATAGCGGTAGAAGATGAATGAATGAATGAAAATAAAACTGGGCTTTTTCTTGTCTGGTTATAGGATATAGTAAAATATATTATCGACTAGATTTTAATGGTAGTTTCAAGAAGTTACCAAGTCAATTTCGTTCATTGGCAATTTTTTTCTTGCTTGATTTTAGTACATATTAACGTGATATAAGTGAATCTTGCTTGTTTCGAGGAGGGCAATGTTTTGCAGTGTTGTTAAATTCAAGACTGTGTGTTTAAACACAGCTGTAATAATTTCCTAATACATTTTTAAGCCAATCTAAATCATGCCTGTCGCTTTGGACGGCCGGCGTGAACACATCGATAGCAACACTGACAAAGTGCTATAAAAACGGCTCAGCAAAAGGACATTACAACGGAAATAAAAAATAAATAAAAAATGACTCGTGACAGTGAAAGTCGACTTCAGATTTCAAACCAAAGGAAGTGGTCGCGGTTAAAACGATGTTTTCGAAAGGTCACGAGTTCAAATCTCAGCACTGCCAAGTCTCTGCCCTTGGACACACCCCTCTACTTGTACGAATAAGATAATGTAAGAGGCCTCCTGCCAAGCGGCGTTAATGTAAACGTAAACGTCATTTGACACCGGTCACAGCAAGTCTGACGGATGATTTATTAAGATTAGGAGCAATGATAAACGCGAAGCTCATTTGGAATAAAAGGAGAGGCGCTAAAAGAAAAAAAAGAATAAATGTCACGTGACTTGCACAGCCAATGGGAGCACGAGATCAAAGCGGCATAACCAAATGGAATTGTTTCCTCTTGGTTATTTGTTTTCCACCTGTCTGCTCCCAAAAAAAAAAATGTAATGAGGAACTGCCAAAGTTGAAATAAATCGCCCCTGGGTGTGAATGAGACTGTGCTCGGTGACCTGTAATGGATCGTAGACATCCACAGTCCGCAGCATCTGTGACGCGGTTAAGAAGTCCTTTTGAGGCGAATTCAGAAAATAAGCGAAGAGATAAAATCTCATTCTTTTTAAATTCAGTTTTTTACACCATTTTTTTTTAAAGCATTTCCATTTCCTTTATGTAAATCAAAAGCTATGTGACATGTGTAAGGCATTGATACAGAGCGGCCACAGAGAACTGTCTACCAGTGAAGTGTCATTTGCATGGATTTGCATGATCGAGTTGCAGTGAGGTAAGAGAAGCAATGAGAATCTAACTGCACCGTGATGCTACGGGAGCTGACGTTGGATGTCAATCGCATGCCAAGCACACAAACACACACACACACACACACACGAGCACACACACACACACACACACACACACACACATGCACGCACATACCAGAATTATCCAGGCTCACACTGGGTGTGGTGAACTCATCAGATGAGGACAAGTAAAAATTTTATATGCATAAACAGATGTCTGTGTGTATGTATATGAAAGTCAGAGTATCTGCGGCTTGTAAAGATGTTGGTTAATTATCAACGAGGATTTACAAGTGAAATGTACCGAAGAAATCATAAAACACAAATGATTGCAGGGCAAACTTTGCTTATTCGCGCCGTTTCGCGTTCCCGGGGGCCGACTGGCCGACCATTTGGGATTTGGAACGCTTTCCCCACCATCATCCAGTGCATTCAGGTCCTACAGCACTTTCGACCCACATTTAAGAGTCTGAAAAAGAGCACTATGACCTCAGGAATACTGCCGCTTTACCCTCAAAGAAGGAGCGTTTGATGGTCATTATACAATAAACAATCGAAGGGGAATGCGGCCGGCGGAGGGATGCCTTCTTTCCCTTTCGTTCTCACACTCTTGGCTCAGGGAGGCAGACTGTGTTTACGCTCATCCCCCAGGCCGTTTGTTTGTAGCACTTCCTTGCCCCGGAGCAGCATGCATAATGCAGGAATGAAAATGTTAACAGTGGCAAATAAAATCGGCAAGGTGCCCCCACAAATCAGGCCGGTTTAGGAGCACGTTTAATCATCCATCCTGTTGGGGAGGTGCTGCAATTTATTGTGGCATTTCCAAGAAGATCAGGACCCCATTTTTCCAATTCCTTTTTTTTTGTTGCCCAACCCCACCTAACCCCCCCCACCCCCACCGCACACGACTCATAGCCGTTCTGCTCTGCCGTCTTTTCTTTTAGGAAAGGCATGAGAAGGATCTTTCTCCATCGCTCTGAGATTTGGTATTCTATTTCCCTTTTTAAGAAAAAGAAGAAGAAGAAACATTTTGTGTGACGCGTACAGTAGAGTCAGGAACCTATCGCGTGATATCCCAGGAAGCTCGGGTCAGCGATCAGGGTCGGCCATGTTACGGAATACCTGAAGCGGACAAGGTTGAAGGGGTGTTCAATGACCCGGCGTAAGCATTAGTGGTGCTTGAAGGCCTGATCAATAACCCCAGTCTTTAACCGCCGCACCGACACTGGTCCAGCCGTGCTTTGAATCATCCTTCGTTTTGAAGGAGATGCAGTCTAAACTCTTGACGTCCCAAAATGCTCAAAAAAAAGACAAGGTATATGACAGAGGGACCTGTGCACAGCACACGAGTGACCGCAGAAATACCAACACAGAGCGCCTCATATTTAACCCTGCTAATCAGGACCTGAGGGGGAGGGGGGTGGAGGGTTTGGGGAGAACGAGATACGCCGGTCCGGCTCTAACTAGATTGAAGACCACTTTGGCATTCAAAAGAGGAGGACTGGCAACTGTCTGTGGGTCTGCGCGTGGCGCTCCTCATAGCGATGGTATCGCCACTGCCTTTCAGCGCTTCCTGTAGAACAGACAGCGTAATCGAATAAGGCGAGGCGAGAGCTGCCCAAGCTTTTAGCCCAAAAGCCCCCCTCGCATCCAGCCACTGTTAAAGCCACTCTGCCTACCCTTCTTCTCCTTCAAGTTTTATTTTCTTCCCTCGAGGTGCACTCATCATTGTGTTGAGCCTTGAGTCATCGTTTGTTCCAGGCTTAACGTGGATGTCGGTGGAAGGGGGTGGGGGTTTGGGAGAGCACCAGGAGCTGGTGGCAAGGTTACAGACAGGCCGACAAGACACTTATATTTTGCAATGCCGGCAAAAAAACTTGCGGAAGGGTGGAAGAGAGAGAGAGGGAGAGAGAGAGAGAGAGGAACGAGAGGGGGTGAAGTGCACTGTGCTGACAAGCTAGCTGTCACCTCGCTGCACCGGAGAGTTACATCGCAAGAACTATAGTCACATCACAAGAAGTAGAAAGGTATACAGTGGAATTGGACTTAGGCATAAAAGCCAAGTTCGTGTCAGCATACACTAACCAGGCATAACGGTGTGACCACCCGCATAATATTGGGTCGTTCCCCCTTTCGATGTCAAAACAGTCCTGACCCATCGAGCATTAAAAGCACTGATTTCGTCAGCAATTTGACCCACAGTAGCTCGTCTGCTGGATCGAAACCCACATGGGTCGCTTCACCACTGTTCCTTCCTTGGACTCCTTCGGACAACCCACAAGAGCTGCGGTTGTGGAGATGCTCTGACCCAGTCGTCTAGCCACCGCAATTTGTCAATCTCGCTCAAATGCTTTCACTAGATGCTGGGGCGATATGTCCTATAAATTGAATCTCCGATTTTTTGAGACAAAATTTTGGATATGGTGGGAAAATGTGTTAGGCTATTTTAGCCGGTGTTTTGGGGTTTAACACTGTCATGTTTAGCTTCTCGTTCCGCAACCTTCGCCACAAAAAATTCTGACAAATTTTGGCTTGTTCAGTGTCTGAAAAGAGCTCTTTTCGGATTCGTCCGAGCGCGCCGCCATGTTCTATTTCTTATTTCCCCTGCGTAATGCGGGGCGGGACACGGAGAACTACGGATGCTCGCGGTGTCAAACCATTCTCATTTTTCCAAATCGACATAAACCATAAACTTCAATGAATTGATAATAACAGTTAATCGCCCAGCTCTACCTTACACTCGCCCATTATTCCTGCTTTTTAACCATTTTTAGGACAAAAATGGTGAATAAAACATCCCACCCGCTCACAAGTGCCATGATGTACAGATAATCAGTGTTAAACACTCAGTCATTAGGTTATAAGATCATACTTTTATATGTGTCACTACACAACATGTAGTTTAGCGTTTTCAGGACAGGCTTCGTTCATACAAAAGTCGCCGATTTATCGTTTAACGCTGTTATCTTTTATTTTTTGGCCTTGTAGTGCTTGTCATTGCGCATTGTATGTTCTTAGGAATCATCTTCATGTCAAAACGTCATCTTTTAAACTTACTTGTGTGTGTGCTGTTGCGTGCAGTTAAAAATAGAAGCTAGAAATAGAATTTGCGTAGATTTTCATTTGTTTTATTTGATAATTAGATAGACAGTCAGACAGACAGATAGATCGATGTACATGTGGACGAAAGAGAGAGAAAGAGAGAGAGAGAGAGAGTCTGAATAATATTTCAACCATTTGGAAAATGATTTACAGTTCTGACTTGTAAAATGAGAGATAAGGACAATTACAACCATCTGTGAAAACTCTCTGTGAATGACTCTCATGGACATTAAATACTCTGGCAAACATATATCTTTGATTTCATCCCCCCCCTTTTTTTTTTTTTTACTTTTAGTTTTACAAAAAGTCTGTAATAATAGATAACAAACCACAAACCGAGCTCCTGGTTTCGATATCGGATAATCTATTTCTAGAAAATTCCCTCGCTCGCCTTTTTATTGGAACGAATTAATGACTCGGTCTACGTAACCCTTAACTAAAGAGTCCAGAGCAGCGGGGGCTCTTATTAGACATCTGGAGAGCATGGACGAGTCATGTCTGAAACAAGAACTCCAGGCTGACGAACTGCAGGCCTTTCCCACACCTGGATTCAGCAGCAGGCCCCGAGGGCAGCCGTGGCCACTACAAAAACTCTTTATTAAAGATGATAAAAAAAAAGCCAAACAATGATCGCCATTCCTACTTCAGTACAATGGATACGGCCGCTTTTCATTGACTTTTTTTTTTCTTTTTTTTTTTTATTAAGCCGTTGTATTCTACGAAAAATAAACGTCCTCTGACACATCTACCTGCCTCTTTTGATAGATAGCCAAAAAAAATCTTTGTTATGCGCAGTAAACATTCAGCTCCATAGAAACCTCGCGCGCGGGGAAAAAAAAAAAAAACGCAGGTAGTCGGATTTAGACATATTGATGAGGGAGCGATGAAAATTCCATGGCAAGACTTAAACTTTTGTTGCGTCGGACATATATCTCAACCACCTCGCACTAATTTCAAATAGTGCTCTGTTCAATTAAAGTGATTTCATACTGGTACTCATAACCAGACACTCACGCCTCGCAATAAACAGGTAAAAAAAAAAAAAAAAAGAAGAAAAAAAAAGAAGAAGAACAACGCGCGCCTCGGAAGCCATCGCTGGCGGCTCGCGGCACCACAAAATTGAAAGCGTTTACTATAAAAAGATAAGGGGCACTTTAAAAGATGTTAAAAGTACGTCCGTGACGTACAGTGCGCCATCAGAGTGATTGTCTTAGCGCTGCGCCGCCGGGACCCTTCGCGTCGGTCCCTGACGCATCGCGGGCTTATAAAAATCGCCAGGTTTCAAACGACGTTAAAGCGATTTAGTGAGGACAAGATAGGCGAGAAAAGAAGGTGTTAAAAAAAAAACAAAAAAACAAAAACAAAACCTTGTCCTAAGTTGTTCCGCCGTAAATCACGTCCGCTTTATTGCCTCTAATAAGTTGATGCAAGGCCATTTTTCTTGTTGCCCATCATTCAAGCATTTAAGGCATATTTACAAGGAACTTGTTAAAATATTTAATAATATTTAGTGCCAATTTCCGAGCGGCCTGTCAGCGACGAATTTATTCCCTTTAAGTGTTTAAAAAGGCGACGGCATGAATAACGAACTGTCAAAATTGCCTTATTTGCATAGACAGGCCATAACTCTGATACCTTGCGTTTAAAAAAAAAAAACGAGGATTTTAACAAAACGAGCCATAAAAACTAGCGCTCGGCGTGATTGATGGCGCACGAGCCGTCGGTAAAAAGTCGGCGGCAAAAAAAAAAAAAAAAAAAAAAAAGACGCGTTCGTAGCTACAGATGCCGGCGAGATCGCGCCAGCTAATAAAGGGACATATATCCTTGGCTCTGACTTATTTATCCGGCGCGGATGAGCACAAGATGGAACAACTCGTTTAATTAATTGTGATAAAAAGCTCGTTGGGAAAAAACAAGCGCGACTCGGACGGCGAAGCCAAAGTAGCCTTTTTGCTACAAATCATCGGCGGACGTCAAATGTCTTATCCATAACTTTCTCGTTTGCAGTCAGCGGTACGTGAGTCACTTGCTGAGTTGCCGGGTCAGGGTCGGATGGCTCTTCTTCGCAGAGCCCGAGTGGGCACCGTTTGTGACGTTCGGGTGGTTAGGCGAGATGTTTTCGCCGTGTCCTTCGGAGGGGAAGGGGGCTGGGGGGGGAAGGGGCCGCGAGTCAGGAGTGGAGCCTTTTGACCTGACAGTGGCCTGGTTGGTGTACGGAGAGAAGGGCCCCGTTGACGCTGATTGCAGGGCTATGAGTAGTCTATCCCCTGTGCCCTCTCAGCGCAACTCTAATTAATAGCCTATTCATCTTCTCCGATCTGAGCCTGTACACGGCGTAATATATGGTTAGTTTGGCGAGCAAGCTATTAAAGTGCAATAACCAAGTGCAGGCACTCAATTTGGGAGAGTAGCACCTTCTTACCATGGAGGGGAAACAATTAATTTGTTTGATGATCCTCTGCAGCCAATCGCGCGCCCGAATTTGTTAAAGGCCTCGCGATGTGCAAACAAATCCCCGCGTCGGGCTTTTTTTTTTTTTTCCCCTTTTCTCTCTCTCCCCCTCTTTCTCACATTGTCACCACAAGTAGAAATCACTCCGGATGGCTGTCTCACAGGTAAAGACCTGCGCCTGACCCCCTCTCCAGTAGCCTTTTCATTAATAATAATAATAAAGAAAAAAAAAAAAAGGTTGTCCTGAATGATGAACATATTTCATTTGCAATCATAGTTCTTCCACGACGAGGACTCTTTAACCGGGAAGAACAGCGAGTCAAAGTGTCCATTACGATACTTCAAAATAGATAGCGCAGATTAGATTGCTGTCACATCTCTGATGGCCCTAACTGCAGTAATACCAGAAGTGTTTAAGGGTTTTTTTTTTCTTTTTTTTAGGGTTTCTGTTTTCAGTCACCTCCTGCATGACATTGGGGCGATTTCTGTTTTGTGTCTATATCAAATATCCTGAAGGTATATCGCAAGGTGTGGCTGCTGTATGCCGAGCAAGCATGCAAAGCAAACAATTATTTAGAAATCACATCCCATAATACAACAGGATGCCGAAAAAAAGGCGCTGGCAACGGACCAGTGAGATAATGAACGCTAATGCAAACACAACGTGGTTAAACCTAGTACATATTTTAGTTCTTTGGAAAAAAATAATAAAAACGCGTTTCTGTCTTCCAGTTTATAAGTAGGTGAAGTGGGGCACGGTGGCTTAGTGGTTAGCACGTTCGCCTCACACCACCAGGATCCGGGTTCGATTCCCGTCTCGGCCATATGTGTGTGTGGAGTTTGCATGTTCTCCCCGTGCCTCAGTGGTTTCTCTCCGGGTTCTCTGGTTTCCCCCAGGTCCAAAAACATGCACGGTAGGTTGATTGGCACCTTGGAAAATTGTCCCTAGTGTATGAATGTGTGTGTGTGTGTCCTGCGATGGGTCGACATTCCATCCAGGGTGTATCCTGCCTTAATGCCTATAGACGCCTGAGATAGCTCCCTGTGACCCGAGGGAAGATCGGATAAAGCGGTAGAAGATGAATGAATGAAAATAGGTAAATTATTTTTATGGGGGGGGTTGTTTTCCACCCGAGAACGCGTTCCTTCCCCCTTTTATTCCCTTTTTACTGTTTCTAATAACCTCCACTTTTCTGTGATGGTGTTTAACCGAATATTGGCGTGCCACTGGACCGGAAGGTCGCAGGTTCAAACCTCACAAACCCCCAAGCTGCCAATAGTGGTAAGGACCCTTAACCCTTAATAGATCAACTGTAAGTCGCTCTAGATAAGAGTGTCTGCCAAATACTCCAAGTGTAGTAAAGTCATGTACTTATGAAGGGTAAAAGAGGACTTATGCTGCTGCCGGAGTTCCTTATTCATCCCAAAAAGGTGTTGAATAGGGTTGAGATCTATCCTTCTTCATATCAATGTGCACAACGCACATCGTCATGCTGATACAAGGTTAGGTTGAAACCCCATGACATCCTATACAATTGTGTGCCTCCAATCATTTTGGCCCAACCATTTTATACCACACATTTTAAAACTCTTTCAACTCGTAATGTTTTGTTTTTTTGAGTGTGTTTCTGCAGCTTAAGACACTAATTGACCTTTTTTTTTTTTTTGGAGGATAGCCAAGTTGGAAAAATAAGTACCTTTAAACACCCCATTTCCAACTCCCCTTGCACAGCGTTAATTCTCTTATTAATTAAACTTTCACCAACTCAGGGATTGTTTCTTAGACAAAGATAACACGTGCTTTAAAAAGGCACGCATTACGGTAATATGTCCATCTCTTTTTTTAGAAGACATTAGCCGAACGTATGAGGCTAACCAGATAACAACTGTAATTTTGTCAGGCGCGTGTTTCTCTGGGAACGCGTGTTCGTGACCGGCATGGGTGAAACGGGGTACAGCGCAGATTTATCAGCCCAGGCATGATCCACTTCATTGATCCGTTCATTAACATCGCGCTATCAGCCTGGGGGCAATATTTGCGAATCGATGTCACGTGATATGACCTCGTACATGACTGGCCTTTCGGCATTACAGCGAACTAAACCGCAGCGCTTTCAGGAATATGAACTCGGGAGGGGGGGGTATGTAAAATGTAGAAATAAAGAATAATAGTTGCGCGGACGTTTAATTTCAGACGCCGGTGACGTAGAGGCAGGAGACACCGCTGACCCGAAAGGAATTTTGCATATTCAACCAAAGCCAAACACGTCTTTCCTGTCTGTCTCCATACGTACATTTGCTGTATAACACTATCGCAAGACCCAAAATAGAGCAGCTAAAGAGCAGGCCATGAGCCATAAGTGTTTGGAATGTGGAGTTCAAAGAGACTGACAGCGGAGGCTGCTTCAGTCTCTTTATCCCAATAAAAAAAAAAGCTACTTCTTTCTTTCTTTCTCTTTCTATCTTTCTTATTCTTATCTTCCGGATCAACACGTATACTTGTTTTTTTGTTTTTTTTCTGGTTTACTGGTTTGTTGGTTCTTTTCCGTAACTATAAGGACAGGTTTTGTTGACAAAAAGAAAAAGTTCCCCACCCATAATTCTTCTCCACCCATGTTAAATTCTGTACTCGGTTAAGGTGTGGCTGCAAAATAAACACCAAAAAAGTATTTGTACATTCTTTAATTTATATATATATATATAATTTTTTGGGGGTGGGGGAGTAACTAGTTACGGAATGGTGTTAGGTAATTTAATTACAAAATAAAAGTAACAGCAATTCGTTACAGTTACAGAGAAAAATAAAACGTGGAATTAAATTACAGCTACATATGATTACATATGTTAAAGATTACAAATCCCAAAGTCAAATCTCGAGAAATAAAACCTATTTTTATTCCGAGGGTTTGATTTTGCTTTTTTCCTTAGAATGTTCATTTCATTAAGTGCCACCTAGTGGACAAATGAAAGTATTCAAAAAGTAATCAAATGTAATCACCTTCTTTAAAGAAAAAAAAAATAAATAAAAATTTACACTACTTAGGACATTTTTAATAGGGTCATTCGTAATATACAATGTATTACATTTCCAAACTAACATTCCCTACACTGTGTATACATACATATACACACTCACACACACACACACACACACACACACACACACACACACACACACACATTTACATTTATATTTACGGCATTTGGCAGACGCCATTATTCAGAGCGAATTACAAGTGAGCAATTGAAGGTTAAGGTCCTTGCTCAAGGGCCCACTATACGCAGCTTGGTGGTACTGGGATTTGAACATGCGATCTTCCAGTCCGTAGGCCAACACCGTAACCACTGAGCTACCACCTCCCTCTATATATAGTATCTATATAATTATATATATATATATATATATATATATATATATATATATATATATATATATATATATATATAGATATATATACATATATATATATATCTTTTTATATCTTTTATATCTCTATCTTTTTTCATTTTCCCGTAGTCATCACACAATAAAGCATAAATGTTTTTGCCGTGATCCAGGTAACGCACTACAGATCAAAGTTATCAAATAAGAAATTTGCAGTGTTGCATCGTTTGTAGAACATCGGTCAATCAGACTGACTTCCCAAACCCCCTACTGTTCAAATCCAGTCATATCATTTTAATCTATTTGCTTAACTATTAAGGGAGGTGGTAGCTCAATGATTAAGGCGCTGAGCTACTGATACTGGCGGACTGTCAAATCCTGGGATATGGCCAAGCTGCCACTCTTGGGTCCTTGAGCAAGGCCCTTAACCCGCTGTGCTCCAGGGAGCGGCGTATCATGGCTGCCCCTGCACTCTGACCCCAGCGTCCAAAAACAATCTGGGATATACGGACAACAATTTCACTGTGCTGTAAGGTATATTTGACAAATAAAGGCAATTCTATTATATAAATTATATTCATCGTTTTCATTTTTTTATCATTCATTCATTCATTCATTCGTCTTCTACCGCTATATCCGATCTTCCCTCGGGTCACGGGGAGTCTGTGCCTATCTCAGGCGTCTATGGGCATTGAGGCAGGATACACCATGGATGGAATGCCAACCAATCGCAGGACACACACACATACACACACTAGGGACAATTTTCCAAGGTGCCAATCAACCTACTGTGCATGTTTTTGGACCGGGAGGAAACCGGAGAACCCGGAGAAAAACCCACTGAGGCACGGGGAGAACATGCAAACTCCACACACACATGGCAGAGACGGGAATCGAACCCGGACCCTGGCGGTGTGAGGCGAACGTGTTAACGACTAAGCCACCGTGGCCCCTATAACTTATCAACGTTCCTTAAATTAATTTCAAGCCAAACGTGTAAGAGCTGTTACAACCAGATAGATAAGATTACGTCACCCAAGATAACCTCGTGATAACAATGCACAGTTTAGAAATAGATTAAAAAAGGTTTTTGATGATTCTCGGGTTCGACCAAAGTTCTGATGGGAAATTATATCCTGTTTTTAATTATTACTCTTATCACTCATTCGGATTGTCCTTTCTATCAGTAGCATCATTCGTGTAGTAAACGTAATCTACGAACAGAAGGACCGAAATGTCTGGTTCGCCAAAAAGTCACATCAGTATATTTCACCCGGCGAAAACATTGATATCATATTTATGGAAGGAGTCTCCAGTGTCAGTGGTTTGGAACAGTTTTCCAAACTGGCAAACTCTTCAGAACATATGGTTTTTTGCACGTTCTGCTTTCTTGCTGCTCGGCCAGCTGATCAAATCAAATTAAAAACCCGACGCGCTTGATGAAACGGTGTGTTAATCAGATGAAATAATAATTAACGAATGTCGAATTACAAAAAAAATCGGGACTTGCTGTCATTGATAACGGCAGCCGCGTTTTCCAGTATCAGAATTTACCAAAGCAACTACAGCGCTTTATATTCCCTCACAAAACACTATTGCTAATACACACAGTTCAGGCAAAGTCAAAGACAAAAGGAACTGCAGAGAGAGAAATACTTCGACAAAAGCTGGACATCTCAGCGGTTGTTTTTTGACTATTTGTCATTACTGTCTGTTTCAGTGTTTTAGAGGAAGTGTGACGGCAAATATTTACTAAGAAGAGACGTAGAAAGCCCTGCCATGCCATAGAGAGAGAGAGAGAGAGAGAGAGAGGGAGAGAAAACAACCCAGAAAACAGACGTCTCGTTTCATTTCGGGAGAATTTCCCTTTCTAGACATTTTGCATGACAAACAGCTCCGGGGCTGCTCCCGTATTTCTTTTTTTTTTTTCCCCCTCAGTTATCTGTTTTCTGCTAACGAGACGTCACTAATATGTCCTGGTATGCCGGGTGAATGGGCAATTTGATTGGCTACAAGAAACCTAATGATGTATATCAAATGTGTGAGGACAGCTTCGATTTTTTTTTTTTTTGGTGCCTTTTTGGCAACGTCATGCACTTTGTTGACAAGATTTTTAGGACAACATTGCCATTTCAAGCAGGCTTTAATCTCAAATTAGGAGTGACGAATATTTACGCATTGCCACCTGTTCCTTTTTTTTTTTTTGGTTTTTCTGCTTCCTGTTTGTGCGTATTTTTCTTCAGTTAGTTAAATTGCGAGGACATGAACACAAGCACAACAGAGACGGTATATAATTAAAAGAAAAAAAAAAAAAAAAAAAAAAAAAAAACAGTTTTCTTGCCTCTTACCACAAACACATGCCTGATTGTATACCTGTGTTCCTTTTAACTAATTAAAACAGCAAATCAAATACTGTAAGTTGACGGTTTACTTAAGCCAAGGCAGTCGGGAAGCGGATTGTGTTTTATTGTTAGGCCCTGGGAAAAGAAAAAAAAAAAAAAAAAAAACAGTGCCGTATTCCGACTTAATTTGCACCAGTGTGTCTTCCTGAGAGCAGTCTGCAGTCGTCTTTAAACGGCTCCATTTAAAATGCAATTTGATTAGCTGCCAAATTGCTACCAAGTCTGTGCCGCGCCAGTGCCGGGGTGGGGCTCGAAATTTAATTAGCATTTCGACATAAAAGAGAGATCTTTGTCATGTTTTGCATGATGCATCCCAGAATGACCAGCGCTTTCAAAGCCACTTTTTTTTTTCCTTTTTTTTTTTTTTTTTTCCCCCCTCTAGCGAGTTATTAATCGATCTGAAAGGAGCTGACCAGAAAAAAAGTGGAGTAAAGTCTTTGTAAAGAATTAAAACAGAACTAAACAAAAAAAAAAGGGGCACGGTGGTTTAGTGGTTAGCACGTTCGCCTCACAACCGCCAGGGTCCGGGTTCGGTTCCCGTCTCGGCCATGTGTGTTTGGAGTTGTCCGGTTTCCTCCCGGTCCAAAAACATGCACGGTAGGTTGATTGGCGCCTTGGAAAATTGTCCCTAGTGTATGAATGTGTGTGTGTGTGTGTGTGTGTGTGTGTGTGTGTGTGTGTGTGTCCTGCGAAGGGATGGCATTCCATCCAGGGTGTATCCTGCCTTAATGCCCATAGACGCCTGAGATAGGCACAGACTCCCCGTGACCTGAGGGAAGATCGGATATAGCGGTAGATTTTCGATAGTCGTAGATAGCGGTAGAAGGTAGAAGAAGATAAACAAAAAAAAAGAGAGGTCCTTAGTGGGATGGTCAACTTAAATGACCTTGCATGTTTTAAATAATCCAAAACTTCTATAATCGCTGTTTAAAAATCGGCAGAAAGGAGGACGGCCGAGGCGTCCCACAGGCGTTAATGAGATTCGCCCAGGATTCCCCCTTAAAATATTTACGGCGTCCCGAGGCGCGGCAATATTGTCCTAGAACGAGGAGATAAGAGCTGAGGAGGTGTGCTGAAGTTCTCCTAATCAATTTGCTAATTATTATAGGAGAAGAGAGGAATCCCTTCTGGCAGACTGGATTCTAATAAATGCTGAAAATTTTATTTACTCAGCGTGCCAAGTGGAATTCTGAAGTGGAATTAGCGCAGGAGGCTGATTGCGGAAGGCTATGCAGAGGCAGTGGTCTTCTTCGAGGGGGACTAAACACATGCAGTGTGTCCAGAGGGAACACAACAGAGCGCCCGCGCGTCTTACTCTACTGCTCTCTTAGAAACAAACAAATAAACAAATAAATAGCGCTTTTCATCCTAACGTTCTCTTCGATGCGTTCCCTCTCGGGAATACCTCCCCACCCCAAAAGACGGTTTCCTTTTCAGAAAACACAAAGCTCGGGTCATTGACTAACCGAAGAACCGTAAAGATGAGAAAGCAGTATCGAAGCAAACCTGAACTCAAACCTACGGCTGTTTGTTTATTGTTACTGAGAATGAGACTCCGTGACCAATGCGAGGTTTTCATACGGGTTCCGCTCGTTTCGTTCGTCGCAATGCCGGCACATGGAGGTGCTTCTGATTTGCATATTCATGTAGATTAATGCATATTCATAAAGCGGGGCATTTTTAATAAGGGTGAAGGTGTAAAATTGTTCCTGGGCCATTTTTAAGTCGGGTTCTGCGGCATTAAAAAAAGAAACACACGATAAACAATTTACTATTAACATCGATTATTTTAATGTGTTTAAATTAAATGTTAAGGAGTATGTTAAGATCCTAATGAATTAATAAACAAATGCAGTGTGTGCAAAAAGAAGAGGGGAGAAGAGAAGATGAGACAAGAGAAAAGAAGAGAAGAGAAAAGAAGAGAAGAGAAAATAAGAACAGAAGAAAAGATAAGACAAGAGAAGAGATGAGAGGAGAGAAGAGAAGATGAGGGGAGAAGAGAAGAGAAGATAAAAGAAGAAAAGATAAGACAAGAGAGGAGAGAAGAGAAGATGAGAGAAGATAAGAGAAGAGAAGATGAGAGGAGAGAATAGAAGAGAGGAGAAGACGATATGAGAGAAGAGAAGATGAGAGAAGAGAATAGAAGAGGAGAGAAGAAAATATGAGAGAAGAGAAGATGAGAGGAGAGAAGAGATGAGAGGAGAGAAGAGAAGACAATATGAGAGGAGAGAAGAGAAGAAATGAGAAGAGCAGAGAAGAGAGAAGAGAAAAGAAGAGGAGAGGAGAGAAGACAAGACAAGAGAAGAGATGAGAGGAGAGACGAGAAGATGAGCGTAGAAGAGAATAGATGAGAGGAGAGGAGAGGAGAGATGAGAAGATGAGGGGAGAAGAGAAGAGATGATGAGGGGAGAGAATAGAAGAGAAGATGGAGATGAGAGAAGAGGAGAGACGAGAAGAGAAGAGAGGAGAGAAGAGAAGAGGAGAGGAGAGGAGAGAGAAGAGAAAAGAAGAGGAGAGGAGAGGAGAGAAGACAAGACAAGAGGAGAGAAGAGAAGACAATTTAAGAAGAGAGAAGAGAATAGAAGATGAGAGAAGAAAAGAGAAGAGTATTTTGGCATAAAAGGTAAAAAAAAGATTTCAAGGACTAAAGAAAGAAAGAAAGAAGGCAATGAGTGTCTGGCTGTGTATGTGAGTGTGTTTGTGTGTGTGTGTGTGTGTGTGTGTGTACAGCAAGAGTAGTAAAAATACTAGTAGCACTTGCCACACTGTTGGCAATGTGTGTGTGTGTGTGTGTGTGTGTGTGTGTGTATAACGACAGAGATAGTGTGATGGCTCGGCCACACTGCGAGTCCGAGCGCTCGGCCCCTGCGCTGCACCGGAGGCCAAACTCAACACTGAGCCTGTCAGCCGCAGTGGCCTGCCTGCTCCTACAGGTTGAGAGGAAGAGCAGCCCCTTTCCCTGACCTGCCCCGTGGCCGCGGCCCTCACGCCCTGCCTGTCACACCCCGCCGTATGTCACCTACCACACCGGCATCAATTACCATAAAATAAACACTCCTCCACGCCTCAGCGCAACACCACGCAGCCTGTGATACACAACAGACAGACGGGAGGGAATACTCTACTCTGCAGCACACGCTCTCGCCAGTCTGACAGCTGCTCGAGAGAAAGGGTTCGAACGTTCGAGTGAAGCAAAGCGGAAACGCAAGACTGACTTTTCAGGACTTCTCTCCAAAAATCACTCGGCTCTCGGCAGCAGAACGCGGTCTACTTACTGCCCCTAGTGGCGCACAAGTGCACTCGCGGGAAAAGAAGTACAAGATTGAGACTCGGAAACATTTATGTTTATCTTCATCCTGGCGAAAGATCGATGGCGCTGATTACGAGATATCCCTGACTTTTTCCTTCAATAAATCCCATCCAATCATCCCGGACCGCCTCTGTACGTATCGACACTATAATCAATGTTGTATTTTTATTATTATTAGGTTTTTTTTTCCCATGTTTAAAGTCAAATTTATTCAAATGACTAATTTAGAACGCCTTCAAACCTTAAGGTTTAGTCTCTAATAATAATAATAATAATAATAATAATAATAATAATGAGGGGGGCACGGTGGCGTAGTGGTTAGCACGTTCGCCTCACAACTCCAGGATCCGGGTTCGATTCCCGTCTCGGCCATGTGTGTGTGTGGAGTTTGCATGTTCTCCCCGTGCCTCAGGGGGTTTTTCTCCGGGTTCTCCGGTTTCCTCCCGGTCCAAAAACATGCACGGTAGGTTGATTGGTCACCTTGGAAAATTGTCCCTAGTGTAGTGTATGAATGTGTGTGTGTGTGTGTGTGTGTGTGTGTGTGTGTGTGTGTGTGTGTGTGTGTGTGTGTGTGTGTGTGTCTGTGTGTGATCTCCGAGGGAAGATCGGATAAAGCGGTAGAAGATGAATGAATGAATGAATGAATGAATAATAATACACATAAAGGTGAAAAGGTTGGTTCGAGTATTTCCAAAACGATTAGCGTACAGGGGGTCGTTAACACGTGACGATCGCTAAGGTTTGTACAGGATGGCGCAAAAAAAAAAAAGATCGGGTTCTTGTTACCGGAGAGGTTTTCCCGCTGACTGGACCTGGTCCGATTATGACAGCTAATGCAAACTGGAGCTCTTGACCTATATTGTCATGTATCATGATGCTGCCACCTGATTGGTCGAATGTCCAGCTTTTCCTGTTGCTATTAAAATGCCAGTGAGTTTATATAATATGTGTATATAATATACTGACAAAAAAATAACGGGACCTGTTTTTTTTTCCATCAGTCAGACGTGGTGTTTGGAAACTTGAACGCACAATGATATCTATAAGCTATCGTTGGATGTCGTAGCGCAACATGGGTTGGAGTCGAAGATCTTAAGAGCTCTAACCTCAACCCTACAAAACATCTTTGGTATGAATTAGAGGTCTAGAATCACACCCCCCCCCCCCCCCCAACACCACCACCACCCCCCCACCCCAACAGGCCTCCTCGCTCTACATCAACATCATACAATAATGTGGCTGGTATTTGATCTCGCAACCTTCAAATGGAGGGGGTAGCTCAGTGGTTAAGGTGTTGGGCTCACGGGGTTCAAACCCCACCACCGTCAAGCTGCCACTAGTGGGCCCTTGAGCAAGGCCCTTAACCCTCAATTGCTCAGATTGTAAGTCGTTCTGGATAAGGGCGTCTGCCAAATGCTGTAAATGTAATGTAAATGTAAGTCCAACGCCTTACTATTCCTCCTTCCCCTTACTAACACCTTTGTGGCTGATGTGGCTCCGAAATGCGCCGAGTCGACCTAAAACATGGCCTTAAAAATAAAAACGCACTTTCGCAAAACCCCCGCTCCAGTTTGACTTCTGATGCAAATTCGCCGCCGCACTTCCGCCCAGCGTTTTCGAGCGCCGCTTATCCGCGGTACACGAGCGCGCTCGCCAAACCCGAAAACGGAGGAGGACTTAAAAGAGGCAATTAAGCGATATCACAAACAGCTCGTTTAGCAGACCGCGGCACAGATGAATCAAAGGCTAAACAAACCCCGCCGGGCCTTCGAGACAAAAACAAGGAAAAGAAAAAAAAGAAAAAAAAAAAAAAAAAGACGAAGAGCCCGTTGCTGTGACATTTTGTTCCTCTCACCTCAACGCACGCCAGTCACAATGGACTGCTTTGTGCAGGTTCTGGGCTCTGATCACCATGGCGATGGCTCTGTGCCACCCGGCTCGTCCCCTGTGGGGGGCTCGGCTGCACGTTGCCATCCTGAGCCGAGCCAGGAAATACGGCGGGGGAGAAAGCGATGCTCCTACAGGTGCCTGCCATGATGTAATCTCACCAAGTCCCACAGGCTCATCTCCAAAGCTTCCTCAACTCTTTCCATCGGAGAGCCGGAAAAATAACAACACGGAATGGTGGGGGCGGCGATGGAAGGTTAGGTTTAAGGGTGGGTAAAGGGGGGGGGGGGAGGGGGGGGGGGGGGGGGGGAATGCATGCTTGAGACTGCTTGTATCTTTCGGTGTGTTTCACTTATAATCTCTGAAAGGGCAGGAAATAGAACTAATGGCCTCGGAAAACATCTGTTTGGATGTAAATCATCTTTACAGTGGCACGCAGACGCGGCACGCAGACAAAGGGCAGCTCCTTTTCCGAGCCCCTGCTTACAATTGCCGCATTTTGTTTCGCCGCGGTGCTTAATTGTGTATTATTCAGATGTGGACCTGATTAGAAATGCGCAGAGACAGAGATTAGCCCCTTTCTTTCCATTAAATGCATCCGCCAGAGACGCATCAAGAGCCGACCGAACACCCCCCCCCCAAATATAACGAACAGGAGTGTGAGAGTGATGGGGTACGTGTGAAAATCAACTTTTCTCAAGACATAAAGGATGAAAAAAAAAAAAAAAAAACCCATACAAATGTGCCACTGGAAATGATTCGTCACCGTACATGTGTCCACGTTGCTCTAAATCCCTCTCGACTAGTCAGCGGGATAATTCGCTAAACTCGCTCGTAAGCTAAACGCAGCTTTGCGAGAGCGATCGCTTAATCTTCTCGCAATTGTAATAAAACACCTCGCAGTCTAAACAAGTATTGTTCCCCACCAACACCTCCACCACGACGGTACCTGTTTACCGTTCCCTTCTGCTCGGCAAACAACCCGTTCCGTTTCCTAGCCCACGCTTTATTATGCAAAAAAAAATACGAGGATTCATCCGATTGATATTAAACGCTAGAGGGGTTTTTTTACGCCCTGTTTAATTTTTTCGCAGATTTACGAAAAAAAAAGCACCGCGCCACTTCGTTGCGGAGAATCCTAGCGAAGTCCCTGTGAGGTAGGACGGCGGCGACGCGTCCGCGTCCCCGCTAACCTTGGCCAGCGTTAGGATTACCTTGCATTTACACTCAGTGCTCCCTTCTTTCCTTAAGACTTATTAAGAATGATAATGAGCTCGGAAAGGGGCAGCATGTCCCTTTCTCTGTCTTGTTAGCCCGGTCTCCTCTCTTCTTCTCCCTCCCCTCCTGTCTCACTGTGTCTCTCTCTCTGTCTGTCACTCCCTTCTTCCATCCAACCAACCACCCCCACCTCCCCCTCCCTCTCTCTCTCCACCTCCCCCTCCTTCTCTCTCTCACACACTCTCTCTCTCTCATACACACACACACTCTATCTCTTTCTCGTATTGAAAGGGCCTTGGACAAATTACCAAAATGGGCATTTTTATCTATGAAGCGAAGGCTTAAATCGATACTTATTTCATGCCTTCAAAATCAACCCTATATTACTGTTGTCGCTGTGATTTGTTTATTTTGCTCAAGATCAACACACACACACACACACACACACACCCACACACACACACACACCCCCTCTTCCACCCGCGTCGCTGGCTTTCGGTCAAGGGGAAGCGCTCGGGACGCAATTCACCTTGAACCTCAATTATATTGGATTTCTCCACTGGTTGATCAAGCATGCAAAGAGGACATTTCCCCTGCACTAAAATAAAAATAATAACGATGATTAAACAAACACGAGGCCCTCGGCGTGCTCCCCGCGTCAAGAGCAGTAGATTTTACACGCGCCACAACGGTGTGAATACAGATACCAAATCATTACTTTGGGCAATTTACAAAGTGGAGGTATGAAAAAGCAATTACACTACATCTCGACTCCGTGTCAGGTATAGTGCCGAATTATGAGCGTATATTTGCGGCGCGGAAGGCCGAAGGTCAGATAAAAAGGACGGGGGGGGGGCAAAAAAAAAAAAACGAAACACCCCCTTAGCCGTGAAAGTCGACTGCCTGGGCGGAAAGCGATGTATATGATCTATATTGACGAGGTACAGAGGTGTTATTTAATCTGCGACTCGATACAGATTTCATAAAACTGGACACGATACCTGAGATGTCAGACATTCTTACAGCGTTATCTACGGTGTAACACTGTCAGGTTCACGGGTTCGATTCCTGCGCTATCTAACGGCGACTTCACATAGAAAAATGGAATTTAGCCACAAAAAAAAGAAAAAAAGAAAAAGAAAAAAAGAAAAGAAAGAAAGAAAGAAAGAAAAAAATGGACCATTTCACCAATTCCAAACTTTTTTGTGTGTGTAAAAACAGAAATGGCATGTGTTTTATTGTTTGTGCGTTTTATATATATATATATATATATATATATATATATATATATATATATATATATATATATATGAGATTCATTCGCAGTTTGTTTCCAGATACCCTGAGATGTCATTTGCATTCAATTTCGTAATTGACAGCAAGGCCCCCGCGTCCTCCTGATTCAGGTACAAAGGGAGGGAGAGGAGGAAGATGGGAGGAAGTGTCACAGGAAGAAAATAAGTGACAGATGGGCATGACAGTGCTTCATCAACACGGAGACAGCTGAGCACCTGTACAAGTGCTCGGGCCAGTGTGAGATGGCTGGCTGTCCAGATGGGAGCACACCTTCAGACACGAGCCACATGCCGCTACATTCCGCCGCCAAACGCATGTCACACGCTGCCACACACCGCCGCCGCCGCTGCACGGAGGCCGTGCACTAATCAACTGTTACATACTGCCTGTCGATAATCACCCCGGCGAAAAGGCGAGACCGTGATTCGCTCGCTGGTGGAATTTCACTAATAGACCTGAATTCTATCCAAACACGTGTTTGCGTTCCTAAATGCGTGTGTGCTTTGAACGACAGTGGCAAAGACACATGGCAGCAGTGCACGAGCACAAACACACCACGTTCTGCTCCTCCGTTTCATTTTCATACAAAATAGAATCAAGCATATTGCTAATAATGACGTCGTTTGGGAGCAAACCTTTCTTTAAAAAAAAAAAAAAAAAAAGGAACAATTTATCCATGATTGAAAATATGATTTGTCTTTACCTTCACCTTGATACCACAGGCATTTTAAATATGAGATGGCTTTCCCCGAATGATTGGTTTAACTGAAAGCACAGAGAGGGAGAGGGAGAGGGAGAGAGAGAGGGAGAAAGTAATTAATTACTTATGTGAGCCATTGCATGAGAAAGACAATAAACCTGCCTGGTCGCCATGGATATGACATATTTGCTCTGAAAACAACACAATAATTAGCAAAGATAGAACGATCCGGCGAGAATAAGCACACCCCGGGGTTTAAAGAGCCCGTGATCTTTCCTGACTCCTGGTTTGTCTTCGACTTGTGGCCCATTTTGACCACAAATAAACCGTACCAGATTGCATATATTTAGCAAGGTCTTTGTAGGATAAATATTAGTAATGTAGTTAAAGGGTTATATAAGTGTTTAGGGAATAAACACGTAGTTGTGTTCATTGTCAGCAAAGAGAGAAAAAAAAGAAGGACGCAAATGCTCTGATGCTGGTCGGTGCACATAAGAAGGATGTGAATAAATGTTCAGTAGCAACAAACAAACAAATAAATATGTAATGACAGCCATGCAGTACGTAAGAGCATGTAATGTATTTTATGTAGATAGATAGATAGATAGATATAGATAGATAGATAGATAGATAGATAGATAGATAGATAGATAGATAGATAGATAGATAGATAGATAGATAGAGACAGACAGACAGACAGATTTAGTTAATTAACTAGTTATAATTTAGCCAATATGGGCACCAGATATTTTTAATATATGAAACTGCAGAAAATCAATACACGATAGATAGATAGATAGATAGATATGTTTAATTATTACATCTAATTCACATATAAAATATCTATAAGAGTGAGTGTGTGTGTGTGTGTGTGTGTGTGTGTGTGTGTGTGTGTGTGTGTGTGTGTGTGTGTCTGTCATCAGACAATTCAAATCAGTACAGGAGCCACTGCTCTTTATTTATGAAGTGTTAAAGCTGAACATAAGAAGCGGGCTATTTCTGATGATGACAAATTAGATTTCATCCTACTACTGTACTAAAGTAAGTTAGTGTGTGTGTGTGTGTGTGTGTGTGTGTGTGTGTGTGTGTGTGTGTGTGTGTGTGTGTGTGTGCAAACAGCCTAGCGGGCTAACTTTAGTAACCTAAGCTGGAGTACTAGGCTATTTGGACACGGTGTGTGTGTGTGTGTGTGTGTGTGTGTGTGTGTGTGTGTGTAGCCGTGTGCGCGATTTGAGACGCTCTGTATCCGCCTGCAAACACGCAAACACTCGACCGGAAAAGAATGTAAACTTAAAGCGGGGGTAAAAAAAAAATAAACAATGCGGATGTATGTGGATGTATATAATGTGAACGCAGCGCGCGCACGGGGATTTGTCCTTAAACAAGTGTCGCCAAGTGTCACGAGCCTTCAAGCGCGCGCTGTGTCAACTCCGTCTCGCGCGGACCCTGAGACCTGCAAGCGTCCAGCTCCCTGCGCTATAAACCATCATCAGGCACTCCAGCGGCTGTGATTAACGCGCGTTTACACGCTTTTCTCCTTCCTTTTTCTTTTTATTTACTTGTTTATTTTTATTGCGTGCGAAACTTCGCTCACTTTCATCCCGCGCCGAATTCCGAGTTCGCGCCTTATTATTTATGTACTTTTTATTTAACGCACGTGCTAATGTAACATCTACGGCGTTGCATTAAAACGCCGTAACGTGTCCGTGCGTGATGCAGTGCATAAGAACTTAGTTGGGCAAAAGCTGAGTTTTAATGCATAAACTATAATAATAATAATAATAATAATAATAATAATAATAATAATAATAAAAATGTCCAACAATAATAATATTACTATGCAAGTTCAGCAATGCATGCAAACCTCATCTAGGACATCATCAGAAGAGTTTCTTCACTGCATGCATGGTTTTAACTTCCAGCACCCAAAAAGCCGACAGGTTCAAAGTGACTTCTGTGTGCGTGGGTGCGTGGGTGCGTGCGTGCGTGCGTGAGCGACTTATAGTATAATGAGAGCCGGTCTCCGTGTGATCGTGCAATAAATAACAACTAAATAATAACAATCTACATCCCTTGCATTGAAGTACGTGCTTCACCTGGTGATGGCGTTCAAAGTTCCTAGATCTAGAGCACTTTTTTTTTTAATTAGCAAAAAACAAGAAGAAGTGATCAGAACAGTTAGTCGATGGTCGGAAATGAAAGTCTTACCTGTAGACAACACTTCGCTCGCGCTTTCGTTGACTTTCCAACTTAGGAAGAAATGTGGGGAGGGAGGGAGGGAGGGAGGGATGAAAAAAAAAGGTGGACGCCAAAAGAGCATGCGTGATCAAAGTTGCCTCATTTTTTTTTCTTGTGTTGTGTTATTATAGCATTTTCCTATTTCTAGCAGGAGGGCGAGCGGGCCGGAAGATGTGCCCTGGATAAAGGACCGGGAAGCGGAGTCATTAATTGAATTTCACAGCGCGTCTGCGAGGTAGAAAAGCCGGAGCGGATTCATCAGCACTGACCCGGGGCCCTTAACCTACACATGGTCCAAGGGTGTGTCCCAAACCTCAGTGCCAAGGAACGGGCTTCTGAGACAGCTTAAAGAATGCGTTGCATTTAAGGCCATGCTGCTTTTTTTTCTTTTCTGGATGGTTTACTAATTACTATTACATGTCACAGTGCTGCTGAACTTCAGTAGAATCTCTTTAAACCTTGGTCTGCTCTATATTCAGTTCTGATTCTGCATGGATTGTGTGTGCGTTCAATGGACATGCTCAGGAAGCTACATTCAGCTGTATTCATTATTCAGCAACCTCTCACATAACTACTAAATTATTATTTATTCAAATAAATGTAATCTTAATGCTTATTGCATGCAGGACGTTCTCAACATCTAATCACCAGTATATAAAATAACTACTGAAAAGACAGTCAGCAAGTCTAATGGTGTATGCTACATCATTTTATTTACACTTTGTTTCAGGTTGTTTTTTGCTTCTACGGCATGCATTAAATTTGTGTACGTTTTGTAAAGAATTATACCTTGATTATACCCGAATACCACAGACTTGGTGAATTGACCTTACACGATGTGATCTAGTACGAAGAAAAGCATAATATCGATGCATTTGTCTAAATACTGTTTGTCATTGTGTCTATATTAACTGGTCATTCACAAAGACTTGATATATAAGTAATACATTCACGTATTGCTTGCCGATTTTCTACTTTATTTTCTAATAAAGTGCATGTTTTTACATGTTACACATCTGCCATTCAGATTATTAGAGGGAAACAGCACCAAATTTAGGTTTATTTCCACTCATTGTATGGTATCTAATCACTTATTATAATGTATTTACACTCATTTTTAGTATACTCATACGTCGTTATAAATCTAGTGCACAAAATTTTATTGTGTATAGTGTCTTAAAGGCAGTAGAGCAGCTAGCAAATACAAATCGAAACATCGCTACGGTAAATAAGAGATGAATAAATAGAAAATTTATTCGAGAACCAGTGTTCTAACTGTGCTATAAATAAAATGATTTATTCTGTGTTTTATGGAAACATATATTGTGGTTACTATCCCTATAGTATATTTTAATATCCCAAAATTCAAATCATAACTAAAAAAAAAAAAGTTCAGCATTTTTAGTTGGCAGACATTGAAATAAGTTGTTAAGAACTAAACTGTAGGAAATGCTGAAACTTTTTAATCTGTTATGACACATACTGTATCTAAGTGGCTTTTCTCTGTCTGAGATCGACATGGGGGGTCTTTTCATATTGCATATTCATATGAAATTTATAGATCCTTTTATATATATTTATGTAAGCATTTCTAAATGAGAGTAAAGGTGTAGCTAATTTTGTTGCTTACTTGGTTACTACAAAATATTTAAATGAAGATTTAAAAAAATAATAATTTTTAATAGCTTCAGTTGACATGTAAAAGACAAGAAATGGCTGTTCGGGACAAAAACAACAGAGTGAAGGAATAACTATTAGCAAACATATTGGCTGCGAACTAAAAGGCTAATTAGCAGTTTGCATGCGACGGCGCTCACAATAAATCAAGGCCCTTACTTTCGTGTGTGTGTGTGTGTGTGTGTGTGTGAAATTAGCTAAGTACTTTAAGTAAAAAAATATACACACATACTACACACACCCCACATATATATATATATATATATATATATATATATATAGATATATTATATATATATATATATATATATATATATATATATATATATATGCACACACACACACACATGCATGCATACAAACAATTCATCCTACCTGTGGATTTTTGTACAGAAACCACTGTACATATCAATAATTTTAAACTTTAATAACATTAAAAACATCTTTATTTAACAATTGGTGTACTTTAAACACACAAAGATATCAAAGGATGGTTTTGGTAAGTTGGGGTGAAACTTGTATGAAACCAACGCTAACACAGGCAGGTCATGTGTAACAGAGAGAACCCTGAGCTAAGGACCAGCAGCAACGCTATCTTCTGTCAAGCACTATTTTATTCGATTGATTTTATTTTGGAACAATTTTCAAAAGGTTGCTGTGTGCCAGTAAAACAACAGAGTTATTTACAGGCTCTGTGTATCTGGTTTAGATATCCGCTAATAATAAAACAACCAGATGGTCAATAATCAAAAGCTAATGATGATATCGTCAATATTCACCGAAATGGCATGAAAAAAATCACAATCGCAAAGTATTTATTTCAGTTGTGGAGAAGGGAAAAGCAGCACTGTATGCTGAGATGCTTTTCTGGTCACCACAGACGTATAGTGGAATTATTTAACGTCCCAGGCAGATCAAACATGTCTGGCCATTCTCTTCTGACCTCTGACCTCCACAAGTGTTTCGACGTGCAGAAATGGAGATCGGCGGATGCTTTTTTTTGTCTGTTTTTTGATACTGTTGAGTTCAGACGTCTCTGACATATTCATACCCTCTCCATTCATTCATTCATTCATTCATCTTCATCATCTTTCTACCGCTATATCTGATCTTCCCTCGGGTCACGGGAAGACTGTGCCTGTCTCAGACGTCTACGGGCATGAAGGCAGGATACACCATGGATGGAATGCCAACCCATCACAGGACACACACACACATTCATACACTAGGGACAATTTTCCAAGGTGCCAATCAACCTACCGTGCAGTTTTTGGACTGGGGGAAACCGGAGAACCCGGAGAAAAACCTCCTGAGGCACGGGGAGAACATGCAAACTCCACACACACATGGCCATGACACATGATCCTGGAGGTGTGAGGCGAACGTGTTAACCACTAAGCCACCGTGCCCCACCGTGTCAATTAACGAAGTACAAATGCTTATTTATGTAGAAATGGTGGGTGTCTATACTAACTTTTTACATCTAGTCATTACATTTTTACGTATTACATTTTACACATTACATTACGCGTACGTCATTTTTACGCATTACATTTTAGCTTAGTTGCTATTATGGCTTGACATCATTCAAAAGAAAAACCTATCCTATAGATAAATGGCTCCATCCGGATAGAGTGAATGTGATTGTGGTTGGATGAGATATAAACATATACCATACCGACACCCTATTGGTTTGTATGTGATCCATCGCACCTGCACACGCCACAAATCACATCACATGTTGGGGGTCGTTACTCAAAAACACTTTATTTCTCAAAAATGATTATTTCTCCACTACTGGCTCATTTATCAAACACCTGCTTTCTCTTCATCTTCTGCAACTGAAGCTACAGTAGGGAGTTTGTTAAAGAGACGTTTGAATAAATACTTTCAAAGTAATTAATTATCTTATTATAAGATAATAAAGCACAGGTAGCAAGGTGGTAGCGCAGTGATTTAGGCTCTGAGTTACTGATCAGAAAGGTGGGGTTTCAAGCGCTGGTGTTGCCAAGCTGCCACTATTGGGTCCTTAATCTGCATTGCTGTATCATGGCTGACCCTGTGCTTGGGCACCCCAGCTCCTTCACATCTCTGGTCTATGTGAAGAAATCACTTTCACTGTAATGTACATGTGATAAGTATAAAGCACCTTTCTTTCTTTTTCATTGTATTTTTAATGCAGTACTATATATATTTTATTTTTAAAAAAGTCGGGTTGGGTTGTCCCTCTGTGGTAATTGATTTTGATGCTCATAAAAATGGATAATGGCCAATAGGGCCAATATGGCTTAATAGGGATCAGCAAGTCGGGGGTTCGAGCCCCGGTTTTGCCAAGCTGCCACCTTTGGGTCCTTGAGCAAGGCCCTTAACCCTCTGTGCTCCAGGGGGCGCTGTATCATGGCTGACCCTGCACTCTGACCCCAGCTTCCAATCAAACAAGCTGGGATATGCGAAGAAAAGAATTCTCTCTCACAGGATCAATAAAATATAGTAGTTCTGCATATATATATATATATATATATATATATATATATATATATATATATATATATATATATATATTCATATCATTCATCTTCATCTTCTACGCGATTACCGCTATATCCGATCTTCCCTCGGGTCACAGGGAGCCTGTGCCTATCTCAGGCGTCTATGGGCAATACACCCTGGATGGAATGGAACCCGGACCCTGGCTGTGTGAGGCAAACGTGCTAACCACTAAGCCACTATGCCCCTTAATATATATATATATATATATAATATATATTGGTAGTAAAAAGGTTTATCATAAATTATTATCTCCTCACATTCACATGCATCAGACCCAGTCATTAGGGTGTTCATATGACCATCCGTGAAACAGAAAAGGGGAAGCAAAAGATTGCAGCGCACTCATTGCACTCTCTGACCTTCAGCACACAACAATACAATGCTCGGAATTCACTAATACTTTTTATGACATTCATGTTCCCTTACAAATGTACAGATACTGATAAAGAACACACCCTGACTGCATGTTTTATAAATTGCGTATGACGTTAATTTCAGGTAATAATATAATGCACACTTTACAATTTCACATATACTTTCATGTTGGGAATATAAAGGAATACAATGAACCAAACTATGCAGTCATCAGTGTAACATACTGAATTTATGTACGATCACCACAGATACATTTCTCTTTATTGAGTAAAGAACTCCTGCCTTTAATATTTTCTTATTGTGACTTTCCCTCTGGATGAAAGTGATTTTTATTCCGTTTACAATAGAAGACTGAGGACAGGTATTGGGGCAGTTTGTATTCCTGAAAGAAAATATTATCTTATTTAGTTAGATTTAATTAAGCTGTAAATATGCGATTCAGAGGAGGTTATATTTACTCAGATAGTCTAGTCGTGATTGAACATGCATACAAACATAATGATTACATTTATCTGTACTTGCTGTGGAGTTTATAAACGGCCTTTTGCTCAGTTCTCATACAAATGGTGAAAAAAGTTTCCACTCTTCACATTTTTTGGACTACGTTTCTTTCTACAGACAAAAACCACACATCATAAAATAATTCTTTGGTTATGAGACTGAAGGTCTTAGAACAAAGGACAATGACCAAAAGCCAAAGACAGTCGGCGTCAAAGTTCTGGCAGTGTCATATTTCTTTTATTAAACTTCTTTTTTTCTTTCTTTTTTTTTTTTTTTTTTATTAGGACGTTTGTCTAGATGCCACAAATAGGAGGACATTGTAAGATTATGCAAAACTTAAAACACAAAATGAAATATTTCTGTTTCCATTGCCATTGCTTATCTTTATTACCCTGAGCTCATTTTAAAGAATGGGCAATCCATGTTTTCCTCTTCTACCTTGCTGCAAACGTTTTCATCTCTCCACACCTATAAAATCTCTTTTCTCCAAGAATATAACTGCAATTACAATCACTGTAGAATGAGGCTTGGTCTTTGATTTCTCCAAAAGATTTCTGAACTCATACTGAAACCATAATGTAGTAGCTTTAATCACAAGATTGTTCTTCATACAATATATACAAGAAAAATGCGAAATGTTAGAGATATGTACTATGTAAAAGAGGACAAATAGTGGTTGTGTCATTTTATCCAGCATTATAATAGAAATAATGAGGGGAATTTTTTTTCTGTTTTTTTTTTTAGTATTTTTGTTGTTTTAGTACAGGGAAAATGTGTGAAAATAACTCCTATTGTTTTGCATGTACAGTGGACAAAGATTAGGTTGGAATATTATTAAGAGATATTATTAAGAGACTTGTAAGACTATAAGAGGCAAAATAAACACTGATAATGTGTTTTAAATCTGGACCTCCCCTTATTTAATTCTGCACTCTTGTTAACTATTGACAAACAGATTATTGCCAATTAGCAGTTTTGTGAAGTGTCCTGCTCTACATAATAAGGAATTTGAGGTGATCGATTGCCCAGTCCACAAAAGAGTTCGCTCTCCGAACTCGTTGTCATCGAGGGACAGCGTTTTTTTTTTTTTTATAAGCGTAGAGTCTGTGCAGTAACAGAAATCGCTGGCAAAGTAGCGTAAAGAACGCGGATAATTATATTGTTGCCAAATGACTGTTATGCCTACGCTAGGTTGTGAAAATACCTGAGGTACAAATCCTGTAAACAGCTCGAGACACAGGAATGAGTGAATAGATTTGTGTCGAATTCGCACTGTGAAGGGGGAAAAAAAAAATCTCATTATTTCAAGACCGGTATTATGGCATTATATACAATTTGGAAATAAATTGCCTTTAAACCTTTTTCTACATACCAGTGACCTTCTACACTTTTGGCTATTAATGCTGAATAGAATAATATTTCAAATCTGCAAGTTGATAAATATTACAAGACATGTTCATAGTTCAAATCCCCATCCTATTATTGCCAGTGGGATACTGTTACAAATCGTACATATTTAATGCTCAGAAAGCCCACCATGTTCAGTAGGAGTGCTCATGTTCTGCGGTTTAAACTGTTTCGTTCAACACTTTTTAAATAGTCGGTTTTAGCATCATGTCACAAGAAAGTGCTTCCCCGAGGTAATATAAGAAATCTGCCAGCAGCCAGTATACACACGGGAAGCTGAGGAAGATGTTGATAGTAAACTGATGGGGTTTTTTTTGTTTTGTTTTTTTTTTCAGTAAGTTATCCCATGTCACATAAACACATTTGTGAAATGTTAAATAAAGAGCGGTCTCTGGGTGCTTTAAATGCATCTACAGTATGTTGTTCTGCAGGCGAAAGACAGAATGAAGATGTTGATTATGCCACGGATTCCGCATCCCCATCACTCAATTCCCCTGATGTTGCAATACGGCGATACGGAATAATAATGTAGTAAGAAAGGCCGAAAATCAATACATTATTCTGCAGATCGCTTGATTCAGTAATGACCAGCACAATTATTGCCGTCCATTGATTCATTAGGGCCGCTCTCAAGGGCAGACCCAACAAACCCCCGAGCCTACTGCCTCCTCCGGCAGTGCCATCTCTAATTATGAAACATTAAAGGCTAATAACAAGGTAGCACAAGGTTACAAGAGCCATACTGCTAAGCTGGACCATTTAGAGCAATTATTTTCCCTTTTTGTTCCTCTGGTCAGTTCTTGATCTTTTATGGCAGCATCCCGAGCAGAATGTTCCAATGTCCTGTGTTCATTTAAGCAATTTATTATTATTATTATTATTATTATTATTATTATTATTATTTTGGAGCAGCAGATAAATAGTCTTTTCTCTAAGACCAAAGAAGACCGATAGACCATTGCGCACTTATTTGAACAGAAAGGTTCTGTGCTAACGATACCGGATCCGCTTGAGCTGATAAATAGAAATTGGCAAAATCTGACGAATAACACCTTTGACATTCACATCGACTAAGTGATAAAGCACTGTCCATATGGCGATGTTGATGCGTAAGCATTTTTGACATAAAGACACCTGCGCCGTACGTAGACAGAAAACCCTGACTCCGGATTTACTGGATATTAACACCCCTAACAGGCTGAGCAGAGACATTTTGACCCCTACAGTTTCCATGCAGAGTACAACTAGTGCACAAAGTGTAAAACGCTTACAAAGTCGTTGGAAAGAACGACCTTCTTGAAAGCAACAAAGTCGCCAATTGTCTAGGACTTGGGTTGCATTGATTTATCTTATCGTAGGTAATCGTTCCCAAAACAGACCTTATTTCTTATACACATTGCACTGAGAGAATGGCATGTCACCCGAGTGTAAAAGTGAACGAAAAGCAACGCTATTCTCAATGTAAACAGGCCACAGGACGTTAAGGAGAGCTTAATGAAGGTCGACGGTGATACTCAGCTGCGTGGAATGGAAGGGCAGGAGACTGGCAATCACCTTAATTAGATGAAGACGTGTACAAAAACAATGTCCTCCGGATGCATGCGTCTGTCTTCGCGATGGATGTTAGAGGTGCTGGCAGCTGCCCGTGTTCGGTAAATAAGGAGCGGCTCGGAAAGGAGATGGGAAAACTTTCGACTGAAAAGTTTCTCGGCAATGACTCGGGAGTCTCGCCTCAGTAATTTGTTTTAAAAAAAATAATAAAATAAATTTTAGAAGCTCTCAATATAAATATATTGAAATATTAGTAATACGTTGGTTGTCATTATTTCCTTTCCATAGGGTGAAGTGCTGTCTCTTTAGAATTAGAGTCTAAATAAACCGTCAGCAAAAAAATAAATGTCAATAAATATATAGTTAAAAGTAAAAGAATAAATAAAAATTATGAAATGAAATTGCTAAATGAATATTGGACATCACATGTTAATTGCAAACATTAATATGCAAATCTAAAATAATAAGTAATATTACAAGTAAGTATATTAAGTAATATGTCAGATCTGTTCGTTCGCATTATGCATGTGGATAGTAAATGTGTTTGTTCTCCAAAAGCGACCCAAAATGAGAACATGTAGGAGTTTCGACCTTTAAGCAGTCCGGGTCAAGACTTTTTCAAAGATGTTTTGGGAAGACTGTGCGTGAAACAATGTGTTTTTCCAATTTATGTACATGCCTAACATGCAGACAATAACAGGTGGGTGGTCGTTTCCTCAATGGCTTGCTCAGGAAATGAAGGTGTGGGTCATTGTTTACACATTAGACTATCATCTAATCAGAAACAAAGCAAATACGCACACATGCATCACGCATGAATGTGAAAGAAAAACGCCAATATCCACGCGCAAGTCTCACGAAAGCAATAACGGTAAACGTGGAACCCGTCCAAGAAGCGTGAAGGCGCGTCTGCAGTCCGGTCGACGACAAACTGCATTGCTTGTTTTCTTAGGAACGCCTGCTGGAGAGCTCTTTGCGCTAATGGAGCCCCGGCTAATTTCGGAGTGTTTATTAATGCGGCCCTACCGACAATGCAGCCATATGGCGTTGATAAGATATCTGGGGGGGGGGCAGAGTTAAAATCTAATTTTAATAAATTCTTAATCAGCTTGTAGGATACTGAAACAACACGGTTAATGGAAATGTGCGGAGTCAGCAAGGTCCTTTGCAGTTGTGGTCTTTAATAAGATTTGAGAGGCATTACAACAGCACAGCAGTCAATGTCAAGTCGAGCTGCTCCCTCTGTCTGTAAGACGAGTGCGAAGAGCGAGAGCACAAGCGGAAAGCATGGTCATCTGCGCGAAAAGAGATGGAAGGTGATCTCTAGGGGGGAGAGAGAAGGAGAGAGAGAGAGAGAGAGAGAGGCACTGTATATCACATATCATCTTCATCTGATCGTTCACGGTTTCTAATTACTGAAGGTGAGCAGGGCCATCATTTTATCGTATTTGTTTTGCATCACTGCAAAAATAGAAAATGAGGGCTCGTAGAGCTGTACCAATTTACTTCATTTCGACCTTGATTAAAAGAAAATTAATTGCCACATCTCTCATTATGTTGTAAGCGGCATTTGATGACTGGAATGGAACAAACAAAAAAAAAAAAGAAAAAAAAAAAAGAAATAAACCCAGACAGACAGAGGCTCACTGGGAGTGTAAGCTCGACCTGTTTGTTCAGGAGACAACACACTCGTCTAATGATGAAAATAAACAGGTCTTTTAACACAAGCATCACAAGACAATGTCAAAGATATTAGTTTTAATATTCTCTTCATGGTGCTTAACAGCGTAAGAGACCTTGTAACTTTGCCTTTTCGTCTAGCACATGCTTTGCACAACACAATTAAATCTTTGAACCAAGTTGCTCCGAGTCTTGTTTAGATGTGAAGACAAGACAGCGAGCATAACTTTTGTCGTGTTGACTGGCAGAACAACAAAGAAAAGGAACAGTAAACGCCCCGGCTTCGGGAGGTGGACCAAAAAATTTGTTTTCTTTAGCAAATTCCGATTTGTATAGTGTTTATCATATATATATATATATATATATATATATATATATATATATATATATATATATATATATATATATATATATATAGTGTTTTTTACTGTTTATGAAAATCAAACTGAGTTCCCTTCACCTGTAAAATAAATTCCATCATTCTGTATTTAATGAACATAATCCGTGTATTCAAATCTCAGGCTCGTTATTTCAACGTGCACAATAATATTCTGGCTAATTATTTGAGCAAAAAAAAATAAATAACATTGCACCCCCTGACTGTGCTTTGTGGACCCTTGGGGGTCCCCATTCTCCACTCGGAGAACCACTGAACTAAATCTACAAATCCCCTCTGACCTCTTGTCTGCTACAACACCCCCCCCACCCCAACACCACCACCACCCACCCAATCCTAGTCTAAGCCACCATATGTCCCAAAGGATCAACTTTAGTAGTTTTTAGAGCGTCTGGTGTCTCCTTGCATTCAAAATTTCCCCCAGACAAGGCTCATCACAAGACGGGGGAAAAATGGCGAACACTGTTTTAGCAAACAAAATCCCCTTTTGATGCGCCTGCACCTGTCTTTGTCTCAGAGCTCCAGACAGCAGATGCCTGATAGAGGAGTTTCGCCCTGGCGCACACCTCATCCTTAAATATTTATATGCTTTTGACACACTCCAATAGGGGGTAAGACAAAGGGCGCACTGCACCCCCCTGCGTTTGCTCCTCTGTGCTAATCTCTGAAGCTATTTATCTGCGTTTCATTTTTGACTAAACATCCCGTTTCCTACATTTCATACAGCAGCTTACCTGCATCATCTAAATATAGTATAAAAAAACAATGGCCCGCTTGTTATATAGCCGGTAAGTAGCAACCTGCTGGAAAAGGCTCCGCTTGGATAGGATGTGACTGATCGATATATTGCCTTCTGCTTAAACGTGCACTTTTTCAGCCTCCGATGACGCCTTTGCTTTGTATTTCCTTTTCGCAGGTGAGGTTAAGGATGAGACTCGCACATCGGCATGATGTGTTGAGCCATCACGGGCAAAAAAACGGAGACGTCTGAATAATTAATCTAAATAATGTAAAGTAATCCAACAAGCCTCTCCTGCTCCCCCTCTCCCTCACCTGTTCGCCTTCCTCAGGGCTCGCAGCAGTGATGGCGACTCAAGTTAAATAACTGCCCTTCATTTTTACAGTAGACTGTTTCTTTTTCACTCTTTTATTTATTTATTTTTTATAAGGACAGGGCTCCAATCCTGTCTCCCAACCATTCAAGGACGCGGCTGCGCTGTTTACTTTGCGTCCTAATAAACACTGGAAACTCGTTTTGAAATGGCATAGTGACTACCGATACACTTATATCGCTGGCTTCCCCTCTACTCTTGCTAAAAGAGTTCGTGGGAAAGTAAGATGTGGAAACGAGCAAAATGGAACGAGATACTCTCTAATTAGAGATGTGCTTCGAATCTCCTCCACATAAAAGCTCACGGTTGAAGAAATGATGCATTGTAATGTGGTCAGCGGTAACGTTTAAAGGCATAAGGCAGTGCACTTATTGTCCATCTAACATTAATATTGAACTTGCACAAAGTAGAAGTCTGGTAAGTCAAATGGACTTTTTCCAATATATCATGTAAAAGGTATGAGTGGGAAATGAGGGATGTTTCGATACAGGGTTTTTTTTTTTTTTTTTTCTTTTTTTAAACAAGGATCCTCACGTTATAGATTTAAACGAAAAGGATCCAATTTATCCGGCAGACTTTTTTCCACAAAACAAAACAAAACAAAAAAAAAAGGTGTACGGTCGGAGCTATAAATCTTCTTGAGCTTTTTGAACATATTGGTTTAACTGCATCGCCGTGAACGACATGCATCTTGTCGGAGACGTGTTTACAAAAGGAAAAACAAAATCCGTAATCCAGTCGATGGAAAGGCAACATTAAGTGCATGATGAACGCCTCTATTTTAGATGGCCGTAAATCCCCTTCTCTCTCTCCCTCTCTCACTCTCCCCCCCTCCTCCTTTTCAGATATGAGCCATTGAAAGTGTTCAGTTTTAGGACAGCGAGGTCACACCTGTTGTGGAACTTGATAGAAGGCTTATTTATAAACTTTCAGGCCTCTTCCTTCGGAGAAAACGCTGACATATATACGCAGGGCAGGCAGAGGAGGGGCTCGGACGAAACGCCTGTTTATGAAACGTGCAGCCACTGGAAAATCCATAATGTTCGGAAATGGTGAAATTAGCAAGCCAGATAGTCAGGTTTCCCCTGATAGCCGGTGAAAGGAGGGACTTTTTTTTCAGTTTTGCATTTTTTGACAAAGTGTTGTGTGTTTGGAAGAATAACGCACATTCTTCTTCTTCTTCTTTTATTGAGAGGGAATAAAAAAGACCGATACCTTTATAGTTTGAAGGGGTAAAACAGTGTCAATGAAATCTCTATCAAATGTAATATATATATATATATATATATATATATATATATATATATATATATATATATATATATATATATATATATATATATACTATATATATATAAATACTACCATGATATCAAATGTAACAAAACACAAAAGTGTTGTAATGTCTAACCCCAAAAACAATTGTCTATGTACTGGATGTACAAAATGTAAATCCACTCATAGACAGTACCTTAATAATGCCTAAATTTAGGCTCTGAGTTATGACCTATGGGGCATTTGGGGAGGCTCCTGTGACGTTTGTAAAGATCTAGTAATGCTGAGTGGATTTGCCCTATAAGGGGTAATGTTATGGCACCGGAGGAGATATCAGCTTGTGACGAATAGCAGGACAGGTGCTGGAGGTTGAGCTCAGTGTCAAATGAACTTCTCATTTAGAAATGTGAAAGTTGCTGACTTTTTTAATACTCGAGTAACACTTTTAGCGTATAGAACATTTAACCGGGGCGTGAAACGAACATTATTCTGCGACGGGAACACTATGACATCAGACTTATGTCAGTAGGCACGACAGCTGTTTTCCCTTGCAGATGTGCACACATGCGTTCCCTGATCCTACTGGATCTGTGTATACCGCTTTGTCAAATCGGGCAGAAAAATGACCAAACGTCTGCGTTAAAAATCCCAAGGATGACTGGGAGGATTTACAGGGCCGGCCGAGCCAACTGAAGAGTTTATAGCTTCACGGTGAAACGAATAGATGAGGCACAAATATTCACAGTTTGAATTTCACAGTAGTTTTCCTGTAATTAAACACAAGAGGAAAGCTGAGAAACATGCCTCAAATAGAAAAGTGTGTTTTATCCCGCGCTTCATGCTGTGCCACGGAATGTAATGTCATTCCCTTAACATTTAGAGGAGGGCTCATATGATTCTGCACAAGTCAGGAAGTTCTAAGCATTAGATAGGGCAACAGTAAGCAGATACTCTGACTTTATTATGGACTTCAGGGTATAAAATTAGTCATCCGCACCAATCCCACCCAACATAACAGACATACCGTACCACAGGGCATGCTTGTGGACAAATCGATGGAACAAAACAGATTGCGTTGCAAGGATTTCTTTGCTGACAGGCTGTGATGTTTTTAAAATGCTGCTGTCTTTTAAGGTGACCCTGAGTGCACTTGATTTAAAATGACAAAAGGTAGAGCTTTATTCGGGACACGGGCGTGAGAATCTTGAGGATATTTCCCAAGTTCGTTTTAATGTCATTTTTGATTTGGAACTCTTAGGATTACAAAACCAAATGAAATGTGTGTTGAATATGTTTCGGCTTCAATATACATTTGTTCGGAAAAGATTTCGAATTGTTAGTCGACTAGCAAAAATTTGTCCACATTAAATGAAGACATTCACACTTCATTTATCCCAACTAACCACATTTCATGTTCGCATTTCCCATGTTCATTCATTCATTCATTCATTCATCTTCTACCGCTTTATCCGATCTTACGTCGGGTCGTGGGGTGTCTGTGCCTATCTCAGGCGTCTATGGGCATTAAGGCAGCATACAGCCTGTATGGAATGCCAACTCGTCGCAGAACACATACACACACACACACATTCACACACATTCACACACTAGGGACAATTTTCCAAGGTGCCAATCAACCTATCGTGCATGTTTTTGGACCGGGAGGAAACCGGAGAACCCGGAGAAAAACCCCCTGAGGCACAGGAGAACATGCAAACTCCACACACACATGTTGAACACTAAGCCACCGTGCCCCCCATTCCCCATGTTAATTAAATTAAATTATGTAATTTAGGTTGATCTATATTATTTCCAAAAGAAACTGTTTGGGAATAAAAACTGATTTATTATGTTTATTTAATAATTCCTTTTTCAGTGAGTCCAATGTTTCCATTTTTCCACTTGTTGTCCGTATTTTGTGGGCTTTTTAATTGCTTGAACTTCAATCAAATGTTTGCGTTATCTTCTTGACAGTACTGGTGTAACTAAGTCGAGTGTAATCGATGTAACTTTTTCCATTCAGTCCACAATTATTTTTATCTTTGATACAATTCAATTTGTTGTCATGTTGTTACGTCGTGGTTATGACCTTAATCCTACACAAAGAAAAAAGTTTTTCCTTGTTATGTCACGGTGTTGCCTATTTTCTGAGGTGCCGTATTACAGTCTAGTTTTCAGGGTACCATCTTTGCTGAGTGATGCTGTCTGCTGAGTAGCCATACAGTTTAGAGACATCCCAATGAACTCCTTGGGAATTGTCGAGTCTGGAATCTTTAGGAATGTTAAAAGAGAGTTAGTTAACGTGACCTTCCAACCCAATGGAATTACGACACAGGGAATTAAAGCTGAAATATACGTCTATAAATTCAAGTTATTCTGATGTGAACAAAATCGATGCTCTAATTTACTTGGCAAAAACAAATGATTGGGAATGGTGAAACATATAGTTTAAAATGTATATACAATGTATGTAGAATCCTGTCCGAGTAAAGCCTGACATCGTCTCCTGTTGTAAAAGTCCACCACATCTAGGTTTGACTTGTGTTTTCTAAGATGCTTTTTGGCTTACCACAGTGCTATAAAGTGTTCATATGTGCTATCATGGTCATCCTGTCAACCAACCTTTTAAAATCGATCTGGCCATTCACCTCTGAACTCTCTCATGTACAGGAGCTTTTTTACCTACAATACTGACAATTGCTAAATGCTTCTTGCACCATTTTGTGCAGAACACAGAGAGATAGAAATGTCAGGAGATATGTAGTTTACTCAAAAACAACCACTGGACCATGGTATTTACCATGTCTTCAGCGCAACTAGGGCAAAGTGGTCCCCTCCAAGAAAAAAAAAAGTGAAAACCTTCTTCATCATTACCTGATGAACCTGATCTCGGCAACTGACAGCTCTCGCTTAAAATGTCAAATGGGGGTCTTATTAAATAATGATGCTTGTACTTTGGTACACATTACATGCACAGGACGCAGTTGCCTTAAGGGCTGTTTCACCTAGAGCAAAAAGCACGATCGTTTCTTTAATGCAACTCCGAAACGCTCCTATCACATTTCACTTTTGAAACGTACATTTTGGGTCTGAAATTCAGGTCATGATGACACTCGCTTCGTTCAACGACTGTTTCGGGTTTCACAATAAAGCAAGTACTTCCCATCGATCACACTTCACTTGCTACGAATTTATGTTTTTTTTTGTTACCCGTAAAATCTCACAGGAGTTCGCAAGAAACATGTCAACAGGGTCCCACCTCTACAAGGAGAAATGAATTCAACAGGCTCTATAGGTAGTCGTTCAACCTAACAGAAAGTAGAGAGCCCCTTGGGTCCAGTGTGAGGAGAACAGGTCTGAATGTGGAGGCACTGGGAGCCACATGTCGACATGTATCTCACTACTCACTACATCACCTGGTCATACCGAGGACAGGAAAGAAGAAGCGGAACAGAGGCTCTCCAGATGTTCTCCATCAGCAGGCCACAGGGGAGAGTGCCACTGAGCAGCAACACCTGCTGCAGCACGATTACTATGGGAGCCTGGGCCACGTGCCGCTGTAACCTGGCCAAGTGCAACTACAGCAATCTAGCAAATGACAAGAAAAGCCTGTTTCACAGCATATTCCGAGTGCTACAATTGAAGTCATTTTCGCCACCTTAAAAAATATGCATTATAGAAAGTTGCTCATGGTTACACAAATGTCCAGAGTGGAGTTTTTCCTATCTTATGCCATGAAACCTCATTACAGTATTGAATAACACATGTTATTTTTGTTCCATTCATGTTATCTGGTTTCAATAATTAACATAAAACTTGATGATGATAAAAAGAAAACCCTTTATAGAGTCTCTCTAAAGACATTATACAGACTAATATTCGGAGAGTTATTTTACCAGATATCGTTCCATCACCTAATCTCTAACCACGCCCATTACGGCTGGAAAAACAGTTCTCTGCCATCATCACTTTCATCCACATCCCTTTCCTTGTCATTCTACAGTCTGACAAGAGTCCATTCTTTCCATATCAATGTCATAGTTTCCCCTATAACAGCATCGACTTGAAAAGTCTTTCAAGATGCCAAAACGCAGACGCGAGTCGGCGATTACTCCCATCCCCAAATGCGCATGAAATGCAAATGAGGAGAAAACAAAAGGAAACGCTGCAGCAGGTGAGAGAGACAACTGTTCAATAAGCCCAATGTTAAATTCTCCTTGACCTAGAGGTCACCAAAGACCAACCCCAAAATCGTTTAATATTTTTCCTGCTAGATCAATGGCGGCATAAATTTGGATGCAATGACAAGCATAATTTAAAACAGATCTATAAATGATAGTGTGCAATTCCCAGGAGAACTGTATGCATTGGCTATTGCTTCAGACGGACAGGGTTATGTCAGAGCAACCTTGGAAAGAAATTACACATTTTCGTTCCTTGAAATCACGTGCTAAAAACAGCACAGTAAAGGTTGATACTTCCTTTAATTGGGGGCTTTAACGGCAAATTGTCCGTTTGTTTTTGCTGCCGCGTAGAAATGTGTTTAGCAAAGTAGCACTACAAACCCACCAATAACCAATGCTCCGGGACGAGACGTTCTCTGATCACGATAAACGCTCCCCAAACATTCTTGTTTAGTTTCTTTATTTTATTCATGAAAAGTAATCATTCAAAAAAAAAAGAAAAGAAATTTGATAGAGAGAGAGAGAGAGAGTGGGAGAAATCTGAAACACATTTCCAAACATTTCACTTGACAGTACAGGCGAGCTGTGTAAATACATTTCTGCAGCATAATTCCAGTTCACACTAATACTGTTTTGCAAAGCATATAAAACCCTTGCTGATAAATATTAATTTGAGCCTTCATGATGTATTTGAAATTTCCAGCTAAAATGTCACCACATGGAACATTAATGTAATATTTCAAGGCCTGAGAGCAACGCTCATATTGATTGCATTTATTCCACTCTGGGGATGAGGAATAATTCTTCAGTGTGGGGACACATCTGGTAGCCAAAGATGCGAGGCGGGGAATGAGAGAATGCTAAATAACAATAAAAAATAATAATAGGACTTGGATTAAAATATATCACCGAGACATTGTTTTAATGTGAATGCCTTAATATATGCACCTGCTTTATAGACTTAATCTGTTTGATTCATTTTTGCCCGAGCGCTCGCTTCAACAACAAAAAAAGAAAAAGAAATGCATGCTAACATACTATTTTAAATAAATACTAAATGAGGTATTATTTATATTGTTGCTGTGTCAAGTTTTTGTGTCCTGCTGTTTAATTAAGGTAGCGTGTAATTTGGGACTAGGACGATGCACTGCGCATGCGCGGCGTCGCAGGTGAACTCCGAGCCCTTCAGCCATCACCTTTTCATTATATTGACATTGCTCTTAGATTGCAAATCAGTTTCTGGATTCTTGACCTGAAAATATATACTGTCTCCTTTTTTTTGCAACTTTACACATAGCTGGAGGAGTTTGAGAGCACCGAATGTCCTTAAATAGATCCGCTGTTTGTCATTCGCCATATTGACTCTCATTAGGAAGGGCGTCTGGCTGTCTTTAGTGCAAACGGAACGAAATTCGAGTCACACCTTGACCCTGATCTAGAGCTTTACTTACACTGGCTGTATATAACACTTAACAACGTTTTGAAACAGGTTCGACTATAACATACATTTGTTGTTTGCTTTTTTAAATAACTTGCCCTGCTGCCTCGTTTATCTTTAGCCAGTTAGGTGAACTGAGATTATGACTGAAATGGGAAGTTGCAAGACTTCAGTGCAGGATGGGGGGGGGGAGTTATTTTTTGACATAAACATGGTGAAAAACACTATAGGCACTACATATGTGAATCAAAATATCAGTTTCAGTTTGAACGCCGGCACGAAACCATCACCACAACCATCTCGTGATTGTACATCCCAAGCTGCATATGGATATATATAGACAAATAGAATTGGGGTGGGAAGGGGGGGAATAAATAAACGACGGCTTTAATTCTTCTGTATAGACCCCATTTGCTGCATTTGGGTCCACTCGAGTTGGGATGAATTGAATAAGATGGCACAAGTTCGCCTCTGGACAAATCCGTCTCATATCTATCCTCATATGTAGGCGCAAGTGAATTATGCATAGCTACAGCTCCCCCTACTGGTGCTGATAATTCACCTCTGTGACGCTTTGGAACATTGTACCATAATCTTTCTAATGCTCAATTTAATCACAAATACTGCTTTATTTTACTGACAATGTGTGGAATCGGGTTCAGGTGATAATAGTTCGCTATATTCTATGCGTTATGATATAATAATCTAAAATATTTTACAATTTCAGGCAAATTCCTTTTTCTGAAATGCGTCTGTTTAAGGGTTTGTTTGTCCAATCATGTTTGCCAAAGAAGCAGTTAATAGACGGCTTTTGTTCTTCCATTACCACCTGTCTAGGACAACTGGCTCCGCACAACACAAGGCAAAATGGAGCAAATGTTTTTGTGAGTATTCCTTCAGCATCTGTCTTTCTGATACACACACACACACACACACACACACACACACACACACACACACACACACAAAGTCACACATGTGCAAACACACATGTTTACAGCAACTTGTATTTGCGATCCATAGAAAACATTTGTGCGAGAGCTGGAGCCTTCTAAAAGAGAGCCCAAAAGTCAGGATTTAATGCAGCCGAGAGAGACACCATGTGTCACTTGAGACCGATTCTTTACAGCCATTTAAGTTAGCGATAAAAACAAAAAGTTTATGTATTTCCTATCCCACAAGCTGTTAAAATCCTATTTTGTTTATACTAGATATAATACACGATATGTCTGGAGCAGGTGTTTCACACTGAGGCAATATAATCTTTTACTTTTAAGTATGAATATCATACTTCTCCTAAACCTGATTCCTAAATCTTTCAGTATAATTTGTTTTTAATCGTTTTAAAGGGACAATTGAAGAAGAAAAAAATGCAGTGACCTCAGAGTCACTTAGCAGCTTGGCAGTGAATTCAGCTCTTTTGAAGTGCATTCGGTGAACTGCTGGAGCCCTTCTTTTCCTTCACCAGAACGAGCCAAGACCACAATGAAGCAATACAATCCATTCGAACCAAAGCAAAACCTTTCAGTCAATGAAGGTCTAATTAGTCTATCTGGTGGTCCATCTCATCTGTGGATGTCCAGCTCCGCCATTCTCTCCCGAACACGTCAAGCCCTGGCTATGATTGCTTGTTTCACTTGACACATAATTACTATGGAAATATTTGTGTATTTTGTACGTGCGCCACGGAACCGAGATGCGACACGTTTGCCAAAGGGTTCACAGCTCCTGCTGCTGGTACACTAGCCAGGATCCCTGATTAAAACGAGATGGTCTCACACGGGCCAGCTTTGCACAAAATCACTCCCAGAGATCTGCCGCGCTCTGCCAAGTCCACTGGCGAGAAGAGAGCAGTAAGCAGCAGAGTCTTTGCACCACGCATAAAAGCGCTAAAGGACTCTTCCCCTCCCCACTTCCCATTCAATTAACTCCTCTCACAAACACCCTGCCACTGCTTGACACTCCTGCTCACTATCCAAACAGAGGGAGCGTCTAGAATGCCAGCGCTATAAGACCATATCTGTAAATGGGAAGCCGAGCAAATACCAGATCTTAGATCTAAACCAGTCAAAAATAAAGAGTGGTGCCTTCATATGGCCAGTATAAAGAAACACCAACAATGCGTGGGTTTTCTATCGTCTTGTTTCATTAAGTATCGTTTCACCTGTACAAATTTTTGTTTGATTGACTGACCACTTGAATGGAATGGGTTTATTCCAATTTTAATGTATTTATTGGTGCGTAAAAAATTAGGTTGTAAAAGATGGTTTTGGATATAAAGTCAGGTTTTTAAAATAATGTTCCAGATTACAAAAAGAGCCTGCACATTAAATGATAAAAAGACTACTAGTGCTGCAATACATTTCATCTGTTATGGACTAGGCTATGTACATGTATGAAGCAAGAGGTTTACTTAAAAAAAAACATACGTCGAAGGTTTCGGATCGGTCCCCTTCATGTTTCGCTTCACTACAGAAAAATCCGGTAAAATTGCTGAGGATGCGTCCGATGACGTCGAGAATAAAAGAACATGATATGAACAGCTGTTAAGGAGTGAATAGTGCAATTGTGTAAAGCCAAAACCACAAAGGCACCTCTGTAGGCCTGTCTTACATACATAATAACTCATAAGGCCAGAAAAGTTGTACAGTTTCTATCACCTATTACTTTAATACCACTTTTATTGCTACCACACTGCACTATAAGTTAATCATTATATTTATTGATTCCCAAAGGTAATTTATGCTAATGACATTTTAAAAGATGTAAATGGGAAATTCCACTTCATTCGCCTTGTTCATTATAACACATTAAAAAAGTCTGAACTATTTTTATGTTCTACACTAAGCTGAAAAATATGAAAATCATCATCTGGAATAAAAAATAAAGTATGAGCCATCATTACACCCCCCCCACACACACTCCCCCCACAGAACCTTTGAGGCTTTGCATGGTCTCTAGTTAAAGCCGTAATATTGATTGTGAGCAACTGTGAAAGCGTCTGTCAATAAATTGCAGCAAATTCTAATGCCAACACATAAACACAATAATAATAGTAATGAAATTAAAATCCAATTATATTGATACAACCTGGTTCCTATAAACTTCTCCGACCCTGTTTTACTCATTAAGCTGTCAAGGCGTGGTTTATTAGACAGTAACAATGTGAAACTCCGGAGAAGATGAAGCTTTGTATAAAACAGCAAGCCTGGTTAGTTCGTTATTCAGTCTATTAATGAAATACACTTTAATTGACAATCAATTCATTCAGTCCGTCAGTTATCTTAAGTAACTGCTTTCTTCTGGTCAGAGAGACACGGAATAGAATCAGTTTGATGATTCAGTGGCTTCCTAATATGTATGTAAATTAAATGTGAATTCAATTTGAAACACAAGTGTCCAGCAAAGTGTCCTATATGCATGTTTCACAGGAAAGAAACACCCTCCAGACAGCACCGCTTTTCCTTGAAATATATTCACCGCTATGTCCTGTCCTGCAAAATTAGTATATAGGTTTAAATTAATGTATAAATTTCATGCTTGAAGAACTATTTTGCTTGAGACGTCGGTTAAAAATATAGAAAATGTGCTTTTTAGGTCCCACTCAATCCCAGTTACCTAGACACATGAACTATTTGGAAACTTTCACAAGTCATATGCTCAGCGGGAATTTCCAGAAAGATCACAGTAGGAGAATTTATTTCATTGGGTTTTTTAATTTGTTTTAAGTTTGTTGATTGATGAGGTCACTGTAATCATATTATTGGGGTAAAAAACCTGTACTGTCCTGAATATACAGTATTCAAATGGATGCTATTTAAGTATATTTTGTAGAAATCTCTACCGGAATGCCAATCCTGTCACGCATTTAAGAGCAAACAAAACCTTGTCAAAATTATTGTTGCGTGAGATGAAATGACCCGTTTAAACATGATACGTTTTTTTCTTTCTCTCGATTAGTTAGATGTCAAAAAATGTCCTTTTCGTTTTTGGGAAGTGTCCATATGGCATAGTTAAAGATTACACTGTTACACTAACATTACCATTTCTAGGCGTTTTCCTGTATTTGTTGTCATCGTGGCCGATCCACTGATATTACGATACCTGCTCTACCATTTCTTTAGAAACATGTAATCCAAAAAGCATTTTAAAGGAATTTGACAAAGCCGGCGGTGGTTCGGCAAAAAGAGCATTATTATCGTTTAACCAAGAACAAGGCATCCGCCCCCACTGCCCTCAAATCAAGCATTAAAAATGCGTACTTTTCATTTCCTGAACAAAACGTAACCATTGTAAAAGAAATTAGCAAACAAATTATACTGATTGCACTCAGAATTAAAATGCATGAAGGTTACTTGCTTAATCACCATTACAGCAAAGTGCTAGTATCAGTGAGATTGAAAAAAATACAGCACCAGGATTAAAAAAAAAAAATATATATATATATATATATATATATATATATATATATATATATATCTATTTTTTTTTTATGCAGTTATGCAAACATACCATGGAATATGCATTACGAATAGTGGGCTGTATATTCAGGATTTTATCTTCCAGCCTTCCTCCTAGCACTAAGGATAGAGTGTCATGCTGGAAATCCTCAGACAAATAAAACAAAGTGGGACCACATTGATGCTCTGTCTTGTTTTATATGATGGCTCGAAATAAATGAACTTTAAATGGAACCTTGGCAAGAACGTGCGCTATTGATCGATCCGGAGGGAAGCTGAAGTTTAAGGGCACAGCTTTACCCGAGCTCGGCTGTAACTGGAGTAATGAAATTGATTGGGCCCAGGGAGGGTGACAAGCCAGTAGAGTCAAGCCCTTGATGTAAGGAAACAAGAGTGGCATCTAATTGGGGTGTAATATAGGTCTTTAGAGGACATTAAGCACTCGAAAGCCGAGAATTGACAGACATCTCACCTAATCCAAAAGCGACAAAAGCCCGCATTTCACTTTTGTTGGGAATTTCGGTATAAATCCTCAGCTGAGATCACGAAGACTCGGTATTTCAGTAATTCAATTCAATCTCCCAGTGCGTTCACTCTATCAACATTTCTTCAGGTTGCAGACATGAGAGCTCTTACACAAGTCAGCTATCTCTCTGCGAAAGCCTTAGAGTGGCCTATAAATCATTATATGTATGTGAATTTAACTTTGGTAGAAACATTTTACATTCGTATTATTATGATCATTACGGTTTAAACGGCCGTTATTAGAAAATGCCTTTCGAGAAACCCTTAATGGGAGAAAAATTCTATTTCTGTTCGTATTGTTCGGTACATTTACAATAGTATCATCCTTCGGCATATTATGTCAGGAAGACATTCGTCATTTATGTAAAATGGCCTCATCCAGACTGAGGGCGGAAAAAAAAAGTTACTGTGCATTACAAGCACTTAGAGCGGAGATATCAAGGTTCACCTCCGATTTCCAATCTCAGGCCAGGGTGGAGGGTTGGGGGGGGGGGGGGGGGGTGGACGGCGAGGGGGGGGGCATCATTAAAAAGCCATTACAAGCCCATATTTCATATTCCATCCTCTTCCATGTTTCAAGGTGTTAAAAGCTCAATGTATATTCTCACTATATTTAAGCAGCAGGACAGCCGAGCGGCACAGACACCTCGCTGGCAGCCATTGACCTTGGCCTATTCAGCCTTCATTAGCTTTCAGACACTTATCACTCATAACTGGTTTTGTCCTCTCCACCATGCTGCCTCCTTCACTTCACTTAGGCTGGCAAATAATGGCAGGAATCCATTTATCTGCCATTTCCAACAAGTGCGTGACATTAACGAATTATCTGCTTTTCTCTAAGTGTGGCCAAGGTACCCTGGGAAGCATTCCTTCACTCCGGAGGGCCAGGGTCAGCCTTTTAGACCTGCCGTTCTTCATTAGAGCCATTTTCTCTCTAACCTCTTTAAATATTCATTTTGCTTTTTTTTCCCCCTTTTCTTTTTTTTTTTTGCTTGCTGATTTCTGTTTAAGAGCACTGTTGGCAATACACTTCTTTTTTTTTCCCGTAAACACAAACTTATTCGGTTATGATTATTTAATGGCCTTCCCATTTTAGAAAAAAAAAAATAAGCATTGATCTGGGTTGGAAATGCATCGGATTTTGGTGCTCCATCCTCTTTGTGGTATTACTCACCTCTTTTGAAAGTTACAAAGCACGCTATAAATTGATAGTCAAATAAGGAAGGATATTTTGGTTTGTGCCAGACTGCAGTGAGATCACATTCCAGGAGCCACGTTTCTTTCTATTATCTGCTGACAGCTGAAGCGCAGATCGACAAAAGTAACACGGGATGTAAACGCGGCAGGATGTTTCGAACAAAGAATGCCTTTTTAAGTGGCGTGCGGATCTTCACTGGTCCCAGGTTGGATTTTCCTGTGAGGAATGAAGCGTGTAGGAAGCATCCCCGTGTCCGCGTGAGATTTACTTCATCCCCAAAACACGCTTCTGTGTTTATTTGCTTTAGTAAACCAATCCATTGTGTCCCATCCAAGTTAAAGTCCTGTAGTTCTCAGCATACAATCTGGTTCCATCAGCCCCCCCCCTTCCCTCGACCATCCTGATCTAAACACAACATGACACTGACAGCGTTTAGCACAGAAGCTTACACTTCTCCCCAATTCCAACAGACCCAACTGTAAATTCTCCGTTGCATCAGATGCAGTCAAACTCAATTTAAAATGGTCATGATTATTTTATTTTGTAACATTAATGGAAGCACGTTTGGAAAAAAAAGGAGGCGGGGGGGGGGGCGGTTGGTTGTGCATTTGCAATTCATAATCCCTCGCATGATTACATTAAGAATGTGTTCTGTCATATTTGATTAATGTATCTTGTTTTCCTTAAAACGGGATTAAAATATGAAAACTGACAGAAATGAGGGCCATTACAAAGAATTATCAATTTTTAATAAACTACTCAAGAAGGGGAAAATGAAGTGGCATGCACAAAGGAGCTGCTCAGAAATTCAGTAATCAGGATTTTGCTACATTTGCAATCAGTGTTTGGCAGTAAACGAGGAGTAGGCAGTGCCGGGTGAAGTCCTTTGGCTGAGACGCAAGCACAATTAACATGAAAGGATCTCTCGATGAATGCATTCATATGGCGGACAAGGAAGATGAATTTCTACCGATCACTTGAATGGAACCAGCAAATACATATGTTTTTTTTGTGTTCTAATATATTTCTTTCAATATTTTATATTGAATTAATGGAAAACAAACAACAATGATATGGTTATAAAATATATTCAAATGTCATTGGCCTACTTGATGTACATATACAAGATATAGTTGAGATGTATCTTTTAAATGTAAATTTACACTTTTGTCAAAAATGTTGGCGGAGCAGATTTTCATCCTTTTTTACCAATTTATAGTTATGTTTAATACATCTGCGAAACAACACAGTACCTTTTATCGCTTACATTATAGCAGCTATTAAAAAATATTCACTCAGCAGCCTCTTCTTTTTTCTTTCTCTTGAAACATCTTGTTACCAAGACACCGGAAAGCTTTTAATGACCAGCGAAACTATAACGATAAATATTACACACAACTGCCACATATTGATGATTATATGCTATTCTTTTGTTAAATCACACCATGTTTTATTCATCTGTTTATTATTAGCCTTGGGTTGTGTGGAGCGTCTGCAGTACAAATCCCTGTAAATCGCTTGTTTCTATAGGAATGATGTAGTAGAGTGCATTAATATGAACCAGCGACTCGCCTCGCAGCTAGATCTACTGTTGGAGCGGCTGCTAGAGAAAATTAATAAGGACCTTCTGACCAAAGAGCTTTAAGAATGAAATAGTACGTCCCGATAAACATAAATACTACCGTACGTACGCATGTAAATTCTGAATTGGCAGCTTATTACTCACAGAAGTCTAGTAACTAATAAACCGGTGACTCTGCCAGGCCGTTTGCTTTGAAAAGTCCCTCTCCGCTCTGTTTGCGTGAAAACGAAAAGACAAAAATTCCCTCCAAAATGTCACTCGTTCTTGCTGACTGGAGTCATTGGACAAGAAGTGAATATAATAACGTGTGACTTAGTTAAAAGGAACCATGTGTATGAATGTACACCATGACCCCGAGCTCAACAATCAGCTGTTGTTCTGATGTTGGTGTGAAAAAAGCAGATCTGTGAGCTGGAATCAACAAAAAGCTGGAAAGGGTTCTTCAGCAATATAAATATAAGCTCCAATCTGTTTACAGTTAGTCTACCACAGCGCCTGTAATCTAAATAGGAATTATGTAACTTTGCTGAACTTGACGCAATTCAAGGTTCTTTCGAGACACAGACGAGATTAGAATTTTGACTCTTTGCCCTTTTTTTAAAATGGGAAACAATTCTGAACATACTGATTGGCAGGAAATCTTTACTGTACGTGCAACGGAGCCAAGGTTCCCACAAAGTTTTAAATTAAGCAGTGTAATTGTGAAGCTAATGGAAGTAATACACGGAGACATTAATCTCTAGAACCTGTCATTAGTGCCCGGACCTTTCGTTGAACTATATTTTACATTTCAACTGTAAATCAGTTGCTATTTTCACTGAAAGTCGCTGAACGAATGGATTTGTGACTTTTGTTGTTGCAGTCCACATTGGGTTTTAATCTTTTCAACCAGGATCCAGAGTCTAAGGCTATATGGGCATAGACGAACTCAAACCAGACTGTTAAAGATCACTGGTCCAGAACACTGGTCCAATTTTTACGTTTTAGAATACAAAACCCACCCCATCTAGCATCAACAATCATACTACAGCCACTGATAACATGTTTTTCCCTTATTGTGACATTTGATGTCCAATAGGGAGGTGATAGTCCAGTGGTTAAGGTGTTGGACCCTGGACTGGAAGATCACGCGTTCAAACCCCACCACCACCACCAAGCTACCACTAGTGGGCCCTTGAGCACGGCCCTTAACCCTCAATTGCTCAGTTGTAAGTCGCTCTGGATAAGGGGCGTCTGCCAAATGCAAATGTAAATGTGATGTGAATTAAAGCTCTTGCCCTGATATATTGTACTGTTAGTATTTTACTGTTTTCTTGTTAGATAAATTAAATAAAGGGTCAATGTGTTCATGTATTCCTAATAATTTGTCTGGTGAGTGCATTCCAAATAAAGCAAAAAAAAAAAAAAAAAAAAAAAAACGGATTCAATAACATTTTATTTGTAACTCGATCGCCTAAAGGTCACTATTAACAGGTTTAAAGCTCTTTTAGTATTCTTTTAGTATTCTAATACCCACAGCGACAACATTTTTATTCCAGAAATGTAACACCGCTCCCCCACTCAGCCACTCTGTAGCAAAGCGTCTGGCTCTTTCTATAAGCAAACAGCTTTGAGATGGTATAGAGGTAAAAGTCCCTTGAAATGAGAGCAGGCGGATAATTGAGTAGCCTAAAAACAGGAATCTAATTGTGCAGGCCCCTCTGGGGGCTAATATTGAACTATCTTATAATATGCCCAGGATATTCTCCCCATGATTTATTGCCAAATCCCTGTATTTTTCAATACATTATAGTTCCTAAATTGTGTTTAAATTGAGTGTGGAGGAGCTGAGGCCATTAGGAGATGCAGAAATGAAGATTATATTTAAATATTCATGCACCCTGTACCTTATTATTGAATCTGAACACTAACAAAATCAATATTAAGTGCAGTTTGACATAAATGTATTTATGAATTTCGACTTTCTAAGTAGTGTATTTTTTCACTCAAAAATTGCAAGTATAATGTAGTAATGATATCAAAACAGTGTGTCAGAGTGCATTAGGGGAAGCGCTACATAAAACCACTGGGGCGTCCATGTAAAAGTGCTTAGTGGACAGAACTGTCTCTTTTTACAAACATCACTCATTTTGCAGTCCCGTATCCCACGCTTCTGCCTCGCTGTATACCATAGTTAGAGAAAGATACAGTTGTCTTGTTTGCTCGAGATGCGTTGTGTTAGGGCTGTAATGCTATGCGGTGTGGCCAGTGATTCAAATTGATGTCTCTCGATCGCTCCACCTGTCCAAATAAGTGTCCTTATTCTGCTTTAAGCCATCATTCTCATTCAAATGTGTGGTGATGTCTTCGAAAGTCACAGAGAGGACATTCAAGGCGACAAACAAGCCCCCCCCCCCCCCCACACACACACACACACACGCACAAACACACCCACCCCCCATCGGAAGGATATCAATTTTACTTATCCATATTTCACTTATTCTGCATTTTATTGTTCAATGCTCTTTTCTCCTGGCTGAAGTGGAAGTCATCTTGCATTAGTATGCTTTTTAATAGTTTTTTGTCCTGTTGTTTATAGAAACTCTCACGAATGTTAAAAGGGCCTTTATTGGGCAGAAGCCATGTCTCTGGATGCAAGATGATGCAGTAAAAGCTGCATGGGCTGAAGAAAGCATAGCATCAATCCAGGCAAAGAGAAAGCTCTCATAAATCAGAGATAGAGTCACAGCCTGCTTCTTCACCTTTAAAATCATCTAAACTGACTCTAAGAGCCTGATTCGGTTTGAGGCTGTCTATCAGCAGCGCTTATAAAAGGTTTACGCGTTGAAAAACGCAAGGAATAAAACGAGAAAAACAGCCAGGCAGGAAGTAAAGCAATTAAGTAATGAAATACAAAAGAGGAGCTACGCGAAAACTAAAAGAACGACGTTGTTAGAGAAACGTCTCCGTTAAAAAAAAAAACGGACAGATTTTCACGGAAAACCCTTTTAAATACTTTGGATCTGAATTTTAGATCCTCTCTGTTCTTAGTTATATGGAATTAATCTCAAATAATAATTGGAATTTTATATAAAGATGTGAAACATGCCCGAAATAAATCTGAAACGCAGCAATGACTCAGTTCTGAAATGCCCGTATTTCACGACTCTCAATTTTCTTGTTGTTTTAGAAGCAATAGAAAGCTCTATCTGTCAAAGCGATAACATAAAAGTCTTTAGCAGTCTTACCGAAGGCCTGTAGGCATTTCCTTTATCAAGTTAAACTCTTAAAAGCCACAGGCTTAGATTAGCAATATAAAGAACTATATATATATTACTTGCAGAAGAGCTCAGTGTGCAGAATGCAACCCTCTAGACATAAGTCAATTTATATCCGACTTTCCATACATGCGTTTTCCTGCTATCGTCAATATGCAAAAATGGTGCTTACTAACAAATAACGCATAATGTTCCCGAGGCTCGCACATCAATAATTGCATTTAGGCCTTAAAAGAAAATGCAAGAAGGAGTGAGCAAAAAGACGGGTCATATAAAACGTGCAACACATTAAACATGGAAATGTCAAAAATATAAAGCTGGCTGTTCGCTCGCGCGACAGCTTTCCCATTTATCTCGCTTGAGACCCGGGCCCCCAAAAGGAAATAAATAGCGCCCTGTCTCCCGGTGCATCTCATTGAGTTACAGAGTCAGGGCTTCCCTTTATAGACGATGCTCATATCCAGACCTCCTGAGAAGGCGCATCAGTGTAAGAGGCCAGCAGTGAAAAATGGAGTGGAGGCCGGGTAAATGGAGTAGCCGACTTCTCACAGAGGAGGAAAATAACTCACGCACTCAGATCAAGTAGCAGTCAAAGGGTAGGAAAGTTCACATACACACTAAACGGTAATATTTCCTCACTTTACCCTAAACAGCGAGGTGCTAAAATGGGGCTTAGTAACAAATAAGGCTGACCTGACTGAACAGACTGAAAACCTCCCTCGAAGCTATTGTTTTTTTTTTCCCCGCTGTAAATACTTCTAGTACTAATTCGCCTTTAATAGTATTTTAGTCTGATTCTTGAATCTTTGACCAGTTTGTCACATCTGGAAGTCACTCTGGATTCAGGAGAACTGCCAAAGGCTGACATCTTTATGACTTATCTTTAAAAAAAAAAAAATAAATAAAATAAAAATCCCATTTATTTCAAACAGCGTGATTATGTGAAATGCAATTCCCGAAAACTGCACTTGTAAATCCAAGTTAGCATGAAAGACTGATATGTGTGAGAAAATCACACAAGTATTAAGAAAGCACACATGGTTTACATGTGGAAAGACTACCAGAATGATAAAATAAAAAATGGAAAAGGATGACAAAACATGAAATGTAAAATATATATATATAAATATATATAAATATATAGAGAGACTACAAAACTACATAAATTGTGTGTAATCATCATGTGAAAATATATGATTTGTCTCAGAATCATGTGCGGGAAAAAATGTTAAATAATTTGCACATGAAAATCTCATGTACAAAATAAAACAACCGTGTAAATATTCCATTTGCTAGAAAGTGAAGCTTATGTAAAAATCTCAACAACATCACGTGTGGAAAGTAAACAGCGTGGTAAAATCAGGTGAAATTTCTTACGTATCCCAAATGACACATATCTCACAACATATAAAAATAACATGTTATATATTTTTATTTGCACTTGTTGTGGTTGAAGAGTGGTCATGTAAGGACACTATTAAACCCTGGTGAAAAAAATAAATAAATAATAGCCTGTCTGTTAATAAAAATCCTTCAAAATGCCAAAACTAGATGCTGAAGTTGAATTTAGTGACGCTGTGACATCTGTCCTTCCCACACAGCCATCCACTGTGCAGAAGCTGTGTACCTAATGATTGGGTGGGGGAGGGCAGTGGGAAGGGGGTTGGGGGTATATGGCGCACCGGTGCTTTTTCCAGCGTTTGCTCCCACAGGTCTGACATTCAAGATCTCTCAATTATGTATGAACAGCAAGCAATATCCTTTACCATCAAGCCCACACAACATGTTTCATCTTCCTGGGCACAGATGCCCAATCAAATTCTCAGTGTAATTATGATGACTTATTAAAAATGGGCCCAAACACATTATTAGTAGGACTCTAGTTAGTCTCGGCGGTCAAAATTAGTGCGCCGCATTGCATGCGAATTACTTTAACTACTTTAAGTCGACCAGAAGATGGGTCTCATTTCAGAACCGCGGAAGAAGGTAAAATCCGAAGAGGCTGGGAAATAGGATGCAGCAGTAAAAGCACTTATTTGTTTGTGCCTCAAGATGACAGTCTCGGGGAAGTGCTGAAGTCGATGAGGTCGCTCTTAACGCTGGATACAGCAGGAAAAGAAAAATAATTACCCCGCTTTCCTCAAGTGAATTTAAAGACACGGTATGAAAGAGGAATTTGTATACATATTAAAAATCGTGATTGATTCTACGGGAGCGTCGGTTTTTAGTGTTTCAAGCGAAATGCTGACACTGGTACTTAATACTATACTGTAGAGCAGGGTAATGGGAATACACAGCTCAGCAGAGGGAGAACATCTCAAACACCATGTTTATCTCCCACACAACATGGAGCCATTAAATATACATGCACAACCCATCCATTATTCCAGGTCCAAATGGCCAAATCTGGATGAAGCTTAGAGAATCCTTCTGTTCGAAAAGAAATAAATAAGTAAACAACGCAGGCTACTGGAAATTTCTTTTGTCTCTTTTATAACAAAGTGCGCGTGCGAGCAGCTCGTCCCGTCATGTCAAACGGCGAAGGGCTTTCTAAACACGTATAAATAAGTCACGCCGCTCTCAATTAAGCCCGCTCGTCTTTTCGGCAAATTCAAATGATTTTGTCACTGGTCCTAAGCAACGCATGCAATATTTAAACAAAGTTCATTTTTCTTAATTCTTAATGGAAATGTGCCGCAGGAACCGCCTCCTGTCAGATGCGATTTTGGTGTAATGTTTGTAATTATGAGTCGCATCAATCCGATGTGAAGTGTTAAATATTTAGACGCATGAGGAAGGAAATGCATGTCAAAACAAGAAAATATTCATCGGCTGGTCATTCATAAGTCATGTTTCAACTCATCTAACAACCCTCTTGTCTTGTGTAGAAGTATATATGTGCTGTTTGCTATTTTATCTCACCGAGGACAATCTTTCCGACCCAAAAACGGTCAGACTACACCGGATCACATATCGCTAAAACTCATATTCTTAACAGGGTGTTTTGTTCTAAACAATGTATGATTGCATTTGCAAGAGGACCATTGGTGTGTTTGAATTTGTTGGGTGCGAAATCATATCAAATCGCATTCTCGACATGTGCAAACGCTTCTGTGTGAAAATAGTCATGTGGTAGGATAAATCAATCATGCGCTAAATGCGTGCGGAAATTGATTAACGCCAAATGTCAAATTCTGAAATAATTTGTAAAAATAAATGATTTGTGCAAATATATATACTTATAATAATTGTGAATTGTAGCAAATGTGTATAAATATTACTCAGAAAAATCTTTGTTGAAATTACTGAATTAATTAGACTCACATGTGGAACTGCAGTAAATTAAATGACCCTGATATACGCAAAAATCATGTGTGTGTGGGGGAGGGGGGGTTTTGTGTTTAAAAGTCACGCATGACAATAAATGCTGTAAAAAAAAATGTAAACAGTTCATCTTGAATCTGAAAATCAATGTATTACATGGAATTATCACGCGTTTTGAGCAAAATCCATTGTAAACTCAAAATTTACATGTGAAAATGTTGCAGTCTTGTGTAAATAACAGATGTAGTGTTTGAATGTCACCACAAACTGAATGGATCTGGAATTAATAAAATAAAATAATAATATAATAATAATGCCATTTTTCTCTATAGTGCGGCTCGCTACGATGACAGTGGCGCAGCTGTATTTCCAAAAGAAATAGCGAGGAAAGGTGTCTTTAAATGAACGCCAAGCAACTCAAAAATGTGTAAACGCTAAAGAATTATCAAGCAGGGGCTCCAAAGATGAAACTCTGGCGTGCGGAGAAAAAAAAAAAAAAAAAAAACGAGACGAGTGATTGGATGGCACGGTCAAATTCCCATTCACGCAGGCTTAACAGACGCACTTCAGATAATTAGCTGCAGAAAAAGGAAAGGGAAAGTTTGGATCTAACACCGCTGACCTGTGCTTGTCATTACTGAGCACGCCAGGACCCGCAAACAACTTTTCTTCCACTGTAATTGCTGTGTAATTCATTACATGTTTGCGAAGTGGATTGACCTTCATGTAAACTTATATTTACTAAGTTGCTGTTAATGACTAATGCTTTGATTAGCGTTCCTCCGCTGAACCCCACTCAGAGACCCCGCGCTCGCCGGAGCTCTATAGCTCGTGAAGAGGTTCTCCTCCTCTGGCATGAGAATGGAAGGAAAACAAACAAATTAAGGAAGCGCGTTTAATAGTTCACATCCAAACCTAATTGATTGATTAAGAGCGGTTAAAAGCATTCGGATGAAATTTCTCATGCATGACCAACTGAAGGCGGTCTGTCTACTTATAGTAAAGTAATAACATCCCCTTTTTGAGGCATAACCTTCGCCAGGCTCAGATACTCTTTTAGGAACATTAGTGTGAGAGGGGGGGGCGGAAAAAATGCTCATGTGAACGAACTTAAAATGTATTGAATTATTGGTTCTTTTGGCCTCGGGGCAAAATTGGAAAAGGACCAGCATTGCCTCCTCCCATGAGTTCATTTCTCACAGTTTTGGTTATGCCTTCAACACTCTAATTAAATTCCCATTGTTAAGTTTTAAAAGTCTTTATTAGAGTGGCTGTTAGTATAAATTATATGTGATCTATCTGGGGATTTTCACCCATTAAGGTGCTTAATTGTGACAAGCACTTTTTACTCAGCTTCCGCTTTCATGAATTATTCCCTTTTATTTCCACTAGCAGTTTTTTTCCTCCTATTGTAGACACTGTGTCTGTGTGAAACGTGCACTTTACACACACTATTTTTCATTACGAAGAAAAACTCTCTTCGAGTGAGGGAAAAAAATTAAAAATACGCTCCACTGGAGCGCTCAGGTGTTAGAGGGATTTCTATCGGCAAACTGCTGAAAACGTGTTAGTCTTATCAAATCTCTGTCTGATATAAAAGTCATTTGTTCCAAAAGAACACGCATTTAAATTCAAAATGGGTGGGATTGAAGCGTGGTATGACTTGTCCTTTGTGTATAAATAAATATATGTATATATATATATATATATATATATAGATATATATATATATTTTTTTTTTTTTTTTTTTCTAAGTCACATTTTTAAAGTATGTACATTGAAATACTCGCGATAAGAGTGCTTATGTGTACTTTTAAATAGGGCACAGTGTTACCAAACAGCACTCACATACACACAAATATAAACAAAATACAGTCGCTGTCCACTTATTTTAATGCACTAATAACGCTGGTGCGGTTACCAAATCAGCCAATCACGTGACAGGCAGCACAGCGCATGTAATCATGAAGCTAATCTTTGGTTAGCTTTCAGATCGAACCTCAGATTGAGGGGTGCTCTTTGCGACTCTAACCATGGCATGAATGTTGGTGACAAAAATTTCTGAAACTTAAACCCATGGGCTTTTCATACACAAGGCAATCAGTTCAGTTGACACAGCATGGTGCGAAAAACAAAAAACATCCCTATTAGTGGAGACTGTTAATGAGAGCGATCAAAGGAGGTGACAATGAGACAAATAATACATTTTTATAAAATCCATTATAAGCCTTTTTTATGGTATGCTAAGTAAAGTTACTTCACATGTCCATGAATAAAAGACACATACTAATTGTACTGTGCAGACCAGTCAGATTCCCGAATTGAAAGTAATGTGAATCTCACTGTCTCCATCTAGTGCCTCAAATAAACTCTCTTACAGAAAACAGTCTCATATTCTTCAAGTTGAAGATGTATATTATAATTTAGATACAAGACATATTCATATACATATTTCTTTGTAACATACAGATGTTTATATGTATATTTATATACTTATTTATTACCTGTTGACTGCTGTTACCTACATACAAAAACTTTTCTATATTGCTCGGATTGTTTATTCACATTTCCGTATTGAAGAGAAAAGATATTTAGATTCCTCTGTACATCTTACAGATATAATGACAAATAATGAACTTGACCTTGACATTCTAATGACCAATCAGGAAACGAATATCTGTGAGGTAGATACCCTGCTAGTATAATGTCATCTGGGGAAAAAAACACCTATTTTTCCCAATAAACCCTTAAATAATTCACCTGCCCTCCTGGGCCACATCCATGCACGTTAGCGCTTGCTATGTGCAACACCAATGGAAAATGACCTTTAGCCACTCAAAGATTTTTGTGCAGTTATTTGTTTCAGCACTGTGACGCCTGGTTCTGATGTCAAGGACGTTGGCTGTGTGTTTAGAACAAACACGAACTACTGAATTTCCTATTTTTTGAAGCACTTTGCGTCCACCCGGCAAGGACAAAACAGGATGGCTGTTTGGTGGGAGTTCAAGAGTTTCAGTGCTCAAAAGCGGACCTTTAAATAGACATCTTTATTATAGTTTGTATATACATTCTGAAACAGAGACACAATTTACCAGATAATGTGTGCGGGAAGACGCTTGACCCGGTACTTCCTTTGTTGTTTGGTCAGGAAAAGGGAAGGTAAGTGTGAAGCGGCCCAAGAGTAAATAATCCTGGGTTTCCATGGCAAAGGCGCAAACACGCTTCGCCGAGAACAAAGGACGAAACACAATCAATCTGATGACTGTCAATTCTGTTTAGTTTTCAAAGTGTTTTTGAGGGAAATTCAGCTCCAGAACAAAAGGCCGCAACCGTTCTTTTTCCGCGCGCGAGGGGAAATCGGTTGTTTTGCTGTTTTTCAGGTCTTTTTTTGGACCGATTCTTTTTAAAAGCGCGCCTTTTCCTGGCAATCCTACGCCGATCTGTAATGGATACACGCTTGCACGGCTCTGTGTTTTTGCCATTGTGTCAGGAAGTCATTCCACTGTTTCAGGCTTTTGCATATGTGTCACATTTCAAGACATTTGAGAGCACTTGAGGCCTAAGCTCTAAATCAAAACTGTCAGTAAATGGCATGATCCACAAGCCCTGGCTGAGTGCTTTGTTTATAAGGAAATCTAAATGACTCGCATGTATTTGTTAATAAACCTGCGGTATTTAGTGGCATTCCAAACGTATATCGAAATGAAATGTGACTTTTGAAGATTTATTTCATGTTTACTCGGGTCACGGCTTCTTACATTACAAGCAACTGCTGATAGCGGTGCCGACAGTAAGCAGCCCTCGCTGTCTAGAGAGAGCGATTTAGCAGCACTTAAGTACTTCATTCTGTCCAGATTTCTCACCTCCTCATTTGTACGCTTGTCATATCAAAGACCTCGCACTAGCTGAGGGCGATCTCTGCTGCCCATCAGCACAACCATCTCGCCGACCGAATGCTTTGCATTCTGGATCTTACAATTCTAATGATTATTAATTGGACTATTGATTATTATCTCTTGATCTCTTGTTTTTAGGGACTGTGACCTTTATCACTTTATTTCATTTTTGTTTTGGTTTTTTGTCGTTTTGCTCTGATTAAACACGCTGTAACTTAATACTTAACAACGGACAATCTTTCGAAAAACATTTGCCGAAACAGTGTGCGGAAAAAAAAACATTTGAACAAAAACCATCACTTCAAAATTTTGCATAAATTGCTTTTTTTCCCCCATACTGGCCACACCTACCATCATTTATGTCTTTGTTTTCATTTATTTTGCTCCTTATTTTTACTCGTTCTTATTTCTTTCTTTTTGATTTCTTGTTCACATGTTGGCCCGTCGTAAAAAGCATTTCACCGCACGTCGTACGCTGTATGTATGTGTATGTGACAAACCAAATTTGCACTGGCAGGGTCATGGGTCTCCTTACAGAAATAACAAAAATGATGCATCAACCAACAAAACTCAACTGTGATTATAACAATAATGTAATTAAAAAAAAATTGGGGGGATTGGAATTGTGCCATATTGTAAAACGCACCAGTCTTTGGATGTACACAGTGACTGATCCAGTCCCCATGGCCAATACAGGCAATGTCAATCACCCACACACTCACCAGGGAGACGAGGCTCGGTTAGTGAAACCAACGCCGTCTTATCAGTCTAATACCTGAGCAAACACTGAAGCATTGACAGCACCGTACGTCATACGCGGCTTCGGCAAGCCGAGTGACATGATTATTCAGGAGTAGTATTCTACCTTGGCAGTCGCTCTGTTTGCGTTTCTCTCAAGCCCTCGGATAAAAGAGCAGCCCTGGTGCCCTGGTTCCGATTAAGAGCTAATTGTTAACATCCAGCGTGGCTTATTATCAGCCTGATGCCTTACGCTGAACAGTTATAGCTTTTGTGTCAGGAAAGAGAGACTAATTCTGCATTACAAAAGTACTAGTTAGCACCAAGGTGGCATGAGAGGAACCCCGCCGCCTTCGACAACAACAACAACAACAACGACAACAACAAACAAATAGGATTTGATGGCGAGTGTTTATTATCTGCATTAATTGCTCATCATCTGGAGGATCTGACAGTTTGTGGTTAATGAGAGCGCGAGAGAGAGAGAGAGAGAGAGAGAGAGAGAGAGAGAAAAGGCACAAGCTGTTGGCAGAAAACTTCACAGCAAGGAAGCGGCAGTTAAAGGGGGGAGTCGTGTACATTTGAAGAGCGCCGGCTTGTCGTTTGGTCCGCGATAAGATCCCTAATTTCAGCGATCAGATATACTGCACAGAAGGGCCTCAGATTATGTTTATTATATCACACATTTGTGAACTTTAATGTCAACGACACAATGAAGAATCGAGCAGTGGCGTGTAATCAGATGGCGAACACACACAGGATATCACAGAAACTGACCCCTTTCCTGCACGGCTCATCTGGATTGCAGGCAGGGATACGCTCCAAACAACAATGACCTCCCAGACACTGTGAAATGTCACACGTAAACAAGGCAGGGTTCAAACCACTCGCAGCCGGGCCAGAGATAAAGAGAAAAAAGTGGTTTATCAGATAAAATGTGTACATCAGATCATAAAGTGTGTATCACTTATAGAGGCCAGAAAAAGTGCCTTAAAGCATCTTATAGTATCCAATAACAGCCAGTGCATGGGAATTGTACAGATCTACGGTCTGTTAGGCTTTTTCATTCTTTTCTATCGTATTAATTCTTTCCTATTATTTGCAATATCAGGTATCTTTGTTGAAGTGCCTTGAGGTGTAACTTGATCTAGGTTGTATTTATAGTTATACCAAAGCGTCGTTGAATTCTTGAAAAAAGCACACTTTTGCATTCGTATAGTGATACGATCAGATTTAACAGCTATTTAGTGTCGTGGGACCATGATATGAAAAAACGGACGTTATTTAACAAAGAAGAATCGTCGCTATGGCAACATTATTTGTGAGGCAATGTTTAATGGAAAGAGTCTCGAGTTTTAGTACTTTGTAAGAGTAAAGAATTATGGTTTTGTCAAACCTTTTTTTCACGTAACATAAGAACATTATCCATTATAATGTACCAAACAGGAATTGTCAATGTGTTTTTATTAGAAATCTCAGTGATCTATAGCATTATAAGAGCTTATAATTTCATACACTCGTTTTGGAGCATTGGATTTTCCAAGTCAGTGTAAAACAACCAGGTACAGGAACATAGACGAGGAGAGGCATGCTAGCTGTGATGACATGAGCTCTCAGGAAAAGAAAAGTTAATCTAATTCTCAGATTTCCCGTTGAGTACTAGAGCTGAGTTGCTGAAACATGGCATTTCGCTGCATGAAACCCTTCGCTCCAGCCCCGAGAGCCACACGTGGAAATGATTAGGGAGCACACGTTTGGCGAAGGTCCCTCGGAACCAGCTGCATCTGTTTTTGTTTATGTTTATGCTCTTATCCGAAAATGCCATGAACACATCTGCTACTGTGTAACATAGCTGTGGTTGCATGTATGGCTGACCTATGGTCCTGTAATTACCGCTAAGTGATATGAAAAGGAAGAGTTGAAGTCGTCCATGAGTGTCCAGTCTTGGCACTTTTTTCCATTACAAAACAAACTCGGTAGGATTCTCATGCTCTGGGGTCTATAGTGGTCATTGTTGTTCACGCATAACTACCCGTACGAAGCCTTTTATGCCGGATAAATATTACGATGTTCCTTATTTTGATTAGGATAGTTTCAGTTTATTTCGATTACTTTTATTTCGATTAAGATCTTTGATCTTTTCTACAGTTTGTATTGTTCAAATATGGAAGGAAAATGGATGCAACTATAATTACACCGTATCATGTATATACATTAAATAACTTTCTATTTTTTTATAGTAATTCTGAATATAAATGTAATGCACAAGTATTTCTGTTACTATGGAAATGTTCAAAGACAGGTCAATAGTTTTGCGAGTAAATGTGTTGTACAGCCTGTATTCTTTGCACTGTGCTGGACACTTTCCATATGCGCAACGGATATGAGAAAGAAAAGAAAGAAGAAGAAGGAGAAGAAAAAAAAAACATAAAAGCGATTTTAAATATAACAGCCTACACAGATAATGTAATGGCATTAAGAACCACATGAAAAGCTGCAGATATTAGTGTACTTTGTGATCCTGTAATGTTTCCTGTTCACAAGTTCATGCACCAGATGCCAATTAAAAGCAGACGGCCGGCCTGCCCACATAGTTCTTAGATTTACAGTGTGTCCACTGGGAATTGGTTGAAAGGCCAGGACTGGAATGATGGCACACAATTATATTATTACAACTGAAGGCTGTTTCTAGGCCTAACAAAAAAGATGAATTAGGCAACAAATGTCTGATTCTGGTAATCTTGCTCAATTTATTTATTTATTTACTTGCTCACTTACTTCAGCTTGATATATATATATACATCGGGAGGCGCCGGCACACATACACACATATATTTACATATATACACACACACACACACACACACACACACACAGATATATATATATATATATATATAGTATATATATATATATATATATATACTATATATATATATATATATATATATATATATATATATATATTTACATATATACACACACACACACACACACACACACACACACACACACACACACACACACATATATATATATATATATATATATATATATATATATATATATCTATATATATAGATATATATATATATATATATATATGCATATACACACACCGAGAGGCAGTGTTAGGCCTACATTAAAACAGCATGCCCTTTCTGGGATCTAATTGAATGCAGCCAAGCATGGAAAATTGCGCAGTAAAGGCAAATTAGCCAAGCACCCATCTGAGGTCAGATGGTTTCTCAGTAGAATAACACACATGTGTACATCAGTAACTACTGTTTATTCTTCCTGTAACAAAAACTAATCCATAGTTCTTATATAGTAAGCAACAATGACAGGAATGTGACTACATGTTAATGATAAATCAGTATCTGAGAATTATTATTATTATTATTATTATTATTATTATTAATAATAATAATAATAATAATAATAATAATAATAATAATAAGTGTAGTAATAGTAGTAGTAGTAGTAGTAGCAGCATTACTATTTCACAGCTTCATGTCGCTTGGCTCAGTTTTTTGAGTTTGGGTTACTTCAAGTGTTCTTCCTCTGTCCTAATGGATTTCATATATATATATATATATATATATATATATATATATATATATATATATATATATATATATATTTATTTATTTATTTATAAATATCAGAAGTGGGCGTCTGGCCCGAAGTGTGCTTTAGGGAAGAATTTGGGGTTTGGATTTCTCTTCTTTTTATTTTTTTTCTTTTCATTTTGGGACCTGATTGAAAATGTTATTAACACTTCTATTTTTGACACACATGAAGGTTTTCTTTAACACATAGCTACTTATGTGTTGTTTTTTTCAGAGCTGCACGAGGACACGAAGTGAAACCCAAGAACCCTGCTCCTGTTTCTACTGCTTATTCACCAAAATGTAAAAAATGGCGCCATCTGTCGACCAAACCAATACATTCCACTGCAAATACATTCCACTGCAAATGCCACCTTTTTCACTTTTAGAGGTTTTATTATACCTGAAGCCTGAAGAAGTGAAAAAAAACCTATATGTAATTTACATAATAATTTCCTCATTTTCAAACGAGAGTCCCTTTGTGTCTGAAGTCTTGTTTGACCTGCAGGGAGATCATGCCTGAATTTGGTTAAGCAAATATCAAATGTGTTTGAAGATGTTTACCGACATTGATGCTCTCAAAAGATTGTATTACCATTATGTGAATGTTTAAGTAAAAGCTACTTTGAAATGGATATGGAAAATCCATATATATATATATATATATATATATATATATATATATATAGACATTATATATATATATATATATATATATATATATATATATATATATATATATTCATTCATTCGTCTTCTACCGCTGTATCTGATCTTCCCTCGGGTCACGGGGAGTCTGTGCCTATCTCAGCCATCTATGGGCATTCACGCAGGATACACCCTGGATGGAACGCCAACCCATCGCAGGGCACACACACAACACACTCACATTCACACACATTCATACACTAGGGACAATTTTCCAAGGTACCAATCAACCTACTGTGCATGTTTTTGGACCGGGGGAGGAAACCGGAGAACCCTGGAGAAAAACCCCCGGGAGGCACGGGGAGGAACATGCAAACTCCACACACACATGGCCGAGACAGGGAATAGAACCCGGACCCCGGCGGTGTGAGGCGAACTTGCTTACCACTAAGCCACTGTGTAATATAGTGTAATAATTGAAGATCTGATAATATTATGAAGAAAGAAAGAAATAATAATTAGTTTCCCTTTTGTCCCCATATGTATGAATGTGCATGCTAGTACAAACAATCTGTAACAATGCACCCATTCTCAATAACTACACTGTAGTCGCCTACAATCAGCATGCAAATACAAATTCAGTAGAAACGTATATTCAACATAAATTTCCCCTGACCAACACCAAAAAGCTCAAGTAAATACCACTGTTCACCATTGTTGAGGAAAAAGAACTGACTTTAGACTCAATGAACACCTTGAGGATTTACTTGACCTCTGACTGCACCACAAATGTCCTCATGCAAACCAGTTTCTGACCTCATTTACGCTCTTGTGACTGAATAACCAGAAATCCTCACAGCTACACCTAAAATAAAAAAACTAGTATCAACAGAATCAACAGAATGTCAACAGTAGAAAGCCTTCAAATAAGAATGGATCTTATTATAACAGGGAATAGATCTGAAATAAGAGGTTCAACAAATGAATGTTACTGTCAGATTTCCAACAACTTTGGCTATATATATATATATATAATATATATATATATATATATATATATATATATATATATATATATATATATATGTGTGTGTGTGTGTGTGTGTGTGTGTGTGTGTGTGTGTATATATATATATATATATATAGTGTATATACAATATAGTGTATATATTTACATGACCTTTGTGGAAATAGTTTGGTCAATTTTTAATGATTAACTCTTGTTTTAACTCATCGTATAATGAAAAATAAAATGCTCTGTTTTGCGATTACAAGCCATATATGATAAAAAAGACAAAGGGTTTTTATTTACTTGGCCTTGAAAACAACAACATTGAACAGTAAATACAGTGCGGGCCTTAAAACAACATTTACATCAGCACAAAACCCCAGCATGAAAGATGCAGATCAACTGAAATCTGTTTCAACTGTACATCAGATTGTGGTAAACAGTGTTGGATGTGTGCATTATTCAAATACACTTTTTTTTTTTACTTCGAACTTTACGCACTTCCTTTTTTTTCCAAAACCTACAACAATAGCACATATTATGTGGTATACAGTTCTAAGTGGTAGTTATTGGAAGTTAAAATGCTGTAGCTTCTATCATGCCTCGGGGTGTTACGAGCAAAGACACAGCAGGATCCTGTTTTCTGACAACAGACACATATTTACCCGTGCAAATATATATAAAACATTGTGAATGTCCCATGACAGGGAACAGAGTTGCTGTTTTGTTTTGTCTGTGGGTGGTTTTCATTTTTTGGAAACGCAGATGCATTGATGTCTCATAGTTCCAAGGTTCAACACTATTACAACTGTATATATAACATATAACACAGTGTTCTCCATATGAGAATCAGGAAGAAATTGTTGGTAGGTAAATATGCCACTCTAAATATGTGTGATGGTGAAGTGAAAGTATGAAGCAAAATCTCCTTTATTACACCTATACGACTGTAACAGTCTCTGTATTTGCAAACTGACCTTCATGTGTTGTGTGAATAATTGTGAGGGACTGCTGAATGCACTGTAATATCAGGTTGTGGGGAGGACTGGGATGCTTGAGTGACTTGTGATGTTTCTGGTGTTCTGTCTGGGACAGGATTTAAAGTAATATTAGTATCAGTGTTTTCGAAATAATGTGGGTTCCACTTGGTTTCAGCCTCCAACGGAGATGTAGTGACAATTACAGCTGTGTTAATCGTACTATTCCGGGCATCGTTGTCTGTTGTTGACATGTATGGCGTAACTGTTGTTAAGTCCACGAATTGCTCAGAATGAGTACTAAATGAAGGATTCGGTAAACGAACCCGCGTTGAATCTGACTCCATGCTAACAGGCGTTAAAACGAGACTGGATGTTTTGGATGAGGTAGTTCTCACTGTATCACTGGCTGATGACGCAGTGCTCCATGGAAAACCCGATGGCGTCACCCCAGGCATCGGGTTAGTATCTTGAAAAACGTTGCTAGTCTGGATCAATCCTTTCTCAGTTCCAGATGATGCCCAGGACCCTGTGTGGGAAGAAAGCATTGGCTCTTCTGTGACTGGAGTAAATGCCATTGCCGATATCCATTCAGGAGTTCCTGATGGATGAGTCTTCTCTGAAGAAATGTGTTCATCTGAAAGAAATTCACATTGTATTTTTAGTCTGATTTGTGGTACCTACTACTGACTAGTGAAAAAGCATACTTACAAGCATGCTTACATAGCAAGCTATGCTTACAACAAGTCAAGATTTCAGATATGCCGGTAATTGCTTAGCTTCTTTAAATATTAAGCTTTAAACACATTAATTATATTTATAATGAAATGTTGTTAACTGATGTCATTGAATTATTTCACTGGTAATTCATTGGGAGTCTTTTTGTTTTCTTCCGTTAGGATGTTATATTAGTTTCGGCACATGTTTTTTTACGCAGGATGCCATTCGTTCCTAATGCATCCTTCCACATTTATCGTGGATTGGGACAGGAACTAGTAAGGCACTCATTTATGAAACCGCAGCGGATGGGGCAGACTGAGCAATTGCGAGTCAAGGGCCTTGCTCAAGGGCCCACTAGAGGAAGCTGGGACTCGAACCTTTGACCTTTCCGTCCAGAACCCAATGCCTTAACCACTGAGCTACCACCTTCCCATGTCACTGGATGTTGTTGTATTTCTCATGAGAGATTAGCGATGTCTGCTTCCCTGATTGCTCTTATAGTTACAATGGCATTTAAAGTGGCAGGGAGTGTGTATTTCAGTGGTCTGAGGCACTGGGCTACTGATCAGAAGGTCGGGGGTTTGAGCCTCAGTATCCCCAAGCTGCCACCCTTGGGTCCTTGAGCAAGGACCTTAACCCTCTGTGATCCAGGGGCGCCGTACCATGGCTGACTCTGCGCTCGGACCCCAGCATCCAAGCAAGCAGGGATATGAGAAGAAAGAATTTCACTGTGATGTAATGTAAATGTGACAAATAAAGGTTATTCTATTCTAGACTATTCTAATAGTTACTATACAGGCATTTTCCAGTGAGTTGTAATAACAAATCTTTTAACTGCATGATAAATACTGTAGCTTATATATTTTAGGTTGTCATTTAGAAATGTATAATGTAAAAGTGTATCTTTCCATAAAAAGTGCTTCATCATCTTATAATATTGCCATATCCCTGTTTCAGCATGAAAACGTTTACACATTTATAGTTTTCATTACACAAACTTTGTCTGTTCCATACGCTTACTTGAGCACGGTGACGTGTTCTCCATCGTCCAGAGCATCCTGTTATTTGTCTCTTTAAAAGTGAGCACAACATCTATTCTGAAGAATGACTGTTGAAGATTTTCACCGTCCTTGCTTACACACGTCTGCAATTTACAAATGACAATGATGCTAATGAAGTGCACAAAATAATAATACGATAACTTACATTTACTGCAGACGCGCTTATCCAGAGTGACAACTGAGCAATAGAGGGTTAAGGGCCTTGCTCAAGGGCCCACTAATGGCAGCTCGGTGGCAATCTTCCGATCTTCTGGTCCAAAGGCCATTGCCTTAACCACTGAGCTACCACCTCCCCTAATAATAAAACTATATACCATGTATATTTGAGAAGTGCAAGTTCATTCACCTTTGTCTTTTGAATGACAGCAGTGGGAATGATAAGCTTTACAAAGCTGGTGGTCTCAGACCAGGTAAATGTGTCTGTCTGGTTAATAGACACACTGGTTATTGACAGGGTCTCGTTATCGTAGCCTCCTCTCTTAGTCAATCCCATGCGGCGTTTATAAATGTGCAGTACTTTTTCCTCAGTTGAGGGCTGAATCACTGAATCATTAAATACAAAAACATCCAGAAATCAACATGTTTGGAAGATACAAAAAGATGAAATATATAAATATGAGTAATGGCAAATATAAGTAATGCGTTGATGTGTACACACTGTTTGGACAAGTGGCTTCCATGCTATAGGCATACTGTCCACTGACCAACTTAAGGGGTAAGAACAGACCCTCGGTTTGTAAAATCTAAACAAGAAAAATAACATTAGTGTTTACTTCAATGTTTACTACAAATCCACTATAGACATAAACCAAAGAACGACTTACAAGCTTTTTAAAACTCAGATAAGGTGTCATATATCCTAATGGCCACAAGATGGGAGAAGAGAAACTATATTACACGTTAGAATCAAAGCACAGTAAAATGTAATTCTAATGTAAACAAAATAATTCTTTTAATCCCGATTTTTCCTATTAATACTGTCATGTTTTTATTATCATGTAAATCTCAGGAGTCACAGTTGTAAACATTTCTGTGGCAATTCTAATAATTAAGCTGTAACTGTATCTAGGGCCTGCGGACAAAGGTAACTAATGTTGACCTTTGATTAGGTTTTCAGGCATCATACTGACTGTCAGGCATCGAACACTCGACTGTCAGGCATCATACACTCGACTGTCAGGCATCATACATGCGACTGTCAGGCATCATACACTCGACTGTCAGGCATCATACATGCGACTGTCAGGCATCATACACTCGACTGTCAGGCATCATACACTCGACTGTCAGGCATCATACACTCGACTGTCAGGCATCATATACTCGACTGTCAGGCATCGTACACTCGACTATCAGGCATCATATACTCGACTGTCAGGCATCGTACACTCGACTGTCAGGCATCATACACTCGACTGTCAGGCATCGTGCACCGGAAAGTATCACTTTTGAAAAAAAAACAAAAAAAAACTTCATATCTCTCACAAGACAAGCTTTCACAGAATAGCTGGAATAGGCATTGGGTTGTTTCTCCGTCCTATTTAAACAATATTAAATCATAAACGAGAGGAACAAATGTAACTTTAATTTATAATATACTATTATAATTCAACATTTATTTTTGATCCTTGGATCTCGTCTCATCAATCATGTTTGATTTTACTCTTAATAGGAAAGTCACTTTTGTGCATTTTCGTGTTTGTGCATATGTAACACGAAGAAATTCATATGATCCTTTGGCTAAATCCGTGGTCTGTTCTGGTGTGAAAACAGTCAGGCTGAGGTGGATTATGTATTTTCTTTTGAGAAAGTGATTCTACTAAACCAGTTGAAAAAGAAAGACACATTGCAGCAGCAACCTTTGTATTACCATTATTGATTCATTCATTCATTCATCTTCTACCGCTTTATCCGATCTTCTCGGGTCACGGGGAGCCTGTGCCTATCTCAGGCGTCTATGGGCATTAAGGCAGGATACATCCTGGATGGAATGCCAACCCATCGCAGGACACACACACATTCACACACACATTCACACACTAGGGACAATTTTTCCAAGGTGCCAATCAACCTACCGTGCATGTTTTTGGACCCAGGGGAGAAAAACCCTCTGAGGCACGGGGAGAACATGCAAACTCCACACACACATGGCCGAGACGGGAATCGAACCCGGACCCTGGCGGTGTGAGGCGAACGTGCTAACCACTAAGCCACCGTGCCCCCCTACCATTATTGATATTTATGCTAATATTTTTCACGTACTACTATAGTATGAAGTTATATTTCATTGCGTTCTAATTGTCTGAGAGCGTATCATTGGTTTAAAAAAAAGGTAGAAAAAAGATAATTACACATGATCCTACCTGCACAGGACTGAGAACTGCACTCCTCCTGCCTTGAACAGTAATGAGAGGCTTATGAATGTCAACATTCACTTGAATGAGACTGGCATCTTCCAGTGCCACAACAACACTTCCTCTCAAAGCAAGAGACCATCTGAGCTAAAAGACATGACAAATATTTTAGTGCCTTTGTTGCATTTATCAACAATCTATCAACGACCACAGAGCTGTTAATTCTCTTGAGTCTGATAAGAGAGATATTGTAAGGTAAACCTTTATTCGTCCCACATTGGGGGAAATTTCAACGTTACAGCGGCCATAATGTATAAAATAAAATATAAATCAAAAATAAAGATATTAAACACTGTATAAATACTGTTAATTAAACACTGTATAAATACAAAAATATAATAAAGAAAAAAACATTATGAAAAAGCACTATCAAAACAAATTCAACTAGCAAATTGCTGTGAAAAGGAATAATTTTTTTTTTCAATACATCAGAAACATGCAAACCAGTAAGCCAGCATTACCTCATTGTTCCAGCTGTCTACTGGGATCTGTCTGGTAACCTTTGAATATCAAAGAATACAATGTATAAATGGCCCGAATATGTATTTTGTTCATATATTTACAATGCAGATTTTAAAAGCTTTACCTGGATGAAATCAGAGTCACATTGAATATGTTCGGTGTTGGGTGGTGCCGGAACTACGGGACATTTCATTACATAATTATGCGTCCTGCCTCCAAAGCGACTTATTCTTTTCATCAGGTTCAGCACAATCACATAATCACCACGCTATAAAGAAACACATAGAAAATTTCAATGTAGTGAGGAATATTGTACTTTTCACTGGTCCAACATATGACTACAGAACTGTGTGTGCTTTAGTAATAAACATTTGTTTCTGAATTCAAAATGGGGTTCACCTCTTGTTGCACAAAGCACCCACTGTACATCACTCGGAAGATGTAGTTCCTGTCAGGATCTTTATGCAGGCTGAAGCCACATGCTGACAGCTGCTGGTTTAAAGTCTCCAAAGACCTGAGGGTAACTAAAAAAGACCCGCTTCGTTAAATGCTCTATTGTAAGGTGTGCGAATATGACAAGCTGTTTATAATGCGATATTTATAATGCAATTAAAATCTCTCCAATAAGATTTTCCTATTGTGTTTTCAGTCTTTCCCTGGAGAAACTTCTTTTTCCTGCTCTGTTGTAATTGAGAAATAAGAAGCATGCATACTTCAGAAATGTATAGTTACTTATGATCTGTGTGCTCACAGTTCCTTTAATTTGATCCTTTTCGCATCAAATTGATTCTTTCCTTATCCATGTTATGCCTTTTTAATGACTCTACACCAATTCAGAACTTTGCGTATAATTAATGCCGGATGATTGCTGGTTTCAAATCCATTTTAAAACGGTTTCAGTGCAAAACTTTTCATGCCACATACACTGCATGGACAAAAATTGCATGGGGACCGGGTGTAGCTCAATGGTTATGGTGCTGGGCTACTGATCAGAAGGTATATATATATATATTTTAAAAGTATTTATTTATTTTTTACTTTACACACTTTATTGATCCCATGAAGGATTTTTTTTTCTTTGCATAGCCCAGCTTGTTTGGACCCTGGGGTCAGAGTGCAGGGTCAGCCATGATACGGCACCACTGGAGCATAGAGGGTTAAAGGCTTTGGGTCAAGGACCCAAGGGTGGCAGCTTGGCAATATGTATGTATATAAATGCCTTGGAATTGGAGTGTATATATATGTGTGTGTGTGTGTGTGTGTGTGTGTCTGTGTGTGTGTGTGTGTGTGTGTATAACGAATTGTACAACTGTAACGAATTACTGTTACTTCATTTTGCAATTCAATTACATAATGCCGTTACATGTAACTAGGTACTCCCCAACACTGTGTACATCTAACCCACCTTGAATCCTCAGCATTGCAGAAAGCCAAAGTCGCAACCCTTCAGTTCTCAGTCTGTGGATCCATAACTCCATATATTCAGAGAAGCACTCCACATCATACTCTAAACCATTACATTTCAAAGAGAAAAAGAAAGAGTACTTTATGCATATCTAGTACTATGGTTGCGAATGGTACAACACTCTTTTTCTCTGCACTATCAAGGTTATCTGGTTATAATAGCCAAACAGAAAGATCCTAATACATAATATATTATGCAAAAATATCTTTAATTGATGCAGCATAAAATGGAAATAATCATTTTTAAGGAATTAAACATGCTTTACTAAGTATTACCTATGAAATCTGCAGATGGATTTTCTATCCAGTCTCTGTTTTGCATGTGTATAACACCACCAAGTATCACAGGAAAAACAAAATGCCTGCATGAGAGATAAAGAGTGAGCAAGAGAGGGAAGTAATCTTTTTAATACAATCCTGTAGGTCTATTGTTTACATTATCAGTTCTACATTCAGTTCTTCATTGTTTTATTGCATGTTTTTGTAAAAATTTAATAAAATAAAAATGCAACTTAACAGCATACTTACAATAAAAAGATGAACATCCTGAGGTGCATCGGTGCAACAGCTGACATATCTGTCTCTGACACTGCTAGTAGAATATCCAGGGCTTATAAACTGAAGCATCACCTGTGTTTGCCTACTTGCAATCACAACTCAGTGCAAGGTGTGTCATAAAACATCACAGGACGAGGTACAAAAGGGGTCAGGTACAAAGTAAGGACAGCGGGTGCTGTGGATTGTTACCTTATAGTATTTTAACATCCATACACTTTTGCACCATTAACTTTGGGTTTAAATACACTATTCATGTTCAAATCAAGTCAACATATCAAATATTAAACAAATCTAATTATACCATGATTTTAAGCAATTAAGCAAATAATATCTAGTTATAAAAATAATTTGAGAATTTTCTGAATGCTCAAATTTTATTGGCCAGCATAAATTATGGAGGGAATGGAGGGCAGCTATGACTACAGTGCTGGTTGCAATTGTGTCAATGAAAAGTTATTATAACTTCTCAAAGTTGCTTGTATGGGGGGCACTTCAAGAACCTAATATATATTGTTTAATAATAAGGGCAGGGTATGGCTCAGTGGTTTAAGGCACTGAGCTACTGATCGGAAAGTTGGGTGTTCAAGCTCGGGTATCGCCAAGCTGCTGCCCCTGAGTCCTTGAGCAAGGCCCTTAACCCTCTGTGCTTCAGGGGTGCCGTATCATGGCTGACCCCAGAGCTCAGGGTCTTCGCATATCCCAATTTGCAAACAAATTGGGATATGCGAAGAAAGAATTTCACGGTGCTGTAATGTATATGTGCCAAACAAAATCTATTCTCTAAATGGTTTGAAAATGCTTGATAACAAAAAGATGGTACACGAAATGGACACAAAAACCTCCTTGAGATGTTATGAAGAAATATGTGGAAATCTTGAGAGAAATTAGACTCATAAAGGAACTCATCCGAAATTGGCTGGCACCAAATTTCCTTTTATTATAGTCTTATCAGTGAGTATGTATGCTGTTAAGTGAATTGTTTACTGATGGGCACTTCAACGCGGAGCCGTTGATGCAAAATGCCGCTGTAATATGCATCCTCACTTCTTCAGTTGCTCAATAACATAATGGATATTAATAATGTTCCATCTTCAGCTGCTCCGGGTGACCTCTAATTGAAGGAAACCCCATACAGAGGTAGGGCATCAGGTTTAAATCAGGCCCGCTGCTTTTTCAGTGCATGGAGGGCAGAGAGAGGGGGGAGGGGCGATAGTGTGGAAGAAACACTGAGTATTACTCAGTATTACTATAATAGTATAATCCTTAATGTTGAATACAAATAAATGACACTGTACATCATGATTAAGATTCACGAAAACCAAAACGCGCGTCAGCATTGTTAATTATTACCGCAATTCCTGATTTCGGACTGCGCGTTGGTTTATCCGCGCTTAAATGTGATAGGACTAGAGAATGTTGAGCTATTCATACAATCTGGGTAGGTCATAAACCCATGTTTAAAAATCCAAGCATAACCCTTACAACTTCAGACTTAATACGCGACCACTTACTAAAAACAGCCTAAGAAATATGGAGCGTGACCATTCTAAATACTGAAATAAAACATCTGTTGCAAAATGTTGTTTGAACGAATTCACGTCCACCCCTGATCTCTGGGCCCCGAATGGTTTCGCCCACACGATGACGCACTTTCTTCGCCGAGTCCGCTCAAGCGGCCATTTTGATAGAAGTTTGAGGTTAGAAAAATAGACCTGGGCTTTGTTTTTAGTTTTATGTAAACAAAAAAACAATATATATCGCTCCGGAAACGATTTTCTGCAGCGTACAATCTTTATTTAATAAACTCGCGTTTTGGGGGCTTTAACGACTTTGAAAATTGGACGAGAAAGCGGAGCGCGCTAGAAACTCCGTGCTACCATTCATTTCGCGAGTCGAGGCCCTCTTGCATCCTTCATGGACGAGAGCTAGCAGGGACGCTTTATATGGGAATATCAGCGTTAAAGCCGTTTCTCTGGTATTTGTAACCCGTTAGACTTGTGAATAATTTTGGTGTAAATATTTTTTTAATACATTCGAGCTTCAGTAAGCACCGTGCTTGTGTCGTCCTGCATTAGAGCTAGCCAGGCTAGCAAACTAAATTATTTACCGCGGTGGCTAAGGCATTAGCTAGCTAGCACAAAGCGCCCACCTAATTGTAACGTCGAGTACTATTTAGCGACCACCGCGATTTCGAATTCAGTTATGGAGACGTGTTATATCCGTGTGGCTGAGGATGAGAACGAGGAGCCGATGGAGATTCCATCGGAGGAGGACGGGACGGTGTTGCTGTCCAGCGTGGCGGCGCAGTTTCCGGGCGCGTGTGGCCTACGCTACCGGAGCCCGGTGTCTCAGTGCATGCGGGGTGTGCGCATAGTCGAGGGCGTGCTGCATGCACCGGAGGCCGACTGGGGCAATTTGGTCTACGTAGTCAACTATCCAAAAGGTAATCTACACAAAGCACAAGGAAACAAAACACGGATGCATGTGCACCCGACTCGCACCCGTCTACTCGTTGTTATGTATTTTCACCCTGCACAACAGATCCCCAGTCATGATCCTGGAGTCCCGTTTCAAACGCATTTTCATTTTCACCCCAGATGTAGAAAGGTTGCTAGTTAGCAAGTTAAACGATCCACGTGGGTTGGAGCCATTTACACACACGGACATGTCACAGAGGTCCTTATCAGGCGCCAATCCTCAATCAGGTTTTGAAATCCGTGCACTCTAGAGGTTTTCAATATAGGTGCACTTTACAAAATTTCATCCAGTCTTTGTTGCACATTAGGGGTTTTCTCTTCTACACCATCCAGACACCACTTTAGGACCAACGTTGATCATTTAGTAGGGAAAATGGCTTCCGATTGGTTGTTCTTGGGTACAGCAGTGGTACTTTTATTGCTGACCATTAGTAATAACCCAAAACACAAATTAAACACATTCATAAACCTATACAATGTTCATACACTGTTCAAATGAATACACAACCTGGTGTAGAATCAGCTTGTATTGTCAGTGTAACTTTGCTCTTGCTTATTTTTCAGACAATAAAAGAAAGATGGATGAAATGGATGCTGCTTCTGCTGTGAAAATTAAGAGGGGCATTCAGAAGACTTCAGACTTGATTGTTCTTGGGTTACCTTGGAAAACATCTGAGCAAGACCTGAAAGAATATTTCGGCACATTTGGAGAGGTGATAATGGTGCAGGTTAGTGAGGAAAAAGTTCTGTTCTCCAAAAAAAATTCAAATTAATGTGGGTATTTCAGAACTTACTTTTACTGTACTTGAATATACTGAGCGAAGTTTCTTTCTTTTACAGGTTAAGAGAGATGCCAAAACAGGAAATTCGAAAGGTTTTGGTTTTGTAAGGTTTACAGATTATGAGACACAGATTAAAGTCATGTCCCAGCGGCATATGATTGATGGGAGATGGTGTGACTGCAAGCTCCCCAACTCGAAGGTACAACTTCTGTGTAACCATGTTGTTAAAGATTTGTACTAAACAGGGACAAGTCACATGATCGGTGCAATATAAGGTCATCTTAGATGTGAAAGTAATTTTTTTTCTACTTGGTATATGCATTGTCCAAAGCATTGAGTGATTATAATGTATTGTGTTGCCGTGGTCATGACTCCGTTTGTTATTGTCAATTTAGTATTTCATGGAACAGGCTGGGCTTGATGAGCCTATGCGTAGTAGGAAAGTGTTTGTGGGCCGTTGTACTGAGGACATGACTGCTGATGACCTCAGGCAGTTCTTTATGCAGTACGGTGAAGTCACTGATGTCTTCATTCCTAAGCCTTTCCGAGCTTTCGCCTTTGTCACGTTTGCGGATGACCAGGTTAGTTTACTAAAGTGCGAGTAGAATTTCATCTGCTGTTAACTTGGCTAAAACTTAAAAAAATAATAATAATAATAAAATGTTTCTTTTTCTCCAGGTTGCCCAGTCTCTGTGTGGTGAGGACCTGATCATCAAGGGCACCAGCGTACACATCTCTAACGCAGAGCCTAAGCACAATAATAGTAGGCACATGTTGGATCGTGCTCGTTTTGGGGGGTTTGGGCAGGGGTTTGGTGGTAGTCGCAGTCATAACAGCAATGTAAACTTTGGTGCTCTTAGTTTAAATCCAGCCATGATGGCAGCAGCTCAGGCAGCTCTCCAGAGCAGCTGGGGAATGATGGGTATGCTGGCCAATCAGCAGAGTCAGACAGCTGCCTCTGGCACAGCTGCAGCCGGCCAAACGGCAGGGAGCAGAGATCAGGGTCAGGGTTATAACGCGGCCGGCAGCAATTATAATGCCACCAGTTCGGCTAGTCTTGGCTGGGGTGCCAATAATACAGCCTCCAGCGGTGGCTTTAGCTCTGGTTTTGGCTCTGGTATGGAAACTAAATCTAGTTGGGGAATGTAGAGAACTACTTTGGTTTGGTTTAGGTTTTTTTTTTTTTCTTTCTTTTTTTTCTGCAGTGTCCTTATTTCTTAATTAGGTAAGTACTTTGAGATGAGAGTTTGCAGGCAGATCTTATTTTCTTGTATTTAAAAGATATCTTCTAAGTTTTGTTTAAATGATGTTATATATGACAAACTCTCTAATATTGATTGGGTTAAATTGCAAGAGTGGTATGAACACTAAAGAAAACTTAATTTGCTTTCATTGATTATTTTGGTAAAACCTGCTAGATCACTGCATTTCATTGTTTCTAAACTGTATTAGAGAAGCTTTGTTGTGAAATCTCATTTGAATTGTGTTGTGTGGAGTTGTTTGCATTTTTTTGTTTAGAGTTTATGGTCAAGCCTTCATAAATCTCTTCTACAGTTCACCACCTCTTTTCCCATTTCCCTGGAAGAAGCGCTTCGTTGGCCGCAATGTTCGAGCGATCTCAGTATCAGTACCCTTCTTCCCATGTGTAAATGCTTTGCCATCAAAGAACACAGCTTCACTCTTCATTTACTGTGTTAGACGGTGGGTGTTGTCTTTTTCTCCCCTTTTCATGGATAAATCTTTCCAATATGTATCGCTTTGAGAGCGAGTGAGATGGTGATGGATTGTTGGTGGGCCAAGAGTGAGAGACTGAATGAGCGAACAGACTGAGAGAGCGAACGTGAACGCAAGTGTGAAAAGAGCGATTTGTGCGATTATTAAAAAAAACAAAAAAAAAAACAAGATGACTGCCAGATGTGAGAAGAACCTGTGTGAGCGAGTGTGAACAGCAGCAGCATGTTTTCTGTCACATCATCAGATGGACATTCATTTATTCCTTTTTCCCTTTGATCTATCTCCTTTTCTTCCTTTTTCCTCATATAATCAAGCTTATATAGTTACAGGAAAATATATGTGTATGTATCGGAATGTCTAGCAATCTAAGTATTTGTATATTATTCGTTGTGAATGCTTGTGTGTGTGTGTGTGTGTGTGTGTGTGTGTGTGTGTGTGTGTGTGTGTGTGTATGTGTGTATGTGTATGATTGTGTGTGTGTGTGTGTGTGCGCTTGCGTGTATGTTCTATCTCCTCCCTGTTCCTGACCTCTAAGTGTGAAAATGTGAAGTGGTGATGTCGGTGAGAAAGCACTGGTGTGTGTGGGGAGGGTGGGTGTGTGCCAGTGAGCTCTGAGTGTCTCGAGGGGTGATGTGGCGGTGAAAGTTGAAGAATCCCTAAAGAAAGGTTGCATTTGTTGAAGTGCTTTGAATGCCATCTTATGTTTTGTGAATCAAAGGGAACTCTCAAATAAAACTAATTTGACTAGGTATTTCACAGTGGCTTATTTTTGATTGCTACAAAAATTAATTGAATTGCAAAAACTTATTTAATTCGCATGTATAGGGACCTTGGACTCCGCTGGCCCAGGTTTACATCAGATCCCAGAGTGAAGTCAGTTTTGGGGAAGCTGAAGACTGGAGTTGGTGTAGTGTTGGCTGCTCCAACACAATCCAACTGTGGAGACGCTGCTGATTGCCTTAGACCTGAAAAGGGACTTCTTCACTTCACTGTAACAGGATCCCTGGAATCTCTATTGAAATTTAAACGGACTTTATTACTAAATTGGCTGGAGCATATAACAAAAGAACCCCTATTGAAAATAAAGCGTAAAGAATATTGTCACGGAGCAATGCCTGAACCCCTCAGTCCCGTATCAAGTGACACACTTTTTTTTTTTTGTTTGCTTGTTTTTTTTTCTCTCCTTTGTTTATTTTATTTGTAAGTAACTCATTGTTCAATTGTGCTATTAGGATTTGGTTCTATTGTTTGTATAAAGCTGTCATAAATGGCAGGTTCATCAGTTGTAATTTTTAAGTGGTTTGATATTTCCAAAAGTGGGAAAGATATATTTTTTTCCCCTCTTCCCCAGAATAACAGCCTGCAAGTTTTCTTGTTTGTCACAAATGGGTTGTAAAGATCTTGGAGAGTATGTGAAATGTTTGGACTGTAATGGGGATTTGGCAGTGAATGATGTGAATTTCTGGTAATTTTCAATAAACAGACTCATATGAATCTTTAATACTGTATTTTAATATTCTATCCAGTTTTTTTTTTAACGTGTTGCATTTTAGTTATTTCATGTGTAAAATAAATCACGTTTTGCAAGCAAATGGTTTACCTATATTAGAGTTTTGTTTTTTTTAGTATAGGGAAGTTTATGAAGCAGCACGAGTTAATGCGATGATGTGCATATGATTAAGTGTTAATTGGCCAAATAAATGTTATTTAGGATAAATGGATTGGAATTTTCTTGAGATTTGGTTAACTTGTGTCACACACTTTAATAATGAGCCACCCCACCTTTTTTTTCTTTATGTTTATTTTATTATGAATTCGGATGAAGATTTGGAAAATGGCCATGTAGCTATTGCATGTAGTTTTAAATATTGTATATTACAATTCCACTGTATTGAAACCTTTTTTTTTCTTTAAAGAAATTTTTGAAGTGGATGTTTGTTTGTTTATTGCTATGCCTCAAAATGTTTATCAACGATGCAGTCAACCTGCTTCCTGTAGTTGCCTCAACCCTATATTCTGTACTTAAGGTGACATTTAGGGTCATTAAAAACGAAAAAGCCAGACACATTTGCAGATGTTTATTAGTACTTAGGCTTATACCATTAGTATTCAGCTGTTTATTAGTTACACAATGTATATGGCGGAGGGCATTTATTTATTTTTATCCATTATGTAATGTACATGCAAGTTTAACATGAGAAAGTCTTCCAGAAGAAGTTCTTGCATTGTGGTTTCTCCCGTGTAGGTGGCAGACTTAAAGAAGCTCTCTCACTCAGTTTGCTCAGCTGCTCCTGGTCCATGCTTTCCAGATCCTTGATGGTCATGTTCAGTTCAGCGAGGCTGGCCAGGAACTTAGTCATGAAGTCCATCTGCTCCTTTGTCAGCACCTAGGTGAGAAACTTGCTGAATTACACGTGATTGTACAACAGGTGAACCCGTGGGATCATTCAGGGATGTCTTTAACTATTTACTAGTAATACATCAACTACAGTAACTCTTCTATTCAGGGCTGTAGAACGTCCTAGCAACATTTGTGCAACAGGAAAAATGTACCACGTTGCCAAGATGCTGAGATTTACATTTATGGCGTTCGGCAGTGCCTTGGTCCAGAGTGACTTGCATTTACATTTGCAGTATTTAGCAGACGCCCTTATCCAGGGCGACATACAATAAGTGCTTTAGGTCTCCATCTAAGTATAAATTCATTCATGAAGGGTAAATATGGAAAACTTGAGTACATAATAAGCATAGTCAGTTGAAGGTTTTTCATGGTTTCCTGGACAGTGAAAGGAAAGAAGTGTTTAGTGTTGGAAGAGGTATGTCTTCAATCGGTGTTTGAAGATAGTCAGTGTCTCTGTTGTTCGGACCGCCAGTGGAAGTTCATTCCACACAATGAGCTCATCCGTACAACTGATCAGCTATGAGGTAAAGGAGTGGCACCTTGTAGGGCTGGGATTTGAACTCGAGACCTTTAGATTCAAGCGCTTTACCTATTAAGCTACCACCTCCTGGCAAAATCTCAGCTAACACTCCTGGGCTCTTGAGCAAGGCCCTTGTACAAACGAGAATCGAAATGCGGTAATTGGGTGCTATAACTGTAGATAAAGCACCGGACACAATGCATGCACATTTACATCTAGAGGCAAATCAATGTAGTCAGTAGGAGTGGAGGTCACATGCACATATCTTTGTAACCTAAATTCATTATTGAACTATGGATGCTGGACTAGTCATAAATGAAGTAAAAAGTGGGACTTTAAAATCTATTCGCAAAACATTTACAGAAGAATGCTTTGAAGTTACTGTTCGTTTTAAATGACTTGAGTGTGAAAAGTAGGAAGAAAAAGCACACGTGGACTCACCTCATTGCTGTTTGGGAGTTTGTCCTGTACAGGCAGCGCGTCAGTGTTGCTCCATGCGATGAGCAGTAGAGGAATCAGACTCAGCAACACTTTCATCATAAATGCTGCACTGTCCACTGCGTGGTAAAGATTCTTACTTCCACCCGGAGCCATGCTTTATAAAGAACTCCCGAGCACTGACGTGCTGAACTATTAAAGGGATAAATTAAGAGGCTTTCACTTAACCCGGCAAAAAAACACACACACGTTTTTTGTTTGTTTGTTTTAACAGAAAATCGCTTTTAAAATACTATTTAGAGCTAAATTACAATAGATCTTTTTTTATGTGGATCATGCAATTCCTTGAACAATGCTTATATCTCCACTGTAAAACATATATAATTATATATATATACATTATATATATATATATATATATATATATATATATATATCTATATATATATATATATATATATATATATATATATATATATATATATATATATAATCAAGTGTTTTGTCTCTTGTGATGCTCTCTCTGTCTAACCGAACAGAATACATGCACCGAAATAGAAAGCATGCTTTCAAGATAACATACATACACAGGTCAGGTCTTAAAGGAGATGATGATCTGCTCCAACACAAAGCACAACAGACTTCATTGGGTCGCTAACGTGCCTCTCCTTCAGCCCAGTCTCTGCATAATTGATCAGCAGGGTAAAAGAGACGGTGTCCACTTACTGTGCTGGCACAAGCTGGAGTGTGCTGTGATGATTCAGCAGCTCTTACCCACTTTCCTCGGAGTGCTACTGCGACCCGACTGCTGCATTAGCACTTATTAGAAATTTTGGTTCTTTAGAGGTTTGGTCATGTACATCTTAGTCTCATTTCAGTGTCTCATAAGCACTAATAACACGTGTTAATATCCGAGAGGGTAAAGTTAAATAGGGTGAAGTTGTCACTGCTGCCGTCATCATATCGAGGGTTTTGTCATGAAAAGATCACTGTTAATCAGGTCTAGAGTACGCATGCGTCATTATAGACTTACGAGTACCCCCCCCCCAACCATACGCTAAACGTATGGTTAGCGTTTAATGCACACTTAAATTGTGTAAAGTATCTTGGTGTCAAAGTAAGCATAAAGACTGTAAAGATTTTCACATCTTACAATCCGTGAAAAATGTACTGTGTGCTTAAACAACCCTAGAACAATGGGGAATTTATTTACTACCTCACACCTGTTCTGTGTTACCTGTATGTTAACTACAGGGGGTAAACAATTTGAAAAACTGTTTTTGTTTTTTTTTCTGTTTTTTTTTCTTTCTTCCAGTTGACACACACACACACACACACACACACACAACATATATATATATATATATATATATATATATATATATATATATATATATATATATATAGAGAGAGAGAGAGAGAGAGAGAGAGAGTTAGTGAGAAATTAGAAATATGTAATTATATTAAAGTTATTTATAAACATGTTAAAGATTACAAATAGGGTTACATGTGAACAATTTCATGTAAATCCAGTGCTTTAGGTTACGGCATGATTTTAAACTGAAATGTGATTTTGATGTGAATGTTAACAAAATGTAATCAAATGTAATCAGTTACTTTACTTTTATAAAGTAATTGAAAAGTTACACTATTTATTACATTCATTTGTAATCTATTGCATTACATATATATACACACACACACACACACACACACACACACACACACACACACACACACACACACACACACACACACACACATCATATACTCTGTAGAAGAAGCAACAAGCAAGCGTTATTGATGGTTGTGGGCCGAAAAGAAATTTCGAGTTGAATGTAGATTTTTTACAAATGGCATTTCCCCCGTTTTTTTCTCCTCTTATATTATGACATGGTGCGCCGAATCAAAGGGCCATTTTTCTGCACTATACAGTCAAAAGTTTGTTGGCTGGTGCTTGATAAACATTCCATTAGTAAGTGCAGTACAGTTCACCCCACATATGTCCACTGGAGTTGAGCAGAGTTCACCAACAACCACGTCTTTACTGGTCTCATGTTATGTATTTTTCTACTGAAACAGGATCAGATCCGTATAAATTAAGTAATTATAAACTTAAATGCTACTAATTATCCTTTCTTCCAGTGATCTGATATGTCTTGGTAAATAAACATACTCAATTACAGCTAGAATTGCTGCGCAGGTCCTGAATGTGGAAGAGTGAATAACTTGATTCAGGCCCAGGATGGCTGCTGGTTCCAGGGGGAAAGAAGTGCTATGAATAAAAGTCCTACTGAATACTGAAACCTCAACGTCTGTCTACATAGTTTTATAATATAATATATCTTTGTATTATAAACTATAAGCTAATTCCTTATTTCATATTAAAATGTTAATTAGGTGAACATTAAGTGAAAATCTAGTATAATTGACTTTGTCACGATATTCAAGATATTAGTGCCCTCTACCGGCAATAAATTGATATTGCACAAAAATGCCTACTTTCTGAATTGTTCCATCAAAAAATAAATAAATAAAAACTTTTAGCCACAACGATGAAAATGAGATCCGAATACTTTGATGTTATCAAAGCAGTTTTTATGATGTTAAGGTGCAGTAAACCCCCATTTAACTAAATCTAAGATTTTGTACTTTTATAGGTACACTTAGCGTCTGCCAGTCGAGTACATGTTTTTTTTTACCATGTTAAGTTTTTCGCTAGGTAGCCCATTCAAATTATTCCATCTGAACAAATGTCTATTGAACAAATTGTAATCCATAAGACACTTGAGCGAAGCTCTGTTTTTACATGTTTGAGCATTGCTAACATTGAGCTAGCATGGAATATGTAGAACCAACCATTAATCACTTCAAATAGTCTTAGTGTATTATAGATAAAGCCTGTGTACCGTCAGCTAAAACAGACACTGGACCAAGACTGGACTGGAAAATACTATGGACTCCAAACGTTCGAGACCAGTAATGAAAAATCATTTATTTTGCATTTTTCTATTATAATAAACGTGTATTGCAAAATGTATGACTGTCAACAACAGTTGAATCTTTTTGAAGCCTTTCAAGTATAATAAATATTGGGTTAATTTTTTGTAATTTTTGTTGAATTGTGTACAGGCTTAACATTCATTCATTCATCTTTTACAGCTTTATCCGTTCTTCCCTCGGGTCACGGGGAGCCTGTGTCTATCTCAGGTGTCTATGGGCATTAAGGCAGGATACAGCCTGGATGGAATGCCAACCCATCGCAGGGCACACACACACACACACACACACACACACACACATTCATACACTTGGGACAATTTTCCAAAGTGGCAATCAACCTACCGTGCATGTTTTTGGACCGGGAGGAAACCGGAGAACCCGGAGAAAAAACCCCTGAGGCACGGGGAGAACATGCAAACTCCACACACACATGGCCGAGACGGGAATTGAACCCGGATCCTGGCAGTGTGAGGCAAACGTGCTAACCACTAAGCCACCGTGCCCCCAAGGCTTAACATGTTCCAACAAAACCTAAAGATAAATTTAATTTGCTTACATTTAAATAGGCACAGAAATCTGATATATATACTGAAAATATTGGTTCGATGTGTTCAAACTGAAATCTTGGACTCCAATGTATGTAAAACCAACAAAAAAAAGTGAAAAGGAAAGTCATTGAAAGGAAAGGCATGTACCGTATAAATAACTTCACTTCCAGTCGAATAGAAATAGACACGATAAAGACAAGACAGACTAATTAAAAAGGGATGGAAGCTTTTATTAGGAAGCTAATATAGTGCAATGATAAAGCAGGTCCAACACTGAATTGTCCCTACAGTAAACGATGCCTCATCAACGCCACAATCACTCCTGAAATCTCGTACTCCTTTAAGATAGATGGTTGAAACAGTGTGTGATCACATATTCCCTCACAAAAAGATCTCTAGGTTAATTCAATGTGTTATTTTAAAAAATCTTGAAATGATGCTGTAGTTTGGGATGGAAGTGTGGGGTATAGGAATATAGGAAGAATGCATATTGGTCAGGTGCCATGGTCCCTGGTCTCTGGTGACGTCTGTTCTTTGGCAAACAGGATTTCTAGGCGTTGTAGGACGTTGAGGACACATTCCCACCGTAGCCTGTCCAGTTGGTGTGGACAAAGTGGCCAGGTTTTGAGAGCAGCTCGTATGTATGGGCACCGAAGTAGTCCCTCTGGGCCTGAAACACAAAGAAATAGGGGAAGGTGGTAAATATGTGCTAAATATGTGGACCGGAAGATCGCAGGTTCTTGAGGAAGACACTTAACCCTCAATTACTCACTTGTAAGTTGCTCTGGATAAGGGTGTCTACAAATTATCACAAATCTAATGAAAATAGCATTTTTTTAAATTAATAGGCAGTGTGCGATTATTATAAGCATTATTAGAGGATAAATGCAGTAAAAAAATAGGATTTTAAACAATTACAAATATTACTCAAATCCAGGATTGATCCCTGCTGAATCATCCATTAAATAAAAGCTGTAAATAAAAGAATGAATCAAATTTATAGCATATATTATACACACAGACACACACACACACACACAGTTTTTAGTCTTGTTGGCGCTGTGGTTTGTGTAGCAGTGTGAAAAACTCCGGCGCTGGAGTAAAAAGCTCACCTGAAGCAAGTTAGCCGGGAGCATGGCGTGTCTGTAACCATCGTAGAAGGACAGTGCCGTGGTAAAGGAAGGCATTGGGATCCCCAGCTGCACTCCTGTACTCACAACTCGCCTCCAGGAATCCTACGACCCCAAAGAGAGAGAGAGAGACTTGTGCCATTAAGATGCTTTTACTAACACCATAACTGAATGCCGGTGTATAACTGACCGATCGAATGGGAATTAAGACCCTGATAATCCGTGCCACGAGTTTTGTACCTGACAGTCCTGTACAGCTTTACTGAAGAAGTTGTCTAGTAGCAGATTTTGCAGCTCTGTGTCCCGATCAAAAGCCTCCTTTATTTTCCCCAAGAACACACTAAGGACATAAAAGGAAGCAAGATTTTACCACATCGTCAAAAGTCTTTATAAACCTTATAAACACACAAATCCCCTAAAAGAGATGGAATGCTGTGTAAAGTGATGCAAATCTCATAAACCCAGATTTTATTCACAACAGAACATAGAAATAAGCAAATAATGCGTTTTAGGGGGAAATAAAATGGTAATTTAGGGTCTGATGGCGGCAACACAATCTTGAAAGTTTGGATAGAGACACGTTTACCACTGGTGTTACGTCCCTTCTTCTTTAAACAACAGACCAACTGCTCAAGTTCTGTTTACATTCTAGTATCTCAACAGTCCCGGGTCTATTTTGTTGTATTTTTCATTTTGTGCTTTCATGACGCGACAAACGGTCACGCGGTCAGTTCATTATCCAGAGTCGTCTACTACAAAGCCATGCTGCTGTAGTGTAATGTCATCTTTAACCTTTAAGCATTTGATGCACTAATGCACAGCCGCATCATTGGACCTGAACGCTGATGAAAAGCCGGATGTGTCCCATCCCATTCCATGAAGTCCATAATGTATAGAAAGTTGATCTAACCCCAGAATACTTTTACACTTTGCCTCAGTCCTCTTTTGCCCAGAGAAGATCTGGATCAAGCAGGGCACGGTGGCTTAGTGGTTAGCACGTTCGCCTCACACCGCCAGGGTCCGGGTTCGAGTCCTATCTTGGCCATGTGAGTGTGGAGTTTGTGCATGTTCTTCCCGTGCCTCAGCGGGTTTTTCTCCGGGTTCTCCGGTTTCCTCCCCGGTCCAAAAACATGCACGGTAGGTTTATTGGCACCTTGGAAAATTGTCCCTAGTGTGTGAATGTGTGTGTGTGCTCTGCGATGGGTTGGCATTACATCCAGGGTGTATCCTGCCTTAATGCCCATAGATGCCTGAGATAACACAGACTCCCCGTGACCCGAGGAAAGATCGGATAAAGCGGTAGAAGATGAATGAATGAATGAAGATCTGGATCATCCTCACATATGGCTTTGATGAATCAAGCTTTTGTTGACGACACAACATACTACAGACACAAACAGTGTTTTCTGGTGGTGTTCCTCAACTCGTGCAGTGTTTTCCTTTACAGAATTGTTTTAATGCACCCGAGGGCCAGAGGATCGTCCGATATTTATTTCCGCCCCTTGGCCTGTCTTGTACAGAGATTTCTCCAGGTTCTTAGAATCTTTCCATGTTGATATGCGCTGTACAAAGACTAAAATTGAGTGCACTTTTATGCCGAAGAACATTATTCTAAAATATGTTTTTCACAGTTTGACAAACCTCTGCCTTCCTTACATCAGAGCAATTTTTTTTTTTACCATTATCTTACTGACCTGTTGCAACACTAAATTAGATTATTTTGTCCTTTAAATAGAGAGCATCTCAAATATTTGATCTTAGGAAATGTACTATGTTCTAATATGATTAAAACACACATTTAGACGAATTGTAAGATGAGCTAATTTTGTGTTGCAACAGTCGAAGGGCCATTTTGCAACTAAGATTAACTGGCAACAGGTCAGTAAGAATGATTGTGTAAAAAAAGACTAGAATGACTAATGCATATAATGGAAGCTTATTGCATGCGCACAGTCAGGAATGCTATTAGTCAATGCTATTAGAAACTATTCAATGACTGAGAATAAAAAAAATAAACAAATTAAAAAAAAAAACCACGACAGTCCACCAAAAATAAATAAATAAATACCTGAGAGTTTTAAAATATCTATTACTGTTTATTTTATCATATGTATTATGTAGTTCTACGTGCTTTTATTTCATTTGCTTTCTGTATATATTAATTCTCTTTATTAGAGTGTTTTTTTTCTCATAAATGTTTAACACTGTTCCTCAAACAGCCTTGTCTAATATTACTTCATCAACTAATACTCAACTGAAACCTGACCTCTGCTTCCACATTCCTGTTTCGCTGTTGCGACACTGGATGGTGACAACCAAGTCCAGTATCAGTTCACTGCATTGTCTCTCACTCCACACGGATCAGTGTACTCGCGAGTGTAAGATTACACCCTTTTTTTCTTTTCTAAACTTGTACACCACAAAAGATGTAGCTCACCTCCGAATGATGCAGCCACCTCGCCACATCAGAGCAATTCCTCCGTAATTAAGGGACCAACCAAACTCTTTAGCCGCCTGACGCAGCAGCATGAAGCCCTGAGCGTAGGAAATGATCTTGGAGGCGTAGAGAGCCTGGAAACGATAGTGAGGGGGAAAAAAACGTTCAGATTATGTACAGAACATTAAATATGTATTCATTAAATGTGATTTATGTGTATTTATCCCGGAACACAATCAGGAGTGTAGTACCTGGAACACGCCCCTCCTATTTCTCTTCTACTGGTTACTTACTTATAACTGAATGAGCATCCAGCCAATCATAGCATGGATAATAATGTTACTGGGCTGGCTAAGAAAGAAGCGCTAGCTAGCGCAATCACTAGATAGTCGCTAGATAACTAGCTAGCTCAATCACTAGAATGCTCACAAACAAACAAACAAAGTATCTATCTATCATTCTATTGATTAAGCTATCTATCTATCTAGCGACTAGTGTTTGAGCTAGCTAGCTCGCGTGCCCAGCCCAGTAGCATTATTTTCCATGCTATGATATATATATATATATATATATATATATATATATATATATATATATATATATATATATATATATATATATATAATAATGAGGAAATTGTTACCTTTGTTTTGTACATTATCGTTTCTTACATGATATTTGAGTTTAGCCATTAGCCATGTCTACAGACAGAAGACTGTCCCCCTTGCCTTTACCCATTTTTAAAATGTACCCATTTTTTTTATCACTGGAGTTTGACATGTTAGTTCTTCACTTACCTTTCGAATATCTTCCAGAAACTTAGTCTTGTCCCCAGTAAATTTGGCCCCCTGGGGCCCTGGCAGGCTCTTACTGGCAATGACTCGCTCTTCCTTCAGAGCAGAGAGACATCTGGCAAAGACAGCCTCTCCTGCGAGACACAAAACAACAGATAAGCACCAATACAGCCTTCAGAGCTCTTCGGAGAGCTCAGTACAGCCTTCACAGAGCTTCTTAAACAATACAGCCACAGCGGCAGCTCTATTATAGACATCTGGACCGATACGGCATAATTAGAATATTAGATGCGGGTTCAGACAAGGCACACATCCGGCAGAATTAACAAATATTACACAGAACACAAGCACTGCATAGAAAGTGCAACACAACTACAAGACAAATTCATAGGGCTCAGATGGAGAACAAAATGTGTGAATTTTTCCTGAGGGAACAACAAGAGAATACACCAGGGACTGGATGCACAGCTCCATACACACACACACACACACACACACACACATTTAGAGACTGTGGCATTGGGGTCAATTCATTTGGGAGGGGGGCTGGTGTGGTGCGGGGTTGGTGTGGTGATAAGCCAGGAAAAAAAAACCCTATGTGGCCTTGAGACAGCTTCATAGGGAAAGAGATCTTGTGTATATTTTAATCAATACTCAGGATTGAAACACATTACCTTTTGTCGTTTTATCTGGACAGCATCAATTTTACTAGGTTGTATGTTACATATAGAAAAAACAACTCTTAAGATTTAGTGCAAATCTGTAGTGCAAACTGATTTACTGTGGCACCATGGAAACCCTAAAGATAATAAATAAGAGAAATAATACAATACAGGCATTTGTACAATCTAATACTCCGCCTAAACACAGTCATTGTGTCAATACACATTAGAATAATAAACAGGGCAATGATTTATCAGATGTGCTTTTTGTGAAAGCTGGGTTTGCCTCATGAACAAACATTCCCAGGCACAGCAGTATACAGTTGTGTAAGCATGACGCTGTAGGATTAGCAAGGTTATACCGGACACATTTAAGGCAGGTGGAGCGGAGAAGGAAAACAGCATGTCATCATGAGCTAAACACCACGCTGGCAAGAGAAAACACCCCCCACCCCCCGCCCACACACAATCATTGTGCAATCGCATCTACCTTTTCGTAACCACCTTTGAAAAACTCAGAAACAGCCTTTTGTTCTCTACGCAAATATCCAGAAAAAGTTTTGCTCTCTCTCTCTCTCTCTCTATTTTTATATATATATATATATATATATATATATATATATATATATATATATATATATATATATATATATATATATACACACACACACAACACACACACACACACACACACACACACACACACACATATATATACACATACACACACACACACATATATATATATATATATATATCGCAGTCATTGTGCAATGAGGACATGAGGAAATAATAGAAATGTCTGACAGAAAAAAAATAATTTTATTAAAAACCCCTTTTATTCCAAGCTCACTTCTCAACACAAAACCTAACCTTAATACCAGTACGTACCGATGAGAGTGACAGGTACACCGTACTCCAAAGCAGAAATAGCTGTCCATTTCCCGGTGCCCTTCTGCCCTGCACTGTCTCTGATCTTGGGCAGCAGAGGAGTCCTGTCAGAGTCCTTGTACTTCAGAATATTTGCAGTGATCTCAATGAGAAATGAATCCAGCTCGGTTTTATTCCACTGCTCAAAAGCCTGAGGAGGGGGAAAAAAACGTGGTTAATGCCACACAAGAGGAAATAAGCCATTTCTTTTTTCAAGTGAAAGGAGAAAAAAATGCTCTACCAGGAAATCATGTTATCAACAGGAATAAATGGGTTTTGTGACTCACCTTCGCCATCTCATCATGATCCATACCCAAGACATCTTTCATCAGGTGGTACGCTTCACAGATCAGCTGCATGTCGCCATACTCGATGCCGTTATGGACCATTTTAACAAAGTGGCCCGCGCCTTCATCGCCGACCTGAGCATCGGAGAAAAAACGAACGATTGTTGAGATCACGTTTCATTTCAAATTACTTCATGTTTTTATGCCTGTATTGTTGCTCAAGTAATTGTATTTATTATATAGCCTGTAAACAAGCAATTAGGGGCAAGAAAGATGGCAAACCGTGATCTCGACACTCACCCAGTCGCAGCATGGCTCGCCGGTGCCCACCTTCGCAGCAATGCTCTGGAAGATGTCCTTTATGTGTGGCCTGTGGGAGTGAAATGAAACAAGAAATAAGAATTTGCATATTAATGTTCAACTACATCATAAAAGAGTCTTTACCCTGTTGTGGATAATATCTCTTACACCGTCATGTGCAAGATCATTTAATTAATGATTTCTATCTTACACGATAATCTGCAATATGTTCTGGAATAATAATGTGCAATACAATTGCATGTTTGTATTGTTCTTTTTTCAGAGCAGTCTCTGGTACATGAATTTCCTTCGGGATTAATAAAGTTCCATTTTATAATAAGACAATGTATAGCTCAACAACAACAACAACAACAACAACAACAACCTCTCACCAAGCTTCTTTGTGTCCGCCTGGCATCAGTGATGGCCCGTAGCGAGCCCCCTCCTCTCCACCGCTCACACCGCTGCCCACAAACAACAGGCCTTTCTCCTTTAGACTTTTACACCGACGCTGCACACAGATGCACAAGGTTCACATTCTGAGGCGTGTCCAAACAGCACAATTTGTGTGCAAATGCAACGGACTTACTGTCGTGTCCCTGTATTCAGAATTACCCCCATCGATGATGATGTCTCCGGACTCCAAAAGAGGCACCTGTTCAAAGGGAAATGTGGTGATTTTTACACTTCGACAAAGGCCATGACGTAATGCCTGGTCAGTATTCAGGATGACATTACCAGCTTGTCTATGAAATCATCGACTGCCTGACCGGCCTTGACGAGGAGAACGATGCGTCGGGGGGTCTTCAGTTTCGAGACCATTTCCTGCAGCGAGTCTGCACCAATCACTTTAGTGCCTTTGGCTTCGTTCTTCAAGAAGTCATGCACCTTGGACACCGTCCTGTTGTAAGCACATACCTTAAGGAGGAAAGGAAGTCAACAGATTGGTACAAATCATGAGAGAAGGTTTGTTTTTCTTCTTCTTTTTTTTTTTTTTTTTTTTAAAAAAGGAAGGAAACAGCAATTGTACTGCAATCACTTACGACAAAGCCATGGTCGTTCATATTCAGGATCAGATTCTGTCCCATCACGGCCAGACCAATGAGAGCAATATCCGCTCTGTGCAATCAGGAAATGTACAACATTACAATACATTTAAGGAAGAAGAAGTGAACAAAAATAAAAAAAACACTGAAAGTGAACAGTCCTAAAAAAAAAAGTGTTCTGGAACTGATTCGGTGCTCTTGATGGGTTTCTAATAGGACTGAGGAAGTTCTACAGGGATTTGATGATAATTCAATTCACTTAGTTATACACTGGTTGTATCCGGATTGTAACAAAATACAAATTGATTAAAAAATACATTATAAACTACAGCACTTATGAACTACGACGCTATTATAACCCAGATTGGGGAAATATTCATGGTATTAGATTAGGAATATGAATAATACTACATTATAAAATTAAGAGTAAATGAATAACTTTTTATATTTGTATATGTTCTAGGTTTATCAGAGGCGATCTATTGACACAATAAACTGATTTGTCCATATCCTATATATATATATATATATATATATATATATATATATATATATATATATATATATATATATTGCAATACAGAGATTAGTATAATACACGATGAAGTATATACAAACTCTAAATCGCAAACTCGCGACCGTCATTAAATTAAACGATTATCGATTTTACTGTATTAGAATAAAAAGATAAGTCCATAAATAGAGACACTCACTGCGCCATGGCTGAAGACGATGTCTGTGTAAGTCACTGTGCCTTAGACGGATCTTTACTGCCACTACACCGAACTTCCGGGTTCCCTGCTTATTCTAGGAGATATGTCAGCCAATGGGCTCACTCGGGCATCTGCCGTCATTCACGCAGCCGTTCGCGTCTCTATGCGCTCAGTGATTGGGGGAGAAATTCTGACCTGAGAAACGACCGCGTCGATTGGTTGCCACTTGTAGTCACTTGTAGTCACGCCTCTCCTGTCGGGTTCCACTGAGCTTCTTTTCAACCGGAAAAATATATACAAAGGCCAACGTTAAATACTGATAACAAACATTTTGTGTATAAAAAGAACAAAATGGCAAGATATTAATAATAAGGTCAAATGAATGTCGTGCCATTCTTTTCTTTTTATACACAAAAACGTCGCTCATTATAAGAGGTGCCAGATAATTGTTAACAAAATCCCGCATTTTTTAAAAAGTAAAAAACATTATTTTACATTGATATGTAAATTCTTTGAAAAAAAGAGATTACGCCAAAGCTGTTGTATTAAAATTACAGTAAAACGTATATTAGTGTTGTTTTTGTAGATTATTTTAAATCCCTGGAACCTTTAAACAGACCTGGCAACCGTAGACACTCTATGTAGCTAAATGAGGAAAAACGCGTATTTAATAGTGATATTTTTAACCCAACTTTATTTTCTTGTTTCAATAAGAGTTTTATATCTTATATATATATATATGTGTGTGTGTTTGTGTATGTTATATATATATATATATATATATATATATATAATATATATATATATATATATATATATATATGTGTGTGTGTGTGTGTGTGTGTGTGTGTGTGTGTGTGTGTGTGTGTGTGTGCCACATTTACTCTTTTCTACACACGTATCTATTTATTTATTTGTTTGTTTGTTTGTTTGTTTGTTTATTTATTTATGTCTAGCTTCGTAATATCTGGCAACCCGAGAGATTTGCGAGGACGATATCTGTGATATAAATAAGCAAAATGTGTGTTTAATCCGCATTTGTTACTCAGTTAATTTATTACCTTAAGTGTAAGATAAAAATGTAATTTAAATATAAATAAAATGATTGATTCATTCAATTTGGTTAAAGAGAACTGGTATCCCTTGACACTATCAACATTTTAAGTTTAAAAAAAAAAGTCACTTTGTAACATGTACATAGTATTAGTGAATTTATAACTCATTTTAATGTCTGTAAACTGAAAATAAATACCTACTGTCTTAATTACATATTGGTTTTGAATAAACAAGAAAAATATTAAGTTAGTGAAACTAAGTTAAGTTCAACTTAAATCTAATGAGAGTCCTTTAAAAGCCGAGTAAAAGCTGAATTTGCCCGGACTTGTTTTGCTGCCAGAACGAGAGAATCCAGAGAAACGGGAGAACCGCGCATTTCACATTTCAGTGAACTATTTCTGCTTTGTTTTAATCTCAGAAGAAACCACCTATAGTGCAAGACATCGTTGTCACGTTCACACCAAAACTAAAATTACAACGTGTCATATGCAAATTCAGCGATTCCAAACAAGAATCGTCTTTTAGCCAACTATGTGTTCATTTTACCTTTTGTTTTACAGTTTTAGCTGAATAATTATACTTAATTACCTAATATAAACTGCGTTGAACTTAAAGAGATGTATGCAAATTTTTAGAGCAACTATAAGTTGAGCCAGTGTAATTTTTTTTTGAGAAATAAGCAAAATGTGCATTTAATACAGATTTATTTAACCATTTAACCTTGTTTTAGGTTTCATTTTATTATTATTTTTATCATGAAATAATTCGAAATATTAAAACACACACACACACACATACAAAAGTATTGATTTTTATATCGACATGTGGATTTCAAGTAACAATCCACCAAGGATTTCTTTATATAACCAGTCGTCCAATGTGCTGTAGAGGAAAGGAGGCAAAATACCGGCCTCGATTCGTCCGTTTGCGGAGACTATGAAAGAAAGAGACGGGACGTTTCCGCCGCTAATGCACTGGATGGACTTTATTGTTACCTCATTCACTAAACAGATCAATGGTGCAAGTATTACCATACACAGAATTAAGATATCTGCATTACACATCTAGGCTATACAGCGAATGGATTATAAGTATTACAAATACAGGAGACATATTTACAGTTTTAATTCAAGCTCCATACAACATGTAATATATTTACAAAATAAGTATGAAAACAAATAATCTGACAAATAATGTACAGTGTTAACGCCTTGGTTTAGCTTGTTGTCGTTCAAAAAAAAGAAGAAAAGAAAAAAGTGGGAGTTAATAAAAGGAGGCCTCTGAGAGGACGTGTACACCAGAGTGGTTATGAAGGCAGCATGGGAAAATGCAATACAAGAAGAAACAAAGATTAAATGGTACGTGCGTAGTAAAGGTTAATTCTGGAATACCTCTAAAAAATATAAGTCCCTGATATTAGAAAATAAATGTAAAGAGTATCCCTCCCCACGTCATCCTAACTCTGAAGTACACACCTGAACTCAAACTGGGTTGTTGTTTAGAAGTGGCGCAACCAAACGCAAGAAGCAACAGGAAGCACTACAGTGACTCAAGCTGGCAGTCCAAAAGAAAACAAAATAAACAACAAAAAAACAATTTTCCCTTTATGTTCTTACACCAAAGCAATAAGTGAATTTTTTTATATCGGTGACATCCCAGAGGTACATTCAAAATCCACTTCCAACTTGAACACACCACAATATCCATCCTGCTCTGATTTTACCCCTCCTCCCCCCCCTTTTTATTTATTGTTGTTCATATGCGAGTAAACATCAGAAATCCACTCCAGGCTTTATTTACTGTTAGTCATCACCTTCTAAATGTGCAAAGAACTGCAAAGTAATATATACACTGCAAAAACAAACAAAAAAAGTTAAATCTCTCTCAAAAGTGAAACGTTTTTGCTCTGTGCAACTTGCTTTTTTTATCATCACACCCTTCATTATTAAAATTACAGTGAAATGATGGAATGGTGTAAATAATAATAATAATAATAATAATAATGAAAAAAACTCTTCCCTTTAAAAAAATTATCTCGTTACTTTCCCATTCCTGTTTCACCGGTTGGCTGACCTCAGAACAGGATCGCCTTGGCCATTCTGCAATGCACAACAGATCACATGACCATACTGGAAAGTAACAGGAAATTCAGGCCTTGTACTAAAAGCTGCAAGTCTGCTTTCTCTTTAGAGATTATGTGAAAACACACATCCTGCTGGTTGGCTGGCCAGTGGGATTTATTTGCTGTTGTTTTTTTTGCGTGCCAAGTCACGTATCTCTCCCCTCACCAAATCATTCATCAAAATCATTCCTGCAAGCCTGAAGAACCAAAACGAATCGTTTCATGATGTATTCGATAATATTCTATCCGACTTAAATAACTCACCCGTCACACAGTGCAGGACTGAAAAACTACTTCACTTATGTTTGTGACAATGTGCAAAACTATTAAATAAAAATAAAAAAAAAGCCCTTCTTATAACCATTCATTGTGAAATTCCAATGTTAATTCTATGAGATACAAAATAAGCAGCATTAGAAAGAATAAGTTAAGAGTACAATAATTCGTCAACAAGGTTAAATTGGTCATGGAGCTCGTTTCTGGATGGAGACGTTACGAAGCTGGATCACCACCAGGGTCGTTATTATTATTATTATTATACGACGAAGCTCTGATATGGAATCCGCCCGCGTTCTCCTGCGATCCCGCGATAAATAAAAGATCATGTGGACAACGGCAGGAAAAGGAACGTCTCTCGCATGACTAGCGTGAAAGCGCAGGAATCCTTAAATTATTGTATTTACAAATACCTCCGTCTCGTTTGTCCCGCCGTATCACTCTCGGTTCTGTTCTGCGACTGTTAAATTATAACCTATCTTTTGGGGGGATGTACATGCTCAGCAGAAGAACTGCATAAAAAGGGGGGGAAATAACGCTCTCTTTCATTCGTCCTTCATCATCCAGTAGGAATAATAATACTTATAATAAATGCTGACTGGTCCCAGATTTAGTCATACGCTTAAAATTCATGCCTTGGTCCTTATACGTCTCTTCCAGTGTTTAGGAACATCTATAGACTAGTGTAAAAACTACTGAGCTATTCTTTCTTTTTCTAGGTGAGAAATGTGTTCTTTTTTTTTTTTAAAGTCCTATAGTGTGTTTATGCATCTATGTTCAGTGGTACTCTTTGAGGCTTCGTAAGCAAACTGCTCATATCCTGAGGACTGCTGCTGCTGCGGCCATGCGGGAGAACAAAAAAAGAGAAAAAAAAAAGGTACCTGACTCGACAGATAACACTGATAAAAAAGACGAATCGTTACGGACGAGTAATAACTCAAAAAGAGAGAGGAGAAACTGCTCGGAAGAATCGTGCACACACAAACAGACCGTTACGACATGCTACTAGAAGAAGGTTCGGCTAGTACTTAAGAACTTAAAAAGACGGAAATAAACGGAATAGCCCAATGTTAGGAAAGAGAGAGAGAGAGAGAGAAAGGAGAAAGAGAAGGGAAAGGGAGAAACGGAAGAGTTCATTTGCTGGAGAGGAGACTTAAGCCACAGGTCTACATACATGAGAAAACCATCAAGAATCACAAAGTTTTAATAAGTGTTAACACTTGAAGGCTAGGGAGAAGAAATAAAGCACGATCTCTTCAAACAGAGAAGCTTGTTTAGTCTTTCAGCAAAGCAGAGCGTCTCCTCGCCAGTTTGGACCTACAGGGGTGGGGGGGTGGGTGGGGGGGGGGGGGGGGGGGGGGGGGGGGGGGGGGAAGAGGTACAAAGAGATACAGGGTTAAATAGAGATGAGCTGAGCTTCAAGAACCCACACTGAGCCGCACTGTGTCAATGAGGTTTACCTTATTGTTCCTGCTAGCAGCGGGTTAAAAGCGTACAGCCAGTCGTTCATGTCTTTATCATTGTTGGCCTGGAGAAGAATCCCTCTGTGCTTAGTGCACACAGCGAACGTGTTGGGAGTCTACAAGATAAATATTCATATATTAATATTAATAGTTAATTAACTAATAGTTATTAATAGTTAATTAATATATACACACACACACACATACACATATATACATAATAATAATAATCCTTTATTGGTCACATATACATTACAGCACAGTAACATTCTTTTCTTCGCATATCCCAGCTTGATGGTGGTAGTTGGGGTCAAAGCGCAGGGTCAGCCATGATACGGCGCCCCTGGAGCACAGAGGGTTAAGGGTCTTGCTCAAGGACAGAAGGGCGGCAGCTTTGCCATACCGGGGCTCGAACCCGGATCTTCCGATCAGCAGCCCAGGGCCTTAGACCACTGAGCTATCTCCTCCCTAAACGACTGTCCCCTGACCGGGAATCGAACCCAGGCCGCGGCGGTGAGAGCGCCGAATCCTAACCACTAGACCACCCAGCATATATTTTGCAGAGGAGAATAACAGTGAATGTCTACCTTGAGCATGGCCTGCTGATCCTCACTGTACTCCACCTGAGCAGTGGACAAGTTCAGGACACCTCGCTCCACTGGGTCCTTGTCGCTGTTGTAGATGAAGACATACGGGCGGCGTACTGCCACAAAGTGCTTCACCCAGGAGTTCGAGCGAGGCTCCATGAAGCTCAGGTATCCCTTCTTAGACACCACCGAGCTGCAAGAATGGAAACCGGAAGAGGAAAATACATGCATATATTCTATCCTTATATCAGAACTTCAACGCTACTGCATTTATTGTCCAATTAAACAAAACTAAATACATTTGACCTAGTAACTCATAACAGCATTGTAAAAAGAACAGAAAAACAAACAAACCCCTAAACAGTGGTGGACCATAAGGAATTATATTCACACCAATTATTGTTTTTTGTGTACTTCTACTTTTTTAAAAGTAGTTTTTAAAATCTGTATTTTTACTTTTACTCAAGTATGTTTTGTTTGAACTATTGTATTTGAGTACATTTTAAATCATATCTACTACTACTACTACTACTAATAATAATAAAAAAAATATTAATAATAATAATGCTGCAGCAAGGGGAAGAAGGAGAAAAAGGCATCTTTTTAAGTAAATTAACTTTTCTTTTTTAAATCATTTTTATCTTTTACTTAAGTAGACTTTTAAACTGGAAACTTTACTTGTACTTAAGTTACATTTCATATTCAGTAGAATATTTTACTACTCTTTCAATTTTCAATTCAAGGTTGAGTTTTTTGTTTATCTGTTTATTCTTTTTTTTTTTAAGTAAATGAATTGATAACATACATAATAATCACTTATAATTTTCGTTCATATTACAGACCGATTTTCAGCACAGACAGGGTGACACTGACTGTGTGATGGGACTTACCCAGGCCTCATCTCCTCAATATCGGGAACCAGGTTAAGGAACTCGTGTTTGCCAGCACGAGCCAGGTATGACGTCTCCACGCTGGGCACCATGGGAAAGTTCTCGTAGTCTGAGCATGCGGGGCTGGTGGCACGGGAGTTCGATTCAGGAGTCCTAAAAAATTTTTTATTACAGTTTAGAACCAAAAGGTGCTTTTTAGTAATAAAGCAACCATGGGGGGAAAAAAAACAATGAGAAGTGACTGACCTGGAGTCTGCCAGGGAGGGGCAGGTAGAGGACGGGGTCAGGGTCGCACTGCTGAGACTGGTGACTGAAGGATCTCGGCCCATGGGCGAAATATCAGACAGCTAATAAAAAAGAAAGCGATATATATATATATATATATATATATATATATACCCACACACATTTATTTTCTACCGCTATATCCGATCTACGGGGAGTTTGTGCCTATCTCAGGCGTCTATGGGCATTAAGGCAGGATACACCCTGGATGGAATGCCAACCCATCACAGGACACACACACACACACACACACACACACTTACATTCATACACTAGGGACAATTTTCCAAGGTGCCAATCGACCTACCGTGCATGTTTTTGGACCGGGAGGAAACCGGAGAACCCGGAGAAAAACCCCCTGAGGCACGGGGAGAACATGCAAACTCCACACACACATGGCTGAGACGGGAATCGAACCCGGACCCTGGCGGTGTGAGGCGAACGTGCTAACCACTAAGCCATCGTGCCCCTTAAAGAAAAAGCATTTACTGTGTAATTAGTTACCTGGCAGGCGCTGATGCTGTTGCACATCTGGTTATATTCGCTGTTAAACGTGTGAGTCAAAAGGCGGAGGCACTGCAAGGACGGAAAACAGCATTAGAAAGGACACGGTTTTATTCATTCTCGTTCATGCTCTTATTAGACGCCCAAAATTCCATCAAGTAAAATGACATTAAGCCCCTTGCGGTACCTTCGTGGCCAGTTCCTTCTCGCGGTCCACCAGGCTGTCAATGTCGGTGGAGTCATACCCGCTGCTCTCGCTGGGCGTGATGGCGCTCTCGAAGGTGGTGGAGGAGATCTGCGAGGAGATGCTGGTGGAGGTGCTCAGGGTGCCGCTGCTCAGGCTGGGCGAGAGAGAGTCGCTCAGGGACTTGTGAGGAACCGTCTCTCCCAGTTTCTCCCGCAGCAGCAGGAGGTGACGCGTTTTCTCCACCTAAACACACACACGAAAATCAGAACGTAAGGTCAGGCATGCAAACCCCCCCCCTACAGGGGAACAGAGGGTTATACACTTAACCACTGTGCTACACCGTCATCACCCACACTGATGGGTCTCACCTCATGCAGCTGTTCGAGTTTCTCGAGCTCCCACTGGTGCTCAAGGATCAGACTGTCTCCTCTGGGCCTCCATCCGGCCAGGTTCTCCTCTCCACGCACGTATGCCACCGACGTGTCGAGAACTTTCCGTCTTCGCCTTTGCATGCCTACACACACACACACACACACACACACACACACACACACACACACACACACACACACACAATGGATCCGTTTAAACACATAACCTGGATAGTATAATCAACACTGACCTAATGGGAAACTACAAAAGAGGCCCAAGCGAGACAACATACCTGGGCTTCCTGTGTCAGCCATTTTGCACAGGCTGAGCTCATAGATCCCAGTCACTCTATTGCTGTAAGCAGAATAGTGGTACAAATAGATTAGGGTGTATAGAATATGGGGGGGGGGGACAAAAAAACAAAAACCCCCCAAAAAAATAAACCTTTGCACTGTACTGAGGTCTAAATACTGCATGCAGTGCTGAAACAAGGCCAGGAACATAATGAAGGCTGATACTTAGGTGTCCAACTAACACTTGGACTTGGACTTTATAGGCAAAGTCAGGTCATGGTAGTGGGTATAATGCATATACATCGATCAGGTATAACATTATGAAATATCATTATGAATTATGAACATTATGAATATCATCGATTGTCTCTACATCATTGTGCTTAGAATAGTACAGCCTTTTATTTGTCACATATACATTACAGCACATGCCATGGCATATCCCAGCTGGTTTGAAAACTGGGGTCAGCCATGATACAGCATCCCCCTGGAGCACAGAGGACCCAAGAATGGGGATGCCAGGACTCTATCACATGACCAGCACCATAGCCACTGAGCTACCTCCCTCCCCACATCCCTACAGAAGCAGCCGAAGGTAGAAGGAGAAGATACAATGCGAAACATTTGCATGTGTAGAATCTCACCAATCAGGGGTTTTAGAATAGCCGCTGCCAAACAGACTCCTGAGAGAGCGTGGAGGTGAGATCTTTGCATCTCTGGAGTAGAACACCATGCAGATGTCTTTGGTGATAATGGCAGGCTGGATACAGTGGTCGAGCTGGAAGAAGAAAACACAGACTTGGATCAGACTCGGTAACGATTCCCTTAATCTATTCTTGAGGCTTAATGATTTAGATTTGCGGTGTTCCGTGTAACTGAAGCTCAAGTCTAACAATTAGGTAGAAGTCCAGAGGACTGCAGCAGCAGCGCTCTAGTGAATAGCGTCGCTTGGTGTCAAGTCAAGTGGCCTTTATTCTCATTTCAACAATATACAGTGCGGTATATATAATATACAGTGCAAAACAACGTTACCCCAGTACCAAGGTGTTATAACAGACAACATAAATGAACAAGACACAGGACTGTATATAGTTCTACACTAAAACAGAAAAGAAAAAATAGGTGAACGTATGGAAAAAAGCAAAGTGCAAAAAAAGGGGGAGGGTATGTTATGCATTAAAAAAAAGGATTTGTTCCTATGCAAAATTGTGAACACTCAGAGGTAGTGTGCATGGAGAGTGGATTAGGCTAACCTCCAGGTATGCAGACAGGGTCATATAAATCTTCTCTCCACAGGGAGTGACACGGTTGAGCAGGAGAGAGTTGTGCAGCGAGCTGTCCCACACGGCTTCGAAGCGGTAAAACGTCCTGCAGAAGAAAAAGGAACGGGGTCAGGAACATGTGCAGTCCAGCTTTGCTCTGGCAACAATATGCTATACATTTTCTACAGGAGAATGTTCTGGAAAGGTCAGATTGACTATCATAAGAAAGTGCCTGTGAGCGTGTTCTTTATCGCAATGATAGTTGCTTACATATCGTTCCGCAACCTCTTTCACAAGCGCGAGAGCAATGCGTTTTGCAGTTTCTACATACTCTTAGAGGAGTGCTTTTTAACCTGCGATAGAGTTTTCTGAATCTATCCAGATATATTACCTGAACAGTCCACAAAAGTATTGAGACACCTGATATTTCCAGCCATATGTGCTTTTTGCGCAAACCCTTTCCACAAAGTTATAAGGCACACAGTTGTATAGGATGACCTTTCACACGAACGAGGAGAGGCAAATCTGCTCCAGAAGTACAATTTCTCCTGTGTCCTGAGGTTTCGGTCATATTTGCAGTCTAAAACATTTGGGGTTTCCAATTCCAGAGATTTCCCACAGTGCACCTGATGTATTTGTAATTCAAGGCTGCAGTTCAGAAACCCTGAATACCTACACTTCTGCTCAAAGGTTTGGGATCATTAGAAATATTGTTCCGAGAAAATGCACACAAAAAAAACAAACGAAATTTTGAAGGAAATAATGGATTAACTTTACCTTCATAATATAGATATAAATCCTATATTATATATATATATATATATATATATATATATATATATATATATATATATATATATATATATACAGATATATACATATACACACTATATACATACACACACACACACACAAACATATACATTCAATTTATATATATATATATATATATGGATCACATATATATCCTATATATATAGGATATATATATATATATATATCTAGGTAATATATATATGCCATAGTATATATATATGGCAGTTCCATTGCAGGTTCAGGTTTAGAGGCAGGCACTCACAGGAGGTTCAAATCCCACCATCAACAAGCTGCCACGAGTGAGCAATTGCACAAGGCGATTAACACGCAGCTGCTCAGTTGTAAGTCGCTCTGGATAAGGGCGTCTGCCAAATGCCATAAATGTAATTACCCATATAAAATGATTAACATGAATTAGCAGCCAAACCAGGAGATTCATGCAGAGGACTGAGAATTGCTAATAACAAGCTTCTATTAAAAAAAATCTTTAAAAATCATCTGACTAACATTAAGTGTTTGTAAATTGTTTGGAAAACAAAGAAATTTGCAACTGATCACACATTTTTTGAACATGCCTTCGCCGATGTGTAATCTCTTCTAATGCAGCAGCAACGACACAGTTGCTAAAACTCTCGAAAATTGCTTCTGGGAGACAACCGCTTATCAGCGTCTTGTTTATGTTCCTCTATTGTTCTGCAACAGAGGGTGAGGAAAGCTCTTGGTGCTTAAACAAGATGCCGATAAGGTGCAGCCTGACAGCCATAACGCTCCGGAGTCTTGGCAGGTGTTACACCATTTGACAAATGGAAACGGGGAGAAAGTTGCTGGCTGTAAAGGAGAGAGCGTGTGTGTGTGTGTGTGTGTGTGTGTGTGTGTGTGTGTGTGTGTGTGTGTGCGCATGATAATCGAACTGTGAAGCGCGGCGTATGTGAATGATGTCATGACGAATCGGCTTTTGGGATCTAGAGCAAAATCTGACTGAAGACGATTGCACATTTACATGACACGCACGTAACAATCAAGCCTATGTTTGTCTGATGGAGTCTGTCCCTGTTGTACAGACAAAATAAAAACAGATAGCATTAAATAGACTCCTTTATACTCTAATAAGTAGCTTTTTGATGGTGTTAATCCTAGGAGGGGAAAATTTTTAAGTGTAAGGTGACATGGTTGATTTGTGTCCCATAAGGAAAGTGCTTTATTCCTTTTATACTGCAACAATTAGATCAAAATGTGTTGGTTTATATTAAAATATAGAAATGGTTTAACCCTGCCCAATTAACCCTGCTCATGATATTTACTATACTACAGCCCTAAATATACGCACTATACTACAACATGTTTCGACACATACACACTATATGGACAAAAGTTTGTGGACACCTGAAATGTGCTTTTGAACAGCCTATTCTAGTCCTCTAGCTGTTATAATAACCTGCACCCTTTTTGGTAGATTTTGAAGTGCGCATGTGGAGATTGGAGCTCCTTCAAGCGTTTAGCAAATTCAGGCACTGATCTACAGTGAGGAGGAGGCCTTGGGTGCTGCGTTTTAATCCGACCCAGATATGTTCAACAGGGCTGAAGTTACAGACGAATTAACTTAGGAGGCCAATTAAAATGTTTTACTCCAACTCGTTTAAACCATGTGGCTTCGTACCCAGGGAACACATTCAGAGTCTCGGAGGACTCTGGATTCAAGTGGAGGAACATTTAATGCTAATGCATCTAAAATACACCATGTGTATGTGAGTGGAATTGGTCAGTGCTCTCAAGTAATGCATTCTGTGAAATCCTCAGTAGTTATACTCGTGTTGCATGCGGTTTCTGTATACATGCAAATGCACTAAATACACAAATGTAGCCAAAAGTTTTTGGACACCAGACCATCGCACCTATAGTTGCATGGCACCTTTCCCAAAATATTGCCACCAAATTTGCAAGCGTTCAATTTTTCGCTTTGCGTTAAAATCTGCTTTTACTGAAACAAACACGCCCAAATAAATAACAAATGCTCCTGGGTACAAAGTCAAAGCTGAATACATGAAGACAGGTTTTTGCTCATGTTTTAGTGAAAGAACTTGACCTTAATCCCACTCAATTCATTTGAGGATAAATTGAGATGCCCTTTCAGTGCCTGACCTCACTAATGCTGTTAGAATTAAAGCCAAGTCAGTTCAATTTTATTTGAGGGGGGGGTAAAAACTCTTGGAGGCGACAAGAGAGAGGAACCTGAGAGAACCAGACAGAGCATTCTGGGTGAAATTGGATTATGTCATTCTAAATTCCTTCATTGTTTTAACTACATCCATAGGGTCGAGTATCGATGCGGTTACATGAGACAGAGCATAAATAGATGGAGTCCTTGGAGTGAAATCCATCATATCAAAATGAAGCTAACAACTTTTCTGCATTTTCAGGCGAAAGGAATTGGAGTTTTGAACTATCGAAGAAAAATCATCATAAAAAAAACAAACAAAAAACACACATTTGAAAAACCTACACAGAACACTGAAGATTATCATATGAATGAGAAAAAGAGATGCTCAACATTCACATGTGTGTGATGTGTCCACATACTTTTAGCCTTCATATATATATATATATATATATATATATATATATATATATATATATATATATATATATGATATCTATGTGTGTGTGTGTGTGTGTGTGTATATATGTGTGTGTGTGTGTGTGTGTGTGTGTGTGTGTGTGTGTGTGTGTGTGTGTATATATATATATATATATATATATATATATATATATATATGTGTGTGTGTGTTATCTATATATATATATATATAGATAGATCTGTACACACACACACACACACACGTGTGTGTGTGTGTGTGTGTGTGTGTATCTATATATATATCTATATATATATCTATCTATATCTATATATATATCTATAGAATATATATATAACATAATCACACCACACACACACACACACACACACACACACACATATCTATATATAGATATATATATATACACACACACCCCACACACCCACACATATATATATATATATATATACATATCACACACACACACACACACACACCCACACACACCACACACACACACACTATCTATATATATATCTATATATATATATATATATATATATATATCTATAAATAAAATGGAGAATAATGGAGAAGGAAGTATACAGTATTTATACTACAGGGAGCTACATGTAATCTTTAACACCTCTAGTGACAAGTTTCATAAAGGGGAAAGTGCCTAATGAGCAATTGCTGATACCTAGGAATATCATGATCAATACAAAGCCTGTACAAACGCACAAGTCCAGCACGAGCAGCAGCAAGAAAAAGAACACAAGAGACAAGTAGAAAAAGGTGAGCGATAAACAGAAATGTGATGGCAGCAATGGAATTAAAGAGGAGAAATGTCATGTAATCAAGCAAAAGAATAAAAAAAAAAATTAATAAAAAATGCAGTTCATTCGATGCACAAAATATTAAGGGCAGGAACATTGTCTAGTTCCTTCTTTCCCCCACCAGATGTCTCTGTTGTTCCAAGCAAAAACTATTAGTCATGACTCATTTCAGGGGAAAAAAAAAATAATAATAAACCTGCACATCATGTTCCCTGAAATCTATTTTCCAGGGCGACTAAACACACAGGAAATGCTCCAGGCCTGATATTTTAATCGTAATGGTGTAGATGTATTAAACACATCAGATGTATTATGTGTATAAAGAGGCACGACAGAGACGAGGTTGTGAATCATACCTGTTAGAGTTATGAGAGGATTTCATGTTTTTGGCTGAGATGATGTTAAGAGAGAGCACCGCATCTGCCGCAGCGTCGTCCACCTCCGGCTTGCTCCTGATGCGACCTAAAAGAACCACGATAGTCACCGTTTTTATTTAAAAAAACAAACAAACAAACAAACAAACAGAACAAATGAGTGTCAAATGAAGGACTCACCAACCACCAGCTCCCGAACATCCTTCCAGTGCAGCTCACTGCCTTTCTCATGGATCAGAGTAACTGTGATCCTACGTTGGATACCCTGTGGAACAAATCATCATCATCATCAATGACATAACCAGCACTCGAGTGAAAATGTGTTTTAAGAATAATAAAATAAAAAAAACAATAAATGAAATGGTTACGATGATGTTTCTTTCATGAACTATTCAACTTTAAAAAGTATATAGGGCAAACATTTGCTCTTTTTTATGTAATTTAAGTTTATCTTCATTTTTTACAAAGTGTAGTCCCGGTCCATCCTGTAAACTGATACTTAGATTACCACATAAGGTCCCGGCAGATTGAATGCTCAGAAGGTCCTGGTAGATTGCCAGGTGGGGAAAAAAAATTCATACAGGAATGGGAAATATGAATCAAAATTTTTATATTTGATATCAAGTGTCCGATTCTTAATCTTCAGTAACCCATTCTAGAATCGGAATCGATTTTTGATTCCCAAACCTGACTATAAGTAAACTAGCATTGACACACAGAGAGGGAACGCATTAGCATAAAGCTGCGTGACCAAAAAAAAAAAAAAAAAGATGTCCCAGAAATGGCAAGTAATTTTTACCTCATCAAAATAGTCAAAATCTATTGTCAGTTCAGATTGTAGACCATAATCTGATTATTATTCTATATTTTTTAGGAAATGTGCTTTGAGAATTCAAATATTACTAAAACTAATAGACTAATAAACATTGTGTGTTTTTCTCAATATTTTTTGAGAAGCCTGATCTCGGGGAAAATAATGCATAATTATTATAAGTGTGGAATGCATGTCTGGACACACACAGTGTCCTGGCTGTATAAAGAGTTAACAAACAGGACGACTGATACCTGGTGCAGTAAATAAGTGCCATGACAGGGTAATCCTCCAGTGTGATCCACTACAGCCGGGATGTACCTAGAGAATAAAAATAAGGCAATGAACTCTCATTTGTGCAGACAAAATAATGAAAAGCATTGCATGCAGATATACTCACTCTCCAGTAGGCTCCAGTTCACTGATTTCAAACCAGGCCAGCAGATCATACTTGCTGACGCACTGGCCAAGGTTCGACTTGCTGATGGTGTTCAGCTTGGTGGCTGGAACTGGAGAAAGGATTTGCATTTAGAAAAAGTATTGACACGGAAAGAGATGGGTACAATTATAACATCAGTGATGAATGACGCCTGACGAAATCAATAGTGTTGTTTGGGTTTAATTTTGCAGTATTACACGGTGCTCCAAGTGCCATAAGTAATAAACAGACCGGATGAATCAAACCAACGCATTGAAATTGATTGTTCGAGCGAATGCTTTTCAGTAGTGTCTCTAGTTGTGTGTCATTTGTCTCTGCAAAAACGACTGCTGTAAGCAAGATAATGTCAGCTGAAACATAATTAAACTCTATTGAAAGAAGATAAACGATGACGAGCGCTCCCAAAAGCGCATCCCACGCACGAGTTAGTCCCACACCTCTCATTGTTACTCCGCTCCATTCTGACTCAAACTGTTACGCCGTGCAAACTTCATTGCATTTGAGTCCACTATGTACACTGTGAACCAAATCATGATGCAGATAACGTCATTACGTCAGCGTTTTGTCAAGGTCGGAGAAATAAAAGACCGGAATCGAATGGATGATCCTCGTGCTAAAATGAACACACATTGTGGATAGTTTGAAAAGATGTCTTTCGGATGGACTCGGAGATCTACTTCTACATTTAAGGCTTTTGGTAGACGCCCTTATCCAGAGCAATTCAAATTTAAGGGCCTTGCTCAAGGGCCCACTAGTGGCAGCTTTGAGGTGGTTCGGTTTGAACCCATGATCTTCCGGTCCAGAGTCCAACACCTTAACCACTGGGCTACCATTTATCACATTCATTGTGCATCTTTGTGGAACTCACAACCTTTGGATCCAATGCCTTGACCCTTAAACCACTGATCAAATATTTAGCACAGCTAACACCTTGGGAGTTCCTTGTACAGGCCATGCCTTAGTAGGTGTTTTGCCACGAAGGCACAAAGGACCAACAGTAGATGAATCAGCTAGGCATAATGTATTGACTCAGTGATCAATACAGACTCTCCCCACCCACTTTACATGCTATCCACACATGTATTAATGACGACATTCCATGGTAATTAAAAGACTTACTGTATTACTATATACCATTTACTAATTTGAAATGTATTAGAGTTATTGTTTTAGTGCAGCATACAGGAATGCAGTAAACTAACCGTTTTTATTGCTTATATCTTAGGAACATAATTTTTTAATAGGGTGAAGTTTGTGTTCAAGCTTTTCTTATTTTTTTTTTAATATTTATTCTTATTTTTTTATTTAATTTTAATTTAATTGTAATTTCTTTTATTGACGCGTAGTCAATAGAGAACACCATGGACAACTTATGAAAAAAATACATACTACAAACTATGAACTCTCGGAACGTAACTCGTTTGTAGGGTGGAGTCCGTCTGTATACTGTAAATCATTGGACTAACACAGGATGTACTGCAAACGTTAGCACGTTCGCCTCACACCTCCAGGGTCCGGGTACGATTCCCGTCTCGGCCGTGTGTGTGCGTGGAGTTTGCATGTTCTCCCCGTGCCTCAGGTTTTTTTTCTCCGGGTTCTCCGGTTTCCTCCCGGTCCAAAAACATGCAGAGTAGGGTGATTGGCACCTTGGAAAATTGTCCCTAGTGTATGAATGTGTGTGTGTGTGCCCCCTGCGATGGGTTGACATTCCACCCTGGGTGTATCCTGCCTTAATGCCCACAGACGCCTGAGATAGGCACAGGCTCCCCGTGACCCGAGGGAAGATCGGATAAAGTGATAGAAGATGAATGAATGAACGTCAACAAATCTCCGACATGTTTTCGAAGATTCTCGCAATTCCATTTATTTTCCACATTTCAAAGTTTCAAGAGAAGCCCAAACGACTGCAAGTGTTCGAGCAAAAACATCGGATGGTGTAATGATGACACGAGTACGCAACCTAAAGATGAGCTCCGATCCGACCTGCCACTCAACACGATCAATACGGTGGGATAATGCGTTCTAATCAGACCCTACTAAAGGAGACGGCGCAATTTCCTGTGTAGAGTTCCTCGGCCATACGGTACTCCGTATTAGTGCATGCGCTAATGGGTGTACAGCGGAGGTATATAGAGCGTAGGCCTCATAGGAAAATACTAGTTGGGTCAGGGTAGGGTACACTAAAGGAAAAATGAGGGAAAGCCTACTTTAGCAATAACAAAAGGCTGAATAAATCTGCAGTACAGAAGCAGAAGAACTAGGACTCGTAGCTGGGGAGGAGACGCACTAAGAAAGTCCGCTGGAGCTGAAACGCGAGCTCATACGCGGACATTCAGGATTACAGGCATTGGATTTTTCACTTCATAGATACGGTTCTCAATCCGTTAGACATCCGAGTGAAACAGAGGATGGAGAAAAAGAGCTACAGGATCAAGCCTAAGTAACTAAACTCACTTACAATGCTCCTCAGTGCACAGAACTATACTATAGACAACGCTAGCCATGTACCAACCGTGGTGTTTGGGCACGGTGAGGACAGGGCCGTTGGGCACAGGAAGGAAAGGAAAATGAGAGAGCTGATCTGCACCATTCTCCAAACTGGCCACGGCTGTAGAAGCCAGTGCATTAGCGTGCTCCGACAGTGTGTCCAGGACCTGGCCGTGCACATAGCCGCTCATTAAATACCTGATCAGCTCGATCTTACGGGCATGATCTGCCTCAGAGTCAACGTCAGGGACCGGACACATTTTGAATGCAATGGGAAAATGGAGAAACAGAAACAATATAATAAGGAAGCATGCAAGAAAGGAAGTACAAGACAGAACAAGAAAACAGAAAACACAGTAACAGTGAAACCGGTCATGATCCAATCATGACTGATATGTATGTAGGTGCCCGAAACTCAATAATATATTGTCTGCGTTCAATCTTGGTCAGTTTCGGATTTGGATATATATACATATATATATATATATATATATATATATATATGAATATATGAACATAATTCAATGTACAGTGGTACCTTGGTGTATGTCATTAATTCGTTCCTCAGAAAGCGACTTTGACTGAATCTGACGTTAAACGAACTGAATTATCCCAATTTGTCTCCAGTCACGATCGGGAAAGTAATTAGCACAATCCTGTAGATGGCGCTCCAGGTGAACCGACGGAAACTGAAAGAAGCGACGTTAACTTAACTAAATTCCCGACGAAACATCCAACGTTAGCTGAAGGCGACGTACACTGACAGCACGAGGTATCACTTTATTTATAGCTCTTGTATATATACATACATGCACACACATTTTGTATTTTTATCTCCATTTTTTATTATTGCTTATTTATGTAGTAATTTATTTTATATATTTATTTTGTTTATTTATTTATTTATTTTTCTTTTGCTTTCTTTTTCAGCATCATCATTTCTCTCTCCTCTTAGTGTTTGTGGGTTTAATTCGGTGTTGGTTGTTTAAACTAACGGGCAGGGTTTTATATATGCCGTGTATACTTTGTTGTTCAAGATTGTACACAATAAATAAGGGGGGGGGGGAATAAAATAAAATAAAAAGTCACATAGGACAGAAAAACTTCTTCCCAATCATCTGTCCATCTGCTACTGGTTTATTTGCACAGCAATATTTCAGCTGTGTGTAGAGAGGATGACATTTCACATGAAGCCTCTTATCTGATTTCGGGTCACAAAAGAGATCTGTTCCTCTCGCACTCTGCAATGACAAAGTCACCTGTCGGGGGCGACTGCTCTTTATGGACGGATTAGACGAGCTTTTAAAGGTGGCTGTTTAGCTCGGAGTAGAAAACGATTTGCCTTGTTTCATTAATGATTTGTAATTCATTACACGACGACGACGCTCGCCTTAAAATTGCCCTCAAGACAATTACCAAGCCGCTTAAAGTTAATTATGCAAACGCTAATCCCATTAAAGCTACATATGTGTCCGCTAGACGTTTTTTATGATTCATTAATTGATGTGTAAGTCGTACCTGGTTTAGACAGAGGCATGGGCGGAGGGTAATACTTCCTGGAAGGCTGTGGAAGGCTAAAGACAGAGAATAATAATCAGATCAGGCAGCGACTGTGGAAAAATTGCTGACTGCAGAGTGTGAATGCTGAATAACGGCGCCGTACCTGATCGCGTCCTGGCCGTGATGGTGCAGCGGGTGCTGCTGGTAGTGTCCGAATACTTCAAACACGATGGGCTTGCTCTTGATGTACTCGATAAAGGACTCCGTGACCTCGACTGAAATCTGCACAGGACACACACAGGGTTTCAGTGCTGTAAGTGATTAGGACTGAACGCACACTGCATTTATCTGCCATTTAATTGAGTTTATTGCAATAACACCGTCTGTTATTAAGTCTCTACATATAGATATTTACTGATACTTAAGAGTGACTTCCTGTACAATGCAGGTCTACATACATACAATAGGAGTAGTGGAGACTATCAAAGACTGAATGACTTTTTTTCATTGAGGAAAAGATCTGTGAGATTTGAATCCATCATGGAACAAGAATTTTATGGAATAAAAGAAATGTATTAGCTTCTTATTGTTTTACTTCACACTTCTGGGAAGATGTGCCACTAGATTTTGGAGTGTGCTTGTAGCAGCGATTCTGCTAGGTGGGGTGGAGTCGGTGTGTATCAATTCTTGCTAAAGGTGTAGAGTAATGTTATGTTAATAGGGCAAAGCGCAATAGCAGGACACTCAAGAGATAAGATATGTAAACTATATATATTTTTTTGTGCAGGAACAAGTTCGGGTTTCCTGGATCAAGTAAAAGGAAAAATTCTATGCCATCAGATTTTAAAGACATTCGGCAATTCAACTTTGTGGTAACACTTTGGAAAAGAACCATACATTTGGAAAAGAACCATACAACCATACATGAGGAGATTAATCGTCTTTATCGATTGATTCGAGTTTATAGTTTATGCCGATAAATGATACGAAAATCGTTTTTTTTTACGATTTCGCCTTGGTTTGGCACAACAAGCTTCCGTAGTTTTCCGCCTCCTGCCCGCATTACACTTGCGAAATACAAAATACAACATGGCGGCGCTCTGACGAATCCAAAGAGCTCGTTTCCGAGAGGGGCGCGGTTTCATCAGTCGTACGGAAATGCAAGTTTGCAACTTGTGGAAGCAAATGGAAGCAGCACGACTAATTTATTCCAGCACAACAAACAGAATCATGTTGTTGAATGGGGAGGTGAGTTTGGCG
>JACRUU010000030.1:14262247-14272247 GCA_030449085.1 Kryptopterus vitreolus | reverse complement strand
GTGCTCGTTCACACAGCCGTGGAATATTGGCGAGCTAAATACAGTTCAAGTTTTTTTTTTTTTTTTTTTTTTTTTACAGGAGTACATTTTTAATATTATATGTTAAAATTAATATTTAATATTATATGTTATATCACATAAGTCAAGTTGATTACCCCACTGAGCTAGGAAAGTCATCATGTAAGGAAAATCAATGTGCACTGATTATTTTAGCACAACGAATACCGAACAAAATGAAAGAACATAAAAATTAAAAATAAAAAATATCAAAAAAAAAACAAAACATAAATAAACAAAAAGAATGGTAAATGACAAAATGATTATTGAATGATAAAACACAAATGACAAAATGTAACTGATACAAAACAGATGATAATACAGTCAAAAACAGCACGAGAAAAAAAAATGAATAAGAAATACAAATAAATAAATGAAATGTTACATTAAAAAAAAAAAAACATTCATGTGATGAGGGAAAATAAAACAATACACAAAGGAGGCTGACAAACATAAATCGATAACAAAAGGCCTGAAGTGTATTTAAATGAGTGAAATTACTCGTGTGTTTAGTGATAAATCATGAATAATTCATAATCCATACACACTCAACACATATCTCTCTCTGTATACATGTATTAAAATATACATAAAGGGGATTCATTAAAACTAATTCAATAAAGGAATTTCCCTCCTTGGTATTAATGTTAATATGGCATTGATAAATCTTTTTTACACTGTTCGACCCAAATGAACGTTGTTTTACGCTTAAAGCCATGCTCTAAGTTGGAAGAACGAATAATGTACCTTCCCACTAGCTTGAACCAATGGAATCGGTCGTAAAAAGGGTCACTGCCGGTTAATGGCCCTTCACCGTCTTCCTGATTGGAGGAGGCCATCTCTCCGGCACGGTCGTACATCTCCCTCATCTGCTCCAGCCTTTGCCTGAAAGATGGGAGAAATACAACCCAAGGCGTGAGTCGCCTCTGCGGGCTTGAATCACTCTGCGTTTAAAGAAAAAGCAAAAACAACCTTCGAACGGATCATTTGAAAGTCTAATTAAATGTTAGACTCCCCCCCGGAGCCCCGGAGCTTACTTGAGTTTCTCTAAAGACCAGTAATGAGTGGCTCCGTTCTTTAGGTCCTGGACCTCCACGGCCACCACAGTACGAGGGAAAGGCCTGGAGTCACGCTCCTTTTCTGGCTCGGGAGGCAACAGCTCGGGGGGAAGTGGGGAGTACAGTGTATCCGTCAGAAGCACAAACTGAAACTGGACCTATAAAAAGAGTTCGAACATTTGCAAGAGGAAAGGCAGAAAAAAATGACAAACTAACACACAGTGTGATCCAATCACTTCAGTGCAGCAGAGGCCTTTAAAGGCTATACAGACGTGGACAAAATTGTTGGTACCCTTTGGTCAATGAAAGAAAAAGTCACAATGGTCACAGAAATAACTTTAATCTGACAAAAGTAATAATAAATAAAAATTCTATAAATGTTAACCAATGAAAGTCAGACATTGTTTTTCAACCATGCTTCAACAGAATTATGTAAAAAAATAAACTCATGAAACAGGCATGGACAAAAATGATGGTACCCCTAACTTAATATTTTGTTGCGCAACCTTTTGAGGCAATCACTGCAATCAAACGCTTCCTGTAACTGTCAATGAGACATCTGCACCTCTCAGCAGGTATTTTGGCCCACTCCTCATGAGCAAACTGCTCCAGTTGTGTCCGGTTTGAAGGGTGCCTTTTCCAGACTGCATGTTTCAGCTCCTTCCAAAGATGCTCAATAGGATTGAGGTCAGGGCTCATAGACGGCCACTTTAGAATAGTCCAATTTTTTCCTCTTAGCCATTCTTGGGTGTTTTTAGCTGTGTGTTTTGGGTCATTGTCCTGTTGCAAGACCCATGACCTGCGACTGAGACCAAGCTTTCTGACACTGGCTAGTACATTTCTCTCTAGAATTCCTTGATAGTCTTGAGATTTCATTGTACCCTGCACAGATTCAAGACACCCTGTGCCAGACGCAGCAAAGCAGCCCCAGAACATAACAGAGCCTCCTCCATGTTTCACAGTAGGGACAGTGTTCTTTTCTTGATATGCTTCATTTTTTCGTCTGTGAACATACAGCTGATGTGCCTTGGCAAAAACTTCGATTTTTGTCTCATCTGTCCACAGGACATTCTCCCAGAAGCTTTGTGGCTTGTCAACATGTAGTTTGGCATATTCCAGTCTTGCTTTTTTATGATTCGTTTTCAACAATGGTGTCCTCCTTGGTCGTCTCCCATGTAGTCCACTTTGGCTCAAACAACGACGGATGGTGCGATCTGACACTGATGTTCCTTGAGCATGAAGTTCACCTTGAATCTCTTTAGAAGTCTTTCTAGGCTCTTTTGTTACCATTCGGATTATCCGTCTCTTAGATTTGTCATCAATTTTCCTCCTGCGGCCACGTCCAGGGAGGTTGGCTACAGTCCCATGGATCTTAAACTTCTGAATAATATGTGCAACTGTACTCACAGGAACATCTAGTTGCTTGGAGATGGTCTTATAGCCTTTACCTTTAACATGCTTGTCTATAATTTTCTTTCTGATCTCTTGAGACAGCTCTTTCCTTTGCTTCCTCTGGTCCATGTCGAGTGTGGTACACACCATATCACCAAACAACACAGTGATTACCTGGAGCCATATATATAGGCCCAATGGCTGATTACAAGGTTGTAGACACCTGTGATGCTAATTAGTGGACACACCTTCAATTAACATGTCCCTTTGGTCACATTATTTTCTGTGTTTTCTAGGGGTACCATCATTTTTGTCCATGCCTGTTTCATGAGTTTATTTTTTTACATAATTCTGTTGAAGCATGGTTGAAAAACAATGTCTGACTTTCATTGGTTAACATTTATAGAATTTTTATTTATTATTACTTTTGTCAGATTAAAGTTATTTCTGTGACCATTGTGACTTTTTCTTTCATTGACCAAAGGGTACCAACAATTTTGTCCACGTCTGTACATCAGGCGAAGATAAAGAAGGCCCATAAATTGGTTTAAAAAAAAGGGGGGGGACAAAATAGAGAAGAGGGCCATGAGAAAATGGAGCCGGCAGCAACCTGACACACTGGGTAATCAGAGAGTAAATCATTAAAGAGCCGACATTGGAGGGGTCAAACACAAACCCTACACAGAGCTCTCTTACAGAATAGAACTAAATGTTAGGATTTATTACCGAGTCCATATGCCTCCCTACATTGGCCAGTAAATCAAAGCCGAGCAGCATAGACTGTGTGCATGGGTCAGCTGTTTATTTATTTATTTATTTTTGGATAAGGAATGTATCAGTAAACACTGATGAGATTCTACAGAAGCGCAATGTTTACCTCAGTATTATTATAAATATACTGCTTGGGTTTTCATTTTCAGCTTATTCTTCTCTTTCTGAGGACGCCTCGGCTTCGGAATGCGCTTTTTGAACATCCCATTCCATATCTAGTCCCCATTTGCTGTTACAATAACCTCCTCTCTTTGTGGAAAATTTTCTATGATCGGAATGGAGTGTTTTTTTTTTTCAGGCATAAGAGCATTAATAGAGTGATGATGGTTCAATTCCAGTACAGCCTAAAGGTGTTCAATAAGGTTGAGATCAGAGCTCTAGAGCAGGCAAGATCTTCCGCTCCAACCCATGTAAACCGAGCTGCCTTTGTGCACGGGGGTACCGTTATACTGGAACAAGTGTTTAAATAAAAAAAATTTTAAAAAAGGTATTTTTTTTAACTAATTCTCTTTTAATTCTCTTTTAATGGAGCTCAAAGCTATTACAAGCATACCACCAACAAAGGGCCTATTTCAGCTTCTCCTGCTAGGGGGCGCCACAGCGGATGGTCCGCTAATTTTTAATATTGGATACTCTTCCTGACGCAACTCTTGCATTTATCAGGGCATGGAAAGGCTTGTGCAACCCTAATGGGACAGAATGAGTAATTTGGGGTTAAGGGCCTTGCTCAAGGGCCCACTGGAAGCACTAAAATGCTCTCTGCCACTTATATCAAGTTTTTTTTTTAAATGTGGTTTAATCTAAAGTTGCAATACAGTAAAAAAAAAAAAAAAGTTCTGATTCCTTGTTGTCTTACAAAATGTCTTCTCTGGACTGGTAGGACCAACTACAGACAGAGGCTGTGCCAGTCACAGAGGGACTTCCACATACACACTTTCCAAAGAGTTTAGTGATAAAGTGATTGTGATCTTTATTATTATATATAATATATGGTAGTAAATGAGTATGTAAAACGTTTGTTATTATTGTACACATTTTATATTGCTTCCACATGGTCAAAAAAATGGGCGGGAAACCCCTTTGTTCCAGGTATGTTGGGCAGCTACCATTGTAAAATTAGCAGGGGTGTTTCAGGGACAATGTGTCCGAGTCATATTTCCTGTGGAAAGAAGTTAAACTATAATATTGGGGGAATACATTGTTTATTGTGCCTGTCCTGATCACAGAATGAGAGAGAGAGGGAGATTATCTAAGGGATGTTTTAAGTAGTTAGTTAGTTTGTGAGTTTGTCCCTCCCCATGGGGTAATGGTGCTGGCCACCATTATAAACGTGTCTGTTGGTGAGTCATTTTTTTTGTCTCTCTCTCTCTTGTTGTTGTTGTTGTTTGTCTTTTGTTGTCTCTCTTGTATGTTGTTTTGTGGGTTTTTTTTATTTTAGAACTTTTGGAAATATTGTAAAGTTAGAGTTAGTTTGAATTACTTTCATTTAAGTCATTTAAAGATGGTGGTTGTGGTTTGATGTTATGGACTAATTTGCTACTCATTTTTGCAATAAATGTTTTTTTTTTTTGCTTCTGCCTCTGTTTATTGGGCCCACACATTTTTGGTACCCCGTTTTGGGATACCATAACAATGGCACACACCCGTTTCAGTACAGGAAGCTAGAATAAACACAACCACTATTCGTATTAAAGATCCTATTGATTTTGTACCTTCTTTTTGAGCTCCACGCTGATGGCATTGGCTTCCTTCAGGTACACCGCGTTGCCCCAAAGCTGGTCTCGTAGTGAGGTGAACTGGTGGTACCTCCACTTCCTAAAAGCCCACTGAGCGAGTTCAAACTCATGCTGCGTCCACGGAACTACAGAGGAAAATGAAAAAAAAACAACCGGGAAAAATTTCACCCCCAACGGCGAAACAAAACGCGGATTCCCGCTCCAAACGCTTTACTTCGGTAAGTGTTTTAACGGCACGAATATAACACCTTACCTTCCTCCTCTTCCTCTTCCTCTTCCTCCTCATCGGGAGTTTCTGCTATCTGCTCCACCTGTTTCTGTAGTTCTTGCAGCTTGCTCTCGTAAACCTGCAGGACAAAGTGTAATTGGGAATGGCAGACAAAACACCCCCCTGCTGCAGGTGTTTAACAGATGTTCCAAAACGGGATATTAACTCTGCTTTGAAATCAAAGTTAATTACTGCAGTAAACTTTTTTTTTTTCCCCCGATGACATTTTTGGGTCCCAGCACTAATTCTGCACATTAAAGGGTGGAAAATCCTTCAGAATAATACATTTCAGATAAGTAGTGTAGCTTTTCAATGACTTTATAAAAGTAAAGTAACTGATTACATTCGATTCCTTTTTGATTTCTTTCATTTGTCCACTAGGTGGCACTTTAAGTTAACATTCTAGGGGAAAAAAATTAAAAAATCTGTGATATTTTTAGTCATAATTCAAATCAAAATCAGTTGGAAATCATGCCGTAATCTAAAGCGCTGATCTGACGTGAAATGGTTTCCGATGTAAACCTATTTGTAACCTTTAACATTTTCATAAGTGACTGTAATTTTGTTACACATTTTTTCCTCAGTAACCTTAATGAATTACTGTTACGTTTCTTTTGTAATTAAATTACGTAAAGCCGTTACACGTAACCAGCAATTCCCAAACACTGGAAATGATACGCAAGTATAACAAATTCTGACGTTTTAAAAGTGTCACTACACAGATACATTACTGTAGACCAATCATTGACTTTGACTCATTTGGTTAAGAAGCAGCACTAATATAATACTCTGAAATCCAAAATGTACTTACCTCAAATTAACTAAAGGAGCAAACTATCCGAGGAGCTACTAAATTCTTCTTAAAAAGTGACAATGAATGTTTTCATTTCAAAATAAATAAATAAATATTTCATGCCTGTGGGTATGAGGGGGGCCTGAGATTCATCACATAGAAAGATATCACCAATGAGCTCATCGCATTGGCTACACTGCTCCGAGAACAGAGCAGAGCTTGAACTCTTCCCTTTCTCTCCCTCTCTCTCTCTTGCCCTGTAATACACGTGCACACAATCCTCCTTTCTTCTGCGCTTTACTGAAGTAACACTTTATACAAGAAACCCACAGGGACGCTTCTGAAACTGCATACATCTCCAAACCACGTAGGGAGACGCGCATATGTAGGTAAATGTATATTAGTATCTTTTCCTGCAACTATATTTGATACACGGTGTGAAGTAAATGAGATGTCTATGACCGCAGGATAGTCTGAAATCAGATCCTCAGTACTTAAATACAAGCCATACTAACAGTGCACAATTTTCAGTAGAATAAGCTAATGGGATGTTTTTTTTAATCAAAAGAAATGAATGTAATTAAATGTATTACACAGCGTTCTGCTGGCACAAAACGACATGCCGACTGGGTTCAAAACAATCAACATATGCTACTAACAGCACCAACTCAAGTATATTAATTGTAAACTAATGGGCCAACCAGGGATAAATAAATAAATAAATAAATAATAAAAACTGGCTTCGAGACTATACACAGAATCTTTTTTTTTTTTCCTTTTTTTTTTTTTTATTTGACATTCAATATCGACTACAATGTGACACAGCTATCCAAAATAATCCAGCAAAAAACATGTAAACACCAAATGTTGCACAAAATGCTGATTCAAAGACGGGGAAAAAAAAAAAAGAAAAGCGCTACGTCATGTTACATGGCCACTAAGAGGAACTTTTATATAACCACTGCATATAAAGAAACACAAGTCAGACAAACTGACAGGTTGTTGTTTTTTTTTGTTTAAAAAGAGCAACACACATTGTCCATTTCATTTCATCATATTAAATTGCTGGAGTCGCTGGAAGCACCGTTTCGGTTCTCACGTAACATTCTTTACCGCAGCGATAGTCGACGACAAAACACAACGCTAATGTCACTAATAGCGTTTCCCGTTGCATATTTTGTGCTACACTGGAAGGCAGTTTGTTTCTCCACTTACAGTTTAGTTAGGCCTGATCAGGTCAACACTAAACCTTTATATTGCTTAACTTGACATACGAATAAGGCCTGTTATTCCTGACACCATAGAAACATTCATGCTGTGTAGTGAAATTTACGTTGCGATTTGCTCTCTGGCAGTACGTGTGTTTTGTGACTAAAGCAAACACACAATTAGATAAATGATATTAAGGCGAGACAAACACTTGGAAGTTAAAAGAAAAGAAAAAAAAAAGAGAAAAAGTTGGCATGATCGTAAATGAGATTCTTCGCATTGAAGGAGAGATTTATGTACAAGTTGAACTTAAAAAAAAAAAAGAAAGAAAAGGTCTGACATATAGTTTAATAAAAGTAAACTGCGTCCATTCTGATTTGTCGTTCAAAGGGTTATGCATAGACTCTATTAGTATTGCTCTTATTCGCCTTTGGATGTTTAAAACAAGCTCCAGGAAACCATAGCAACAGTCCTGTCAGACACCCCTGTCAGTGCTTTCATGGTTCAGGGCACGATTTTGGCTCGCCAGAAAGTAAATGCAATTCTGATCATGCAGAGTTTGGGGCTGCGAGCGCTTCTTGTGAAGTGGGATTTCTATTTCTATGCTCGCTGTAGAACACCATTTCCATCCCTGTGGGAACATAAAGCCTCCACACACACAAAAAAAAAAAAAAAAAAAAAAAAAAAAAAAAAAAAACACCGCCCCCTAAGTTCCCCAGGCTACATACCCACTTTATAGCACAGTGAGAAGTCGAGAGGGACGATAGAAACAAATACGAATTTCGTATTTTTTTGTTTGTTGTAAAGAAGACTTGCGAAAGACTTGCATTAATCGATAATATATGCAAAACGTAAAAATGACGGGAAAAAAAAAATGCACCGATGCATGCACATTTTGTGTGCGATTAAAAAAAAAATCGACCCGCCCGTCAATACATAAAATTTTTTTTTTCCTTTACTGTTATAGTAAAAAGGCAAAAACTAAAACGAGGCACTTCTTTTTTTAAAACATTCTTGAAAACATCAAGGCTTCTTTTTTTTTTTACTTACGGTACGTTTAAAGTCAATCTTTTATCAAAAGATATAACGTGACCCATAATACGTTTTAAAACCGTAAATTTCCTCTGAAATGCAAAAAAAAATAAGTAAGTAAAAAAAGGACATTAGCTGCATTTCCGGAGCTCTGGTTCATACACATTCAGTTATTCCAGCATACTTTAAACATATCAGTTGCATATGTTCAACACAAAGATGGAGGATTAAGAGCAAATGTAGTGCTACTTCTAGAGGAAATTCAAGTAATGACCTTCGTAGGCCTGTTATGATAGCAGAATAGTGGTTGTTGTTGTTGTTGTTTTTATCCATTTTGAAGTATGTTGTGGATAAGCAGCAGAACAATTGGAAGTTAAAATACTATTCAACTAAGTTCTGAGAGGTAACTGACAAAACAGTGCTGAGGTTTAATTCAAGCAAAATACTATATGTTTAGATTTTAGTTGAGGTTCTTTGGGTGCGGGTTCGACTATTGAAATGCTTCGGGGAAAACTACTGAACACTATAAACGGATCAGAAGACGTCCTGCTCTAGAAGTTCAGGTTTGGGGGGAGGGGGGGGGGGGCGATAAATTATCCTTTAAAAATAAAATCACCAAGATATGATTTTTGTTAAACAAACAGAGGACCAACCACCGAATAAAAAACTGCTTAGTTGCAAAAAAAAAAAAAAAAAACACGAAAAAAAAAAGATCTTGGCAATTTGATTTAACGAGGACAAGCCGTCCAATGCTGCGTGTTATCATTTATAGCAAACATAGTGCTGTATTGTACATGTAATGACGCCTTGCTCCGATTCACACCGTGGTTTCCCGTCCCGCCTTCAAATTAGGGGCTGAATTTTGCCTGCGCATGCGGGGTGGTGTCTGAAAGGTGTTGTGGTGCTGTTGGTGATTGAGAGTGTATTGCTGGTGGTAGTTGTAGCTGCCATCCATGCTGTAGTGCCAGGGCTGATGGAACGGCTGATGGTGTGGATATAGGTAAGCGTGAGGTTGGCTTTGGTGGTAGCGTGGCTGGGGGTAAAACGCCTGCTGCGGCGCCGGTTGGGGCTTTCGGTCGTTGTAGTGCAGGGACTCCATTGAGCCAGAGGTCCGCCGGCTACTGTTGAAGGAGTTGCTGCGGCCTCGTTCATGGGGCTGCTGGTTCCTGTAGCCTTGGTTATGTCTTTGGCTTAGACCTTGCTCCAGGTCTTTGCTTCTCCGCTGGACTAAAGGGCTAGGAAGGGGTGGGGGGTATGCAGGGGTTGGGGCTGTTGGCCTTCTGGGTTCCTCCACCTCTTCGGGGGCGTCCTCTTCAGGCACTGCCTCTTTGGGGACCTTCATCTCGATCACCTGCTCATCGGTGATGATAATGTGAGTGCCGGGGCTCCAAGAGTTGCGATGCTTTGGGTTGCTTTTGAAAGGAAAGCGCAGCTTGCGATCTTCAGGCGGGATGAAGCGATGCGGGCCACTCTGCCTGCGAAGCTGCTTGGATATCTCTTGCTGCTGGAGGCTCTTCAGCCTCGTCTGCTCCTGCCGCATCCAGCGCATGCGACTGCGCTGAAGCGACGCATCGTCGCCCATCTGGTTGTCCATCTGATCGTCGGCCTGGCCGTTCTCACTTCTGTCCTCGGACGGAGGCTTGCTTTCGCTGGAACTCCGGGGTCTCATGGCTCCGTTGGGGCC
>JACRUU010000030.1:14232247-14257247 GCA_030449085.1 Kryptopterus vitreolus | reverse complement strand
ATTACCTGTAAGAATGTAAGGAAATGCTAGGGTTGTGTTTTTTGGAGCTACTTTGGAAGATCTCATCCTCATGACACAGGATTTCCACATTTGGATGTGATGATAAATCATAGGATTGGATCCATAATATCCACTCTTATCCGTCTTGTTAATTAATCGAGGAAAAACGTGTGATGCCCGATCTGCATTTTATGGAACATTTTTCGGAATAGTTTCATCACACAGTTGTAGGAACATGTGACCCATTGTGTGCCACACACTTCATAGAGAAGGTTTTAGGACTGACCTGAGCGCAGTTGCACTGCATCGTTGACACGTTTGCCATTCACGTACGTCTCGGAGGCTTCGCACGGGACCAGCAATACGATCACTGCAGAGTCAGGACGGCAAGGTTATAGTGAAGTCACTGCACTGTAGTGAATTATTAAACATGCACATTCAGGCGTGTTGAGATTATATGCGAGTACAAATGTGAGTAGTAATATATTAAGGCTTTTAACATGTTATGTTTACCCAAATCAATTATTGAACTGCATTTCTGTTTGGACCATTTTTATAAACATAAATAAATATAAAAGTGGGAAAACTTTACTTAACTAAATACTTAATATATGACTTGCATGAATTATTTAAACATACATTTGTATAAAGCATTGATTGGAATATTGAAAAGTATTAATTTAATGTGTATATAGAAGAGATAAATGTGAAATTAAATAAGATTAAGTGCAATTAGCTCAGTAGAATCACATTTGTATTGTTCTTATTCACAATTAAGTATTGTAACTGATTGTCAGACAATAAATATATAATATATATATATATATATATATATATATATATATATATATATATATATATATATATATATATATATATATATATATATATCGGTATATATATATATAGGTATATATATATATATATATATAGGTATATATACACATACATACATACACACACACGTATGTATGTATGTATGTATGATATATATGTATATATATATATATATATATATATATATATATAGAGAGAGAGATATGAGGAGAGAGAGAGAGAGAGAGAGAGAGAGAGAGAGAGAGAGAGAGAGAGAGAGAGAGAGACCCTTACACTTCCATTATATAGGTTTTTACATTACATAGGTGTTTCCATTTTCTGTGCGTAAATCTCTCCCGTGATAATCACAGATACACTACAGACACACGGTACACACGGTACGTGGGGTGAAATATGCTGACTACTCTAAATCCGTTTGCATAACAAACAGATGGCGTGACATCAGCAGAACCTCACCGTCTCCGTTGGCGTTCCGCTCGCTGCGGAAGATGCAGTGCTCCTCTCTGATATGCGCTCCACTCAGAACAATATCTTGCCTTCTCTCAGCATCGGCCTGACCCACCCTGTCAACACACAGGCACAACCATTCACTCTCTGGCCTACAAGAACCCCTGCACCACTGACCTGCAAACAGCTGCTCAAACTACAGTGTGAACATGAGCTACGATAGCAAGGAAAAACTAGCCACTGTTTTCTATGAACCCTATATCTATAGAACATGTTGTGATTATTTGATAACCGCTAATCATTCCTTGCAAGAATAACTATAATATCCCCACAAAGCATAAACATACATAATAAAAACAATGAATATTTAGCAGCAATCATAAAAACACTACAAATATCATTTCAGTTTGCTGAATGTATTAATTTTCATAATAAATTACACTGCGAACATAATTTAGTTCTAATTACAGAAACAAAGTGAAATATTAAAAAAAAACAAAAAAAACACTAACGTTACAAAAGAATAATGGGGAATATACTCCAAAATACCAAATATGTATAAAGATATACATTTCTTTATTTCTTTATTAAAGCTATGCCATGATTCTATGGCTATGTTAATGATATACTATATGTGATGATATACTATAGATAATACAAGTAGAATGGACATTCGTGTGTAGAGAACTTCCAGCAAGTGTTCAAATGAAAGATGCATTTTTTTTTTCCCCTCCCAACATCAGGATCATTTCATGTAACTTGTTATTTAGGTACACATAATGAATGTGTTGCTATATTTGACATTTTAACCCGTGCCAAATTTCAAACAAAATCCCTGTTGTACGTCTAAACTCTAATCTTGATCTTGCTCTGTAAGTGACTGTATGTTACTATGGTCAAAAGTGTTTTTATTTACATTCATGGCGCTTATCCAGAGCGACGTACGCTTATATAATTTGTACGACTAAACAGCTGAGGGTCAAGAGCCTTTAGGAGCCTTCAAGAGCCAAAGAGCAAAATCACAGCCTGGTGAGAGTTAAACTCATGGTATTCCCAAGTAAAAGGTATTATTAATGCATTATGATGAATAGTAACACGTGTTGTAAAGTCTAATGATCAATAATCCAAGATGTACCAAGAATTATAACGATTCATGAATAGGAATATTCACTAAATCCTACGTAGCCGGGGTTTCAGGACATTCTTTTAGGATCGGGGTTGACGAATCAGAGAGTCTGACACTATCAAGTATATTCTTAGACAGCAACAAGGAAAGGAAGTGTTTCTGTACCTTGTAACTCCATCTTTAATGTAATACAGCAGGCATTCGGACATGAGGGGATCCTCGTTCAGGTTAACCAGGTGAGGGGTCTGCGAGAGGAGAAACACGATTTAATGTCTTTACAAACAAAAACAAAAATTAAGGACAATACAAATCACATACATTTACAGTTTTAAAAAAAACAAACAAACAAACAAACAAACAAGCGGCATAATCACGAGTCTGCGATATTAACCACCAACCTTTTTGGGGGAAAACACCCCATTAAAGTCAGCAAAGAGCTCACAAGGCCTTTCAGCGTAAAGCTATTTGGCAGTTGAGGAAGGCAATAGGAAAAAAAAAAAAGAATGAGTGGAGAAGAAAAAAAGAAAACAGAAATGAAATCAAAATGGTGAAAAATCAGGCTGCTTTAGATCACACGTGAATGACACAGAGGGGAACGGGGATGTAGGAATGGAAATGGGAAATTCTAATAACGACTGGAGCTAGTGTGAGGTTCCCGAGCGCCATTCCCAGTTCAGTGACGCTTTACAATTCATTTTCCAAAATTTTTCCCCGGGGGGAGCGAACTAGAACACAGCATTTGTCTACACTGGCACTAGCGATGTATTATAAAAGCATTAGCATGACGTAACATCTCTCTCGGAGCAATTAGTTCGTAGAATTTTTCTCCACTGGTGATTATCAAACAAACAAACAAACAAAAATGCTCGTTACACAAGCAAAAACTCAGATATATTTTACAGAATCTAGGAGGTTTGTGCGATTTTATTCCTGCAAGTGCTTAAATATAAGGAGATTTTATTACTCTCCTGCACCAATAAGCATTCAGGTGCTTTTAAAACATATTTAAACACAATGTAATGGCAGCGCTGTAAACATTAAATAATCAATTTTGAAAAATCCTGTTATGCACTGCTACCGTGATGCTAATATAAGCATCAGAGTCATTTTTATTGATAAATATCATGGGCTGCATGTACAAGGAAATTGTGCCGGTGCTATAAAAATATGAAAAACTACAAAAAAAAAAGCAAGAAAATAATAAATAACAAATGAATACAAATATTTCACTTGGTTAAAATCCTTTTAAAGCGGTATTTTACTATAATGTTTATATATTCTATATTTTCTATAATATAGTTTGTTTGGGTTTTTTTAACTCGCACAAGCCTACAATCTAATTCTGGGATTTTGAATAAGGCTAGAAATAAACGTCCACTACACAACGAGTACGCTACTCATAATACCAATACCTGACTCGATGAAAAAACACTAAAATCCTCGATTGACAATGAAGACGGTGCATGATGATCGTACTAATACGCCCCCCGCACGCAAAAGACAAAGGAAATCAGATGAATTTTGATCGTCTCTCAAGCTCGACACTGCGCATGCTAATAAACTCAGGCAAGCCAAAAGCTAATGAATGCATAGTTAGGGTGAGCAACTACAACAGAAGGCGACGACGGCCTCTTGAACTTCACAGATGCCGCACCTTTTTAGGAGAGAACACACCCAGGGTTCCCCCGTCCTCCCGGATTGCAACACCCATCTCGGCCAACAGAGCCTCCCTGAGGAGACAGAAAGGCAAGCATTAAATATACACCACACAAAAAGTTCAGTTCACATGATGTTGTTTTTAAAAAGTGTGATTGTATAGAACAATATTAAATGGTGGTAGTGCAATGCAAAAATAATCATCAGCAAATCTCTAAAGATTTTATTCTTTCGCCAATGGTCATTTCATTCATTCATTCATTCATTCATCTTCTATCGCTTTATCCGATCTTCCCTCGGGTCACGGGGAGCCTGTGCCTATCTCAGGCATCTATGGGCATTGACAGGATACACCCTAAATGGAATGCCAACCCATCGCAGGGCGCACACACACACACAGACACAGACACAGACAGACACACACACTTTTTTTTTCAACCTACCGTGCATGTTTTTGGACCGGGGGGGAAACCGGAGAACCCGGAGAAAAACCCCCTGAGGCACGGAGAGAACATGCAAACTCTACAAACACATGGTCAAGACGGGAATCGAACCCGGACCCCGGCGGTGTGAGACGAACGTGCTAACCACTAAGCCACCGTGCCCCTCTCCAATGGTCATTTTTATTAATTAAAACACGTGTCAAACTCAAGGCTTGTGGAGCGAATGTGGCCCTCTATGTCATTTTATAAGCTTAAAAGGTGTTTGTCTTAAAATAAGGCTAGGCTGCTTTAAAGCTTGCATTGTCAATAAACTACATCTCCCACAATGCACGCGACTGTGTTCCGTGTTTTGTGTTATGAGGCGACGTCGCTCATCAAAGACTATATACGGTCTCATAGTTACAACTGGCCCTTCGAGGAGAACCATAATGTTGCTGTGTCCCACGGTGACGACGAGTTTCGCAAAAATCGATGTATTATATGTTAATGTTGTGAAATTTTTGCATCAATTTCTGACCGCCTTAACAATAACACCACCACCATCAGACTGTTACAAAGAGCTGTTCACGCGTTCGTTTTTCAACCATTTCACCAAAGTTGCTCATCTACACGGAAACATCTGAAAACGCTCATATCCCTGTACTGTAAACTGGCAAAAAAACAAAAAACAACCCGCATCAACTTGCGTCATTTCCGCCTGCCATTAATTTTTCATCTCTTTGAAACGTTTATTTTTTACTAGCAGACCAAAAAAAAGACCGTGATGAACGTTGCAGATCATAGAGCACTGTTCCATCAGCTGCAGCTGCACTGCTACTGACCTCTCCATCCGGATAGCCTCCGTCTTCCTGAGCTTCTCCTCCCAGGTCTCGTTCAGCTCGGCTATGATCTTCTCCGACTCCTGTAGAGGGAGACAGACACGCTCATGCATATATATTCATTCACCTTCTACCGCTATATCCGATCTTCCCTCGGGTCACGGGGTGCCTGTGCCTATCTCAGGTGTCTATGGGCATTAACGCAGGATACACCCTGGATGGAATGCTAACCCATCACAGGACACACACACACACACACACACACACACACACACACACACACACACATTCATACACTAGGGACAATTTTCCAAGGTGCCAATCAACCTACCGTGCATGTTTTTGGACCGGGAAGGAAGGGGGAGGAAACCAGGAGAACCCGGAGAAAAAACCCCCTGAGGCACGGGGAGAACATGCAAACTCCACACACACACATGGCCGAGACGGGAATCGAACCCGGACCCTGGCGGTGTGAGGCGAACGTGCTAACCACTAAGCCACCGTGCCCCTATATATATATATATATATATATATATATATATATATATATATATATATATATATATATATATATATATATATATATATATATAAATTATAAATAAACAATTAAACAAATACATAAAAAAACACACGCTATCACTGTAATGCATTTGAATGTAAATATCTTCACTACGCAATGCCATAAATGAAAGGTGACCGTGCTTGTGATGTGCTTATTTGTATTAAACGGTTTCATTTGATTTGGCGGGTTCGGACTTCAGGAGACACTCTGCCTTGTTGAATGATTAAACAATATTGATTGTTGCAGAAGATTCGCTGAACATGTCAAATCCAAGGTCAAAAGGACAGGAACGCTCAAAGCGACTCGGATGTAATTCCGACATAATTTAGTGATTCGGTCCTAATCGTGTAAGAGGCTGAAGCAGGCCGATGCTACACAGTGTGAGAGGGACCGAGCTATAAGACAGAAACTAGAGTTGGAGTAAAGAAATTCTCCGGATTATTTATTGTGTCTCTGCTCATTGTTCTGAGTAAAGAGGAAGAGTTCACCATCTGGCTTCAAAACACAGGAAGTTTACAGGCTGACTCCCAACCCATCACCACGCATTCAAAATCCTTCCTAATAGGTTAACACCCATGCCATCTGTTGTTCTCGAGAGCAGCACTCGTTTTCCCATTTTGACATTGAAATGTATCGCAAATCTGACCAACTATAAAATATTCATGATACCCCGATCATTAAGGACAGGAAATACAGACCTTCTAGAATATAACCAGGAATAATAGTTTCATTGCTACATGAATGATTATGTATTTTTATGCCTCGCTGATGCAAATCACTCCTGTTTCCGATCAGCAGACGACCAAAGAAACATAATAATGCCTTTACTAATTTCTCATATCCTTTTTTGAGCCTAATGCCGACAAAGAACAGGACTATTTCGGTCTAATTTCTGAACTGCGTCGGCGGCCGACGTCACGGCATGACACAAACGTGCGGGGCCTTGGCTGTAACCATGGAAACTACAGATCCGGAAAGGCGAGGAGCCCTAACCGAGTCGTCGTCGGCAGAGTGCGAGCAAAGCGAACGAGAGAAAAGGGAGAGGATGCGCGAGGATGACGCGTGTGCGCTCGCTAAACAGGAGGAAAGAGACGAGAGACGCGCGTTTGCCTTGCGTCAAAGAACACGGACGGCCTTCCAAAGGCATACACAATTAGTCATGTGAAGCAGAAGTCCCATCCAAATGGATCCTTAACAAGTATAACAACTGTGAGCTCAGGATCAGGATAGACGGATCAAATCCCCTCAGTTCTCTCTACTGTTAACACTGAGAGGCTGCGAGATCAGGAGACGCCCGGGGTAGAACTCGCCAGCCACGTGTCTCTCATTGAACTGCTCAGAACCTCATTTCAGTGGAAATATCCATCAGGGCAACGCAGGAAAGCAACCTCCGAGCTAGAAATGCTCTGAAAATCAGATTAGTACTTAAGAGCATTTACAGACGGCATGTTTTCCATTCTGTTAGGACACGCGACATGACCGTTAGCTTCGGGGTTTTTAGTCTACAGTGTGACGCGACACGACCGGGGAAGAGAATAAGACACTGTATTGTGCTGTATAAGAGTTTTTAATGATTACATTATTTACAGCAGGCCACAATCATTAGGTTTGGATGGTCAACGCTGGTAAACGTTGATGGGTTTTGATATTGCACTTAATTGTATGAAACAATTTAGCTCTTAATGGAATTGCTAATATTGCTATAACAGACTCGATTCAGAGAATCAATTCAATCGATCAATCAAGTCAGTCAGCCTATCGAAATACTTATCTATCCAATCATTCACCATAACACCCAACCACCCATCCGTCTATCTATCCATCCATCTAATGGTTTATCCGCGTCCCTATGTGCATCCTTCTGTCCTACATTCCGTCGAACACCACACAACTATCTATCCTTTAATCCATTCGGCTATCCATCCATCAATCTATCGACAAATCCATCCATCCATCCATCTATCCACCCAAACATCCCAGACCCACCGATCAATCTATTGATCCAGCTATCAATCAACCTATCGATCAATACAGGTCTCAATTTATCAATAAAATAAAACATAAAACAGCACGGTGTGTGTGTGTGTATATATTTATATAATAATAATAATAATGATAATAATATAATATATTTATATAATAATACTTCCCACACAGAGCACGGCCGCTGTCTTTATCCAAACAACTTCTTATATAATTGGCTTGTTAGGACTAAAGTATATTAGACTTATTTTATTTAGAGTCTACAGTAGAAACAATAATGATAATATAACACTTCAGCCAACAAAAACAATATTTATAGTGGAATTGTAATTAAACAGTGATAATTAATTGCGGAAGCATCACATCATCACCCGGCTGTAAAAGCAGAGTGTGTCTCCATAATGACGTACCTTAAGCCTCTCGATGGCCTCCTCTCCTCCGGGAGTGGACATGATGCGCTCCTGGATGCTGCAGACCGACTGCAGGCCTGTGGGGCTGCACAGGGAGCCGGACGACGGTGAGGCGGTCAGAGAACCCATAGGTGCTGTGGAGAGATGGCCAGGCCGTTGGTTCTCTGAAGCAAGCAAGTATTTATGCTGACTGCTGTGAATATCTTTCAGGTCTGAGCCACAGAGGAGACACAGAGGGGAACGGAGAACAAGAAGGGGGAAAAGACAGGAGCGAAGATGGTGGAAACAAGTGAGAAGAGAGAGTGATAGAGAAGGAGGAAAGAGGAGGAAAGACTCGTGTGAGACACAGTACAGGAGTACACAGGATCAGAACAAACACAGTGAACCGAAAATGAGGCAGAGAAAGCAGTGGTTTTCACACTAGTCTTTTTTTTTGCCTTTAAACCGGTTGCAGGTAAAAGTATATCAAGTTTAGTATCACATTTAATAACGTATTAATTTAAAAAATGTTATGGTCGGAACCATAGGTCAACGTTGTTCATAGCATGTATTATAATGTATAATAGATGTATTATAACCTACTAGGTGCACTGGGTGAAATTACTAATATAAGAAATTGTAATGGAATAATAATCAATATGTTACATTAACAAAAGCAATATTACATTTAACATTTAACACACAAACACACACACACACACATATACATATACATATATATATAGATAGATACACACACACACACACATACTGTATACTTGTATTTTAAATACAGTGATCAATGTTAATAAAGTACAGTGATCAATGATGACAAAGTAATTAAAAAAACAATAAAAAAAACTAAATAAAAAGAGGTACTAAATAAAAACACGAAACAGCCTGAACACAAAACAGTATTACATTTATTGAATACTAATAACTGAAAGTGCTATGGGAGGTTTAATTGCGCTCTCGTCGCAATTAAACGGCATTAATGAGGTAAACACACCCATGCGCGGTTGTCTAATTTCAAAACGAATCCTTTGAACTGGTGTGAAAACCACTTTCACTTCAGAAAAGGACAGAGACATGAAATGAGAAAAGCAGCACACAGACCGTAGACTGAGAGAGAAAAGGAAGGGGAAGGGGTTTATATCAAAATACATGCTGCAGCTCCAAACTGTAACACAGTGAGATTTTTCAAAAAACACCCCCACACACACCCCCCCCACCCCCCCCCCCCACCCCCCCCCCCCCCCCCCCCACACACACACACAAACGCACTCCGTACTCAGTATTCAGAATGTCATCGTGCTCTCGGCGCTCCACACAATGATCATACGAGCATGTGATCAGACTCCAAAATAGACCGCTGAAACCTCTCCCCGGGGGTCTTTTCACTCTATTCAGCACCCGAATGATAAATGGATTTCTCCTGAAACTTCCAGGGTGCAGCGGGTGCCGAGCGCGCAACACGTTACAGTTCTGCTCCACGTCCGAGAGCCATGCAATTTCAGCTAGAGTCAGCTTAAGGACATGTTTAAAGCGAAAGCAGCTGAAAACATGGGGCTGAGTGGACTGTCAAGAACCCCCAGACAGAAAGGAGGGGGGGGGAGCACAAATGTCTGTCTTTAACAGGAAAAAGAAATGCACGTGTGTATGCGCTTAAGTAACAGGATATGAGACTAGGACAAGGCCAGGCCAAAAGGAGGAGAAGGAACCATAGGGATAAAGGAGAAGTGGATAAACGTCTACAAACTAGAGCACTGCACGGAATCTCACTAAAACTCCATCTATTTCTGAATACACATTAAAAAAGAAAAAAAGAAAAAGATAATCAAAATGCACCTTTTCTCCTGTCGTTCATAGATTGAATACTGTCACCTGGAATGGATAGTTACAGGACAATTCTTGAATTGTAAAGAAGAAAGAAAGGCAAAAGAAGGTACATGGCTACATGGGACACTATAAAAAAAAAAACAAGTAAATGTATCATTTAGACAAAATGTCACCTCGGACACTTATTCAAATCAGCCAATCATAAAATAAATATAATATAAACCAGATCAAGATTTTGGATGTTCAGAATAAGGGGGGATTGTTCTTTTTTTGTGTGTATAGGTTGGGTCATCTGTGCACCTTTCTGTTTATTCCGAGGCCATCATTACCACTCAGATCCAGTCTGTATCCCGATCACATGATCACTGCAGTTCCCTGATCCAGTCCTTATCCAGATGATGATCAGCACTGATAGAACACCATCATGAATACAGTTTACTAGTTGGTCAGAGGAGAACTTATGGCTTGCTCAGTTGTGGACACTTAATTGTTTAGAATTTTGATAAGCTTTGTTTCTGTGTGTCATTTATTATTCATTCATTCATCTTCTACCGCTTTATCCGATCTTCCCTCGGGTCACGGGGAGCCTGTGCATATCTCAGGCGTCTATGGGCATTAAAGCAGGATACACCCTGGATGGAATGCCAACCCATCGCAGGGCACACACACACTCACATTCACACAGGGACTAGGGACAATTTTCCAAGGTGCCAATCAACCTACCGTGCATGTTTTTGGACCGGGAGGAAACCGGAGAACCCGGTAGAAAAACCCCCTGAGGCACGGGGAGAACATGCAAACTCCACAAACACATGGCCGAGACGCGAATCGAACCCGGACCCTGGCGGTGTGAGGCGAACGTGCTAACCACTAAGCCACCGTGCCCCATCTTATTATTATTATTATTATTATTGTACAGCTGCTTTAACACAATCTCTACTGTTAAAAGCGCTATATTAATAAAGGTGACTTGACTTGACTTATATAACCGCTCATGGTGACGCAGAGAAGCATGTCGTTATGTATGAGTTATCACTTCCACTCATTCCAAGTCGCTCCAGTCTGTCCATTCTATTATTATTTACATATACATTTGCAGCATTTGGCAGACGCCCTTATCCAGAGCGACTTACAAATGAGCAATTTAGGATTAAGGGCCTGGCTCAAGGGCCCACTAGTGGCAGCTTGATGGTGGTGGGGTTTGAACCCGTGATCTTCTGGTCCTGGCCATCACCTTAACCACTGGGCTATACCATCTCCCTATTATGACCCGTTTTACATCAAGACAAGGCTTTGGAATTGGCGACGTCACAACTAGTCGGATGTTTTTTGTTTTTCCTAACACTCTAAACTCTGTGTGAAAATCCCAGTTACTGAAATACTGAAGATGGCGATAGCGACCATGCCGATATCCTACCCCCCCCCGCCCCCCCCCCCCCCCCCCCCCCCCCCCCCCCCCCCCACCCCCCCCCCCCCCCCCTCCCCCCCCCCCCCCCCCCCCACCCCCCCCCCCCCCCCCCCCCCCCCCCCCCCCCCCCCCCCCCCACCCCCCCCCCCACCCACCCACTGACTCTTGAACTTTAACTGCATGATTTTACACACTGGATTGCTCCCCATAGAAAACTGCATGTATAACCTACCTATTATTAAGTTCCTATTAAAGATTTCTTTCTGTTAAATTGAACCTGCATAATCCCAACTTCATCCATCATACAAGAAAAAACAGGAAGTGCACAGCATGCAGACAGCGTGCTACATCATCAGCCCATACATCTGCACCCCCCCCCCCCCCCCCCCTACACCACTACTACATCTCATTTGTCTGGGGACTTCTTGTGCCCAAGGCTTTGGCAAGATGAGAAATGCAGACATGCAGAGGTCTGTCTCCGGAGAGAGCCGGAAGCAATGCTGAAGCTCTCAGCAGCAAAAAAGGGGAAGGAGGCCGAGAAAGAAAGAGAGCGAGAAAAAGACAAGAGGAAATGACAGTCATACATATACACACACATTTGCTTTCATTTGCAGGATAATCATTCCCATCTGGCTCAACTGAAGGAAAGTGAGAACAGGAAAAGAGTGAGAGGTCAGAAGTGGTGAGTCGAGGAGTGATGGAGGTATCCGCTGGTATGTACATTAAAAAAAAAAGAATTGAAGGTGCATGCAGGGTATTACTCTAATAGGGGAAGTATATATAATATATATATATATATATATATATATATATATATATATATATATATATATATATATATATATATATATATATATATATATATATATATATATATATATATATATATATATATATATATATACACACACACACACACACACACACACACACACACACACACACACACACAAGTATATTATATAGCTTTAAATTCTGAATATCCTTAAAGTTTATCTACCAACAATAGGAAATCTATCTATTTTTCTCTTTAAGCAACGGCAATAGGGATGGCTACGGCAAAACAAACCCAACTCGGGTTTACGGTCATTACGTTACTCGTAAAAGAGGTGAAATAGCTTTGGAAAAGGGAACATTGTGCTTGGAAAAAAAAGAAAAGCAGCTCTCATTCCAGTGAAAGCGAATTGCCTTTTACCAAACAAAACCACAAACTAAAGTGAACTAAACCTATGCCAAACTGGTGTTTATGCCATAGCAGAGCAACAGGCTACGGCGGCAGGAAGCAGCAAGTCAAATTCACGCATGCGCAAGTTAGCACCGTTTCTTTCAGCTCACCGTAGCCGTCCCCGCAGTTGTCGAAGCCTAAAGTCCCTAATGTAGAGAAAGCAAAGCATTAGATCAAAGCAGCGAGGAAGGCGGAAGAAAGCCTGGCCAGATTTATACACGTATTACGCTGGATGATGGATAAGTGTGATGGCGGTTTTCTGGCGTGTTCCGACTTACTGTCCAGGATGTCGCCGAGACCCTGGGCTCTGAGCACCCTGGGCTCTGAGCAGGTCCTTCAGTCGGGTGACTTCATCCTTCAGCTCGCGCACCAGCTTGGCGTTGGGGTCTTCGTTGATCACGGCGTTGCACTTGATCTGCTTGGCGCGGTCGGCGTATCTGTGGGCCAGAGAATGCAAACCGAGTGAAGGCACAAAGAGGAAAGTGGAGACACACGTAGAATACTGAATAATAAACATAAATGTCTGACTTCCAGAGGTGTAAAACGATATTGAGTAAATGAATGTTACTGGGAAAACACCATTTGAAGTTTTGAGTCACTAATTCATTAGGATTTGAGTGAAAATTCACCTTTAAAAATGAAATTCGGATGTATATACATTTTTCATGGGGAAAAAAAAAAAAAAAAAAAAAAACCAGACACAATGATCAAACAAATTCGGCAAAAATAAAAACAAAGTAGTAAAGCAAATCTTAAAACAAAAAAAACATATCTTCAATTAATAAATCAAATGAAAGTATTGTATTTAATGAACAAATAAAATGAAAGCAGGGGCACGGTGGTTAAGTGGTTAGCACGTTCGCCTCACATCGCCATGGTCCAGGTTCGATTTCTGTTTCGGCCATGTGTGTGTGGAGTTTGCATGCTCTCCCCGTGCCTCACGGGGTTTTTCTCCGGGTTCTCCGGTTTCCTCCCGGTCCAAAAACATGCACGCTAGGTTGATTGGCACCTTGGAAAATTGTCCCTAGTGTATGAATGTGTGTGTGTGTGTGAGTGCCCTGCGATGGGTTGGCATTCCATCCAGGGTGTATCCTGCCTTAATGCCCATAGACGCCTGAGATAGACACAGGCTCCCCGTGACCCAAGGGAAGATCGAATAAAGCGGTAGAAGATGAATGAATGAATGAATGAATGCTAAAATGAAAGCAAATATCGGCTCTTTCGCAAAAAAAAAAAATCACCACAGAATATAAATCTTGCGGGCAAAATGTAATTAGTAACGGTCATAAAGAAATTAGAGTATTAAAAATATCTATATTTTGAATTGCATGTACTTGAGTAAAGAGTAAAAGTTGTTTATTTCTTTGATATTCTGTAAAAAATAGAAAGTAGCCAAACAAATTACTTAAGTACAATTTGAACTGAGGTGCTATGGATCACAATTCATGATTCATGGATTGACCGCTAATTATCTTTAGAATTAATCTTTGTTTTTGCTTCTTTTTTTTTTATAATAGCGTAATGAAAGACAGTTTTCCCTATCCTCCCATCATTATTGCTTTTTAACCGGGACGTCTTAATCATTTCCTTGCCGTAACTTTTCTCGTTATAAATGGAAAGCAAATTCCTTTAACTCCTCCTCTTTCTTTGCTAATCCGACAGAATGGTTCAATCCATGACTCAAAAACAGCAACGTGCGTTTTGTACTCCGTTTTACCACTATTTCAAATTACTGGATTAATAATAACAACACTAAAGTAAAGTGTACCTCAAGGTGCTCAGGGTTTCGTCGTAGTTTATATCAGCAGGGCTCAGAGCAGCCACCATGGCAGTCCTGGAGTTCCCGCCTGCATGAAGGAGAAATCGTATGTTAAATCAAGTAAAAAAAAATTTTTAAAAATCGACATCCTTCAAATAATTACCTCAGAAATTCTTCAAGGACCAAAAAAAAAGGCACTAGGCATAAGGATAGGTAAGGTTTTTACTCATTATTAATCCGAAATAAGTGGCTAAGCAAACGTACCCAAATTCTCTCTCAGGAGCCATGTTAGAACAGAGTCTCGATAAGGAATGAAGTCTGACTTCTTTTTCTTCTTGCTCTGTTTTTCACAGACAAAAAAAAACAACAACAACAACAACAAAACTTCTCAGGGACGATGACGGCGAAACAAAACAATAACAGTGTGGTAATTGGTAATGGGTCAGTAGTGAAGATGAAAACGATTAGATAATGCTGGATTTGATGGTTGATAGAAATAAGAGTTAGAGGATTGTGGTTGAACACAGGAGCACCGTTTACCTTACTGGTACAGTTATCCTGGGTAGGGAAGGCATTCGAAGGAGAGAGAAAGAAAGAAAAAGAGAAAGAGAGGGAGAGAGAGAGAGAGAGAGAGAGAGAAAGCACACAGTGTTACAGCACTGCAGTCAGACAGACAGACAGGAAGTCCATGCCAGACTAATAGACCTCATAATAATGCTCGATAATACTCACCACCTCAGCCAGGGCAGAGATGACCTTTCCAAGCGTAGTCAGAGACTTGTTAATGTTTGCGCCTTCCTGTGAAGCAAAATAAAAACACACAGAATGACTGGTTGGATAAACAAAATGCTCTTTGAAAAGGACAGTGATGTCACTGAGGTAATATAGGAGCATTGAACTAGACTAGACACTGGACTTTTTCAGTCACAGCATTTTGACTACTTTGCAACCTTGTGGCATTTTCGAGCCGTCACATAAATACTTTGTTATTCTATATAAGTAGATTTTTTTACTCATTAAACTCACCCAAATATTTGTACTTCCTACTTCATACAATTCCAAACCAGATTCATTTCTGTGGTCCTAATCCATGGCTATTTCCTACGTTTTCAGCCCATCTAACTATTTTATGTCATTGCATGGCCTTTTCTACCACTTGTGCATCATTTCGTAGCCATCATGTGCAGCACACGTGTCAAACTCACGGCCTGTGGGGCCGAATGTGGCCCGCTACGTCGTTTAAAAGGTGTACGATTGTCTTCAAATAAAGATATGCTGCTCTATGAATAAACGACATCTCCCACAATGCATATGGCTGTGTTACCCGCAAAGTGACACCATCCTGCCACTAGAGTGCAGTGTATCCCACATCGGGCATTTCGGAATAGGGAAATTTCTACAAATTATCCCAGGAAGTGGAAGAATTGACGCAGGTGGAAGGCACTTCCAAGAAAGATGGGAAAGTGAATACATGTTTGTGCTTCAAGGAGAAAAACGCTATGTGTTTTGTGTTATGAGGCGGAGTCACCCATCAAACACTAAATACCGCCTTATAGCGTCAACTGGCCCTTCGAGGGCAACTATAATGCTAATGTGGCCCACGGTGACGATGAGTTCGACTCCCTTGATGTACGGTATTACAGATGTAGGCTTAAAACGAGCAAGGCAACAGGAAGTCTGGTTAACATGTGTGAGAGAGAGAATTAGTGATGTAAACATGATAAATGAGAATCCTAATCATCATCATCATTATCTTTTCTCTGGTTGTGTTTTATATGGTGGATGTTCAGAAACCCGCTTTAATATCTTAATATGACGTAAGGTCCGGGTAATACTTCTTAACTTTATCTCGAGTGTAGTCAGTACTTCAGTCCTTAAAAAAAAAAAACATGGGTTTTGTACTTCTACGCAAGTGAAGGATGCATTTTCTACCTACCAAATACTACCTTTTCCACCAGTGGCTAATTAATTAATTAATTAATGACTTAATTAAATAGCTTGGCCACCAGTAATGGCATCCAAAGGGACCTATAGTCCCTAGTTACTCCAAACATCAATGTTGTCACTGATGAAGTCACTTTGCAACAGATGCACCAATGTTATTTCAGGGGGTCTCTTTAAAGCAGCATCTGTTCTTGTAAATTTCCACGCCACATGCTACGAAGACCGAGTGTGTACCTTCAGACGCGTGCCTTTGGCCCCGGTCGAGTCAGCACGCTCGCTGCCTGCTAAGTCCACCAGGCTGATTTTGCTGACCTGAAACAAGACGGACACACATATATATTGATAGATACACACACACACCTCAATCGCAGATCAAATCTAATTCTTATATATATATATATATATATATATATATATATATATATATATATATAAAATCAAAATTCAAATGGCCATGGGATCATGTAAGTGGATACGGATGTGCTTGCTCATAAGCTACATTCGAGCGCATGTATATTTGGCCTGGTGAAAGAACTCTGGGATAAGTCGTGCTAAACAGACCATTTCAACCACGCAGCCTGTGTAGTAAAAAATAATAATAATGAATGCAGTGACACAATGGCTACACTATGCAAAGACGCAACAGAGCCGCTTTTGTGCTCCATGCCAACACACAATACGCTCTACACAGGACTAAGGAGGACATCTCTCCACCTCTGAACCCTTCCAGTATGGCCGCCTCGGTCTCTCCCTCTCTCTCTCTCTCTGCAGAGACAAAACTGCACATTTGTAGGTTGAGGTGACGGTTCTGACCTTTTCCGTGGACAGATCGGTCTCGTTGTCGTGCTTCCTTTGCGTGAAGACGATGGTGAAGACGGCGTGCGAGCGGCTGCTGGTCTCGTTCATGTTCGTGGCAGCCACAGTCCTGGCGAGAAGAAATTCGTAGACAGGCAAAGGCAAACGGCAATATCTTAGCAAGTGGAAATATCTCAAATACAAACAAATCGATCACGCGTTTCTTATTTTCATTTCTCGGCTAAACTGGTTTATTAATAGGATTTAAAAAGGCATGAAAGAGAAAACTAAATATGCGCTATGAAATGTGTTTACGTATATCCAATGTAGACCTTTAAAATACAATCTGCTAATAGGAAAGAGCAATTATATAAGATTATATTCAATATTTCTTACTGGTTGTGAAAAATCGTGCCTTTTATTCTTAAAATAAATAACTACCGTAAATTCTGGACTATAAGCCGCTACTTTTTTCCTAGGTTTTGAACCATGCGGCTAATAATAAGGTGCGGCTATTCTGCAGATCTTTTCCCGACCGCTAGGGGCTCTAACCGGAATTAGAATCAAAACTAACACAAAATAAATGCAAAGAAGAAGAATGCGCTAGTTCCTCTTTAGCAGATATAAGTGGGTAGAAGCAGATAGAAGGAGGACAAACTCTATCTTTACAAGGTTAAGGTGACGTCATTTCACACACAGGAGAAATGAAGGTAAATACTGTAAATAGCGCTTATTATTTTCTCTTGGTTCTTATTAAAATCCCGTTTTAATAAGCAAAGTTGCTGCCGTGTGTCACGTGTGTCTCTCTCTCTCTCTCCCTGCTCTTTTCCCCCCACACACACACACACACACGCACGCACGCACGCACGCACAATACAGCCTCAGCTATTCCTGATTTTCCCTGAGTTCTTTATTCTAATAAATCCTGTTTTGTTTGAATTCCGGATCTCCGCGTCTCTGTGCAGCGTCCACCGTTACACCGTGTTAAAATACAGGTTAGGAAAGGTTCTATTTAGGTACATACATGTACATTTACAATTCAAAAGCGGATGCGGCTTGTATGCAGGTGCGGCTTATTTATGATTTTTGGGGTTTTTTTTTCAAACAGAGCGGATGCGGCTTATATGCAGGTGCGCTTTATAGTCCAGAATTTACGGTAATTAAATAGATAGATAAATACAATCATTCCAATCAGTGGTCGGTTTTCATAACTGTGAACCAGTGCAGATTCTCTACTGTGGAAAATATAAAAATCTTTATATTTGGGTAACAGATAAAGCGCTAAGCAGCATTTTGGAGTAGTTTGAGAGTTGACCCTTTTTTTGTCTAATGTTTTTTCCATGAAAAACTAGTCTTATCTTTTGACTCCATATCACTAATGCACAGTGGGGAAAATCATTCACCAGCACAGGGAGAGAAAAATTAATTAAACGGTCATTTTAGGGATATGCGACCATTAAAATGTCTCAGCTGTTGGCATTTGGTCATAACCGGGTTGTTAAAATGTACTTGAACCTTTGGCTGATGTGGCAATAAATTTGTATTTTATTTACAGTTTGTGAACAGGCAAGTCAATCAATGTAGTAAAAGCGCCAGTGATACCTACGGTATTAAAAAAACGGAAGAAAAAAAAAACATTTTATGACATAATCTATATTAAATGATCCTTTTATCCACCCCTCCACAGTATCTACTTGCTCCACTCTCATCAGCCAATCCCAAACAGCCACACCTACTACTGTATTTGCATTCGGTTGCTTTGTTGGACCATGTGACTCTTTCTTAGGATAATCCTGACGGGTAAGAATAAGACGGTGACACATCCCCTGTAGTGACGATGCGTTAATCGAGGATCCGCGTCAGAGAAATGGGTTTTATGTGACACGTTTCGCAAATAAAACCTCGGAGCGCTAGAGTAGGATCAGAGGCGCGCTGCTCTTCCTCAAGAGAACCCGAGCGCCCCCACAGAGCGTCACAGCCTTTCCGCTCGAGATTTTTGCTATTTATAGCGAAACGTAATGCTTTCCCGTGCTCCGCCCACACTAACGAGAGCGTTGCGAAACACTTCCGGACACTTCTATCGGACGGCTTTCTTTGTCCCGGGTAAAAAAAAAATTCAAGTGTGGAATGAAGAGCTTTTGTTCTCACCTGGCCTTGTTGCCAGCGTCCATGAGGTCAGCGATGTCAGTATAAGAAGTGACAGCCAATTTGGACAGGTCTTCAACGTAGGGGCCGAGCAGAGGATGCTCCCTTACACGTAGGTTCCCTTTGTTCTTGGGGTTCAGAAGATCCCTCACTCGCTCACAGTAAATTTCCATGTAGGCCACCTGTATATAAATATTTATATTTATATGTACACACACACACACACACACACACACACACACGTTTGGGCTGTCACAGAAATTCATTTTACCGGCATACACAACATATAGCACAATATAGAGCTACAAGAACACAAAGCTGAGGACTAGACTAAATTTGTCCTAGCCACATAAAGTGCATCGTGTGCAACCTGGTGCAAACAGTGAAAAAACTGTTGTGTGGTTACACAAGGCTAACACAGTGTGCATTACTATGTGAGGGATCTGATCCTTCACTCTGACAACAAAGACTTCTCTGGGCACTTATTAAAATAAATAAATAAATAAATAAATAAATAACTCCAAATGAATAAAGACACTTCAAGTCCTTGGCCTTCTCAGATAATTTCATCATTGACCTTTGCTCAGCCACGTTTACCTTTTGTAATGTTAGGATGGAATATAAAAGAGGAATAGATGCGTTTTATTAACAAAAAACACCCAGCAACGTGCATCCACTCACGTTTCATCAATTTACAGCGTGTCACAAACACATCAACGGTTTATATGGAAAGCAACCAAAACCGGAACAGAATTCTTAAAGGAGCCACGTACCATATTTGACAAAACAAGCACTAAAGTGAATAAGAAATGAATGAACAAAATTATTAATATTAAAAGAATAACTTCCAGAGTGAGATTATACCATTATATATACAAGTACTATAACAAAATACTATTTTGAAGATGCATACACACGCAAGGCTACTGCATACTGAGAATCCAAAAACTCAAGCAATTATTATCTTGGGCGTGTATTATGTGCAGAAATGTTATTGCACAAATCTCAGTGCAATAATAATAAGATTGTTATGTAGGCAATAACTATCATTATATGTGCGTTTCCATGACCCTTCAAAATGCGCAAATTTAAATAGCGAATTGAACATGCGACACGAGTCAAATTCGCAAAAACACACATGCAAGTTTTTGCGCTCGCATGAGGTTTATGGTGCGAAAAAGAATAATTCGCTAAACTATAATGAAAATGTTTTTTTTTTGCTATTCACATGATATACCTGGCTTTGCCTTGGGCGTGATGCTGCAGGTGCTACGATTGCACTGCACAGCTCAAAAAAGGGGACACATTCATCGGGAAATTTTGAATCCACAGGTCCTCCATGAAATCGCGCACTATTGCCTCCAAGAACAAGAGCATACGTGGCCGCTCCTAAGTACAGGGGGATCGTCTCGCCATTGATGCTTGTATAAACGCGCCTATTGAGGGAGGGGGTAGCCCAGTGGTTAAGGTGTTGGACTCTGGCCTGGAAGATCATGAGTTCAAACCCCACCACCACCAAGCTGCCACTAGTGGGCCCTTGAGCAAGGCCCTTAACCCTCAATTGCTCAGTTGTAAGTCGCTCTAGATAAGGGCTTCTGCCAAATGCTGCAAATCTAAATATAAATGTATTGTAGGCCGACTTTTCTGCCACACGTTTCACTGCTACTATACATTCGGCTTCACTTGTACTCGATATGAATATTTTATTTACATTTCTCATATTTTACTTTACTATAAGTAACTGCAACCCAACAACTCCCTTTATGATCAAAAGAGTATTCTTTGGGGGGAAAAACCCCAATTGTTGTGCTGTCTACCAATGTTATTGTAGAGGTGTGAATCCTAGTAGGGGACTAACACTCCTCCCCTTATCCCATCACCAAGCTCACCAGCAGCTATAGGGTTAATTTTTCATGCCATAATCGCCACTGGCTTGCTCAAAAATTAAAAGAAAAAAAAAACTGTATAGGCCCCATATAAATTAATTAACACTAAAAACTGTATCAACATACACAAACAATGTCCTGACTAATCTTAACAACAACCATGTGTCTATAATAAATGAAAAGATCTGAGTTCAGGAACGGTCAATATTATTCATTCATTCATTCATCTTCTACCGCTATATGCGATCTTCTCGGCTCACGGGGAGCCTGTGCCTATCTCAGGCGTCTATGGGCATTAAGGCAGGATACACCCTGGATGGAATGCCAACCCATCGCAGGGCACACACACACTCACATTCACACACACATTCATACACTGTAGGGACAATTTTCCAAGGTGCCAATCAACCTACCGTGCATGTTTTTGGACCCCCACCAGGACCGGGAGGAAACCGGAGAACCCGGAGAAAAACCCCCTGAGGCACGGGGAGAACATGCAAACTCCACACACACATGGCCGAGACGGGAATCGAACCCGGATCCTGGCGGTGTGAGGCGAACGTGCTAACCACTAAGTCACCGTGCCCCTTCGGAACGGTCAATATTATTCAGAATGTAATAATATCTCAACTATTTTTACTTTGTTACTGCAGTGTATAATATGCTTTTTTTTATAATAAATAAGCTTAATATATAGTCACCAACAGCTAGAACCCAATTCCCAGTGTAGGTGCCCAAAATGGAAAATGGCTATAATTGATATTTTTGGTATCCTTCATGGACTTTTTGGATATACCTTACAGGGCCACTCACCTCTACTGAATAAGAGATATCCTCATTGTTGTTGTCATTGATTTTCTCGAAGAGATCTTCACAGAGCTGCGAGGAGAGAGAGAGAGAGATGGGGGGGGGGGGGGAGGGGGGGGGGGGGGGGGGGGGGGGGGGGGGGGGGAAGGGGGGGGGAAGGGGGGGTGAGAGGGGTGAAAATGGTGCATTAGGCAGTGAGGAGAGACCGGTCGATGAAGCACACAAATAACTCAAACCGCTACCAGGTGCTCGAGACAGAGAGCTTAATTCCTTAATGTCTTCAGGCGAGGCTTGATGCTGAGACCAACCTGACTCATTCACCTCGCCTGCACCCCCCCCCCCCACCAATCCTTCATTATGCCTGGAAATAAGATAATCCATACGAACCAGAGGGATGATGCCTTCCTGTCCTTCTTCCTGCTTTCCCATCATTGTGTAGGACTTGCCAGCACCGGTCTGGCCATAAGCGAAGATGCACACGTTGTAGCCTTCGAAGGCGTGCTGGAGCATCTCTTTCCCGATGTCATTGTACACCTGACTCTGGGATGCAAAGGAAGAGTCTTCTGGCTATAATGAGGAGAGAGAGAAGGGGGGGGGTCGTTTTATTACCTTAGATGAAGACAAAAAAGTACAATACAATAGAAAGAAAATAAAGAGATATTACCGTGGTGTGTGACCAGTAGGAGTAATCAAAGCTGAAGGACTTTGGTGCTTCTTTGGGGTTTTTGGGATTTAATATAGCTGGGGGGGAGAGGGAGAGAACAGGAAAGAATCTATTAACACAGTGTAAAGTAACATTTCTCTTCTCGCAGCGAGTCACTCTCACTGAACCCGTTTCCTCTTGGTCGGAGAAATCGTATCTGTTACGCCTTTAAACGGCGCTTTCTGTGAACAATGAACAATTAGAAGATTTGATATTACAGACTACAACATAAGGTCAAAAGTATTGGGACGATTGGCTTTTCTGTTTGTTTATTCATTCATTCATTCATCTTCTACCGCTTTATCCGATCTTCTCGGGTCACGGGGAGCCTGTGCCTATCTCAGGCGTCTATGGGCATTAAGGCAGGATACACCCTGGATGGAATGCCAACCCATCGCAGGGCACACACACTCACATTCACACACACATTCATACACTAGGGACAATTTTCCAAGGTGCCAATCAACCTACCGTGCATGTTTTTGGACCGGGAGGAAACTGGAGAACCTGGAGAAAAACCCCCTGAGGCACGGGGAGAACATGTAAACTCCACACACACATGGCCGAGACGGGAATCGAACCCGGATCCCAGGCGGTGTGAGGCGAACGTGCTAACCACTAAGCCACCGTGCCCCTTGTTTGTTTATTTATTATTATTATTATTATTATTATTATTATTATTATTTTCTTCTTCTTCTTCTTCTCCTCCTCTCTCCAGCCATAGTTGGTTATTTTCCCAAATTTGAAGTCACACAATTGTATCGGCTGTCTATGGATGTGTGAGCATTAAACTCTTCCCTTCACTTGAACTGCGAGACCCGAACCTCTTCCAACATGACCCTGTACACAAAGCCGGCTCCATGTAGATATAGTTTCTATGGATTGGAGTAGGAGATCTTGAGTATCCTCCTAAAGAGCTCTGACCTCAACCCTACTGATAGCATTTGCGATGAACTGGAACACTGAAATGTACCCCAAGCCTCCTGACCTCACCTACATCAGGACCTGACTTGACCAAAACCAATGTGGTTGAATATAGAGTGGCGATTAATCATTATTGTTGATTAATCCAAGGTGTGTATATGTGTGTATGTGTGCGTTTGTGTGTGGTGCTGCGGTATAAACACCGCTCCAAAACACAGCTAAATACAGGTACAAAAACATCGGACACATTTACCCCCCCACTGTATCCAAAATCATTGTGAAAATCAAATTTTTGTCTTTTATAGCGCTTTTATAGCTCTAGGTTGAATGAGCACGAATCTCGACAAGCACACGGCGAAATCTAATGTCGCATCTTCACAGAAGAATGGCGGTTATTAGAACAGCAAATATAGGGATAGAATGGGACCATATGGTCTGGTGTCCACATATTTTTGGTACTTGGTATAAAAGCAGGATTACATGCTAATTTCTGATTAGCATTTTCATCAGAATTAAGGATGGCCTTAAAGAAAACAATTAAACAAATAAATAAACCCGGGCATGAAAACTACGCAGGCTATTTGTCAGCTTATGTGAAATGACCAAAATACACATCCTTCGTAAAACTGCTATAATGAAGAAAGCAGGGATGTAAATTTATTGTAGAATATGTATTACATCATATTTAATTACCTCACATATAACCATAAAAATAACTATAAATATATATGTATACATTTATATCTATAAAGAGACATGCACACAGACACACACCAAAGCTAAATGCTATGAATTCAAATAAAAGTCTCTCAAGCTGTTAATTTACCTGTTACAATTAACATTACATTAATATTACAACAATAATAAATGTATGGTATTTAAAACAAGCAAATTTAAAGAGGAAGTGAAAGTCAGGGCGACACGTGAGACTTGACAGCACAGAAAACGAGAATGCGCACCGCCAAGGCTTTTTCTATTCACATTCACCACAAAAAAGGGGAAAAAAATGAGAGTCTTTGGTCACCACATGTTTAGCACGTTCAGCGGTGTTTTATGACAACACCAGCATCTTCCCTCTTTTTCTTTCGCTCTTTTTATTCCCTCTCTTTCTCCAAAAGAAAATCAGCTGTGTTGAATTTCTTTTCCCCTCATCTCATTCCCCTCTGCCCACTTCCACTCCTCAATCCACACATTCCTTTTTTCCTTCCAACAACACACACACACACACACACACACACACACACACACACACACACACACACACACACAAGCCATCCTTCTCTCTTGTCGAGTTGCTGTCT
>JACRUU010000030.1:14222247-14224747 GCA_030449085.1 Kryptopterus vitreolus | reverse complement strand
TGGCTTGTCAACATGTAGTTTGGCATATTCCAGTCTTTTTTATGATTCGTTTTCAACAATGGTGTCCTCCTTGGTCGTCTCCCATGTAGTCCACTTTGGCTCAAACAACGACGGATGGTGCGATCTGACACTGATGTTCCTTGAGCATGAAGTTCACCTTGAATCTCTTTAGAAGTCTTTCTAGGCTCTTTTGTTACCATTCGGATTATCCGTCTCTTAGATTTGTCATCAATTTTCCTCCTGCGGCCACGTCCAGGGAGGTTGGCTACAGTCCCATGGATCTTAAACTTCTGAATAATATGTGCAACTGTACTCACAGGAACATCTAGTTGCTTGGAGATGGTCTTATAGCCTTTACCTTTAACATGCTTGTCTATAATTTTCTTTCTGATCTCTTGAGACAGCTCTTTCCTTTGCTTCCTCTGGTCCATGTCGAGTGTGGTACACACCATATCACCAAACAACACAGTGATTACCTGGAGCCATATATATAGGCCCAATGGCTGATTACAAGGTTGTAGACACCTGTGATGCTAATTAGTGGACACACCTTCAATTAACATGTCCCTTTGGTCACATTATTTTCTGTGTTTTCTAGGGGTACCATCATTTTTGTCCATGCCTGTTTCATGAGTTTATTTTTTTACATAATTCTGTTGAAGCATGGTTGAAAAACAATGTCTGACTTTCATTGGTTAACATTTATAGAATTTTTATTTATTATTACTTTTGTCAGATTAAAGTTATTTCTGTGACCATTGTGACTTTTTCTTTCATTGACCAAAGGGTACCAACAATTTTGTCCACGTCTGTATTTACTCTCCGTCTCGTGCACAGAATGAAGCAAATCTTTCTTTTTAATGGACAGACAAAGTTCAAAATCTTTGATTTGTTTTCTTTTTTCAACCTTCATTACAAAACGAAAACGCCATTTTTGTATTATTATTGATCCATTCTTGAGACTACGATTTGCTCGACTGAGAAATCCTAACCGATTCCTCAAATCCAAGGTTAAAACAGGTTTTGTTCATTTCCATTGTTTGCTGTAGCACCTTGGGGGGAAAAACGTTGTTTCGTTACAGTGTGTTCTGCACTGTATAATGTCGGAATGACAATAAAAGCATACTTGACTTGACCGAAATATGTAGTCTTTGATTGCTGCTTCACCAACAGCACAAACAGCAGATTATCGGCCGCTGCGACAATTTTTTAATCCACCCATGAAATTCCGGAGCCGTCATAAGTTCCTAGGCTCTTTCCTGAGAAAGTGTTTCCGACTGTGTGAATGAATGACTTCTACGACGCAGGTCAAACCAGGAGCCAACAAGAGTGCCGGACCTGATTAACGCAACGCCTTCAAACCACCTCAGAGAAAATGACGAAGGTGGACAGTACATAAAATAAATAAATAAATGTGCACAGTGTGTATCCGGCATTAACGATGCATCCTCAGAAATGTTGAGAACGCAGTTTAACGACGGCCAGCGCCGCAATCACACTGCAATGGTTTCGCCACCGTGAAAGTTTCGTGTTTTTTTCCCCATTTCATCCGTCTGCCTAAACGCTCTTTATAAAGTCTGGCGTCGGAGCTCGAGCATCTGTTCAGCGGCGCATTTGTTTTTTCAGTTTCCTTTCTGAGAGTCTGAACAATCGCCGTGGGTTTGGTCTCCAGTCAGACTTCGGCATGCGGCCCACATCGTCTTTCCCCCCCCCCCCCTTTGCTGAGCAAAATAAAAAAAAAAAAAAAAAAAAGACAAAGCGCACCGGGAAAGCTGGAGAACAATGTAGCGCGGAGAGGCTACAATGAAGCCTGGACTATGCATTAGCTAATCTGTTATGACAAGTCTGTTGAAGGCCGGCACCCTTATTTAGATCACAAATGATGCTTCCTCGTAGACGTGGTCAGGCCGGGATAATACAAACAGGACTGGAATGCAAGTATCTGGATATGATCAATCTGAAAAAACGACTGTCTTTGTGTCTGTTGCGTTTCATAATTTCTGGTCAGTAGAGTATACTATAAGTTATTGGGTACTGAGGGGGAGAGAAAGGGGGGACGGACGGACGAAGCATCACACGAGCGGTTTAATTTCGAGGTAAGGATGAGAGTAACGTCGAGTTTGAAAGCTCTGAGAAAGAGCGAGAGGCCCTCACTGCTGAGGCTATTTATATAGCAGCAGATGGCGGGTTCCCTGTACGCTGACGGATCCTGACAGGAAGGAACGGGCACATTTCTGCACTCCGAGTTCAAGTTACAGCAAAGTCCTTTATTTCTTTTATCCGTTTTTTATTTGTACATCATACATATTTAGGCCTCTGTGTCTTACTGTACAAAACAGAGATGCTAAAGTGCTAGCAAAACAACGAAAAGATCATTTGTCAGCAACCTACCTCCAAATCATCCACTGTGAAGCATTGAGTTTACATCCTTTATAGTGCGTGTGATTATCTTGGGAAATTGGCAAAATAAAAATAAATAAATCAATTAAAAAAATGGCGC
>JACRUU010000030.1:14162247-14217247 GCA_030449085.1 Kryptopterus vitreolus | reverse complement strand
CATGTCAAATAGAGTCTGAATAAAAGTAAGCGACTACAACTGACCGTGCCCAGACTACTGAAGACTACAGACTACTGTCTTATTCAACTCCCACTGCAGAGCCGCAAAATCAGAGTGGGGTGGGAGAAAGACCTCTTAGGTAACCAGCCTCCTTCACAGGACAGACCTCCAATTCTGCAACCAGATCCATTATGTTTATTAAGCTGTTTGTAGAAATAAACTGAAGGGAATAGAAAACACGCAGAAACAAAAACATCATTCCGATTCGACGGGTTTTGAAAATATGTAGTCATGTAATACTTGGCTGGAGTGTGAACATATCATACATTACTGACTGTAAAAAAAAGGGTCCAAAAAATGAAAATAACATTAAAAAAAAAAAAAAAAGACCAGATCATTTCCTCATTTAACATTTTTTATAAGAGGTTTTTTTTTGCTCGGTTGTCAAGTCAACATGGAAACCATTTCCTATTGAAATTCCTGAGTGAAATCAATGAACTACCAAAGAAGAAACATGGCCTACTTTTTAACACAGAGGGATCCTTTCACAGTTTTCTGAAAACAGCCAAAAGTATTAGGACACCCGATGCCTCCAGTTAGATGTAGTTCCTCCGTAAAACTGTTACCACAAACATTACATTTTCCCTTCACTTGAGTTGGAGACCCAACATTATTACAGAACCATAATGCATCTGATAATGCAACAAGCCAGCTCCATGAAGATGTGTTTTCTATGAGTGGACGATTGTGCTATATACTGCTATACAGATCTCAACCCAAGTGAACCCATGTTTGGGATGATGTAAAATACTGATTACACCCCAGGTCTCCTCACCTACATTAGTACCCGAGTTTAATCACATTCTAAATCCTAGAGGAACATCTTCCCAGAATCGTGGAGCTTATTATAACAGAAATGGGGGACTAAATGTACAATGGGATGCTCACATAAATAAAAATGCACATAAATAGTACATAAATCAATATAATGTACATGCAAACCTCAGCTCAGACAACATTACACATTTAAAACGACACTTAGGTTTCAGAGTAAATATTATGCATGAATAACATTCCAGCAAATATAAAAAAAAAAATGTGCATGACATGGCGCTAAAACAAGTGAGGTGGAAAAAGTTGCTGCGTCTGTGCCCTACTTTAGTCATGTCTAATCCACACAGGAGGAGGGAAATAAATAAATAAATCGCACAATTTTTGAGCATAAGCACAGGATGTGCTTTCTCGCACCATCACACGCATGCGCGTCTCGTGTGCTTCGCTGCTGCCTTTATACCTCGTCTGTCATGTAACACGCACTGTCACTATGCTAGTAATTACGTACATTACAATGCATGATGGAGATCGCAGGCTTGGGATCACTCGGCTGCAGCTAATTATAGACAGCACAGAGGAAAAAAGGGACAATAAATTCTTTGCTTACAGAGGAATGGAATGTGGTCAGTGCCAGGAAGGGATGTAAACTGAAATCTCAGGATTGCCAGAAAGCAAAAAAAACACCACCACCAGCAACACGCATCACAATTTCAGCAGGTCTGAAATTTTGTACTGGATTATGAAATTATGTACTGGAGTTTGTTCAATTACGACTATAATATATATATATAGATATATATATAGTATAGATATATATATATATAGATATATATATATATAGAGAGAGAGAGAGAGAGAGAGAGAGAGAGCGAGAGAGATAGAGAGATAAATAGAGAGAGATAGAGATCGATATATATAGAGAGATAGATATATAGCGATAGAGCGAGATAATAGAGCTAGAGATATAAGAGAGAGATAGAGAGATATAGAGAGAATAGAGAGATAGAGATAGATAGATAGATAGAGAGATAGATAGCTAGAGATAGATATATAGAGAGATAGATAGATAGATAGATCGATAGAGAGATAGATATATAGCTCTCGAGATAGAGAGATAGCTCGATAGATAGCTCGCTCGCTCGAGATAGATACGATAGATAGATAGATAGCTCGCGATAGATAGATCGATATCTCGCTCGAATCGATAGAGATAGCTAGATAGATAGATAGATAGATAGATAGATAGAGATAGATATAGATCGATAGAGATAGAAAGAGAGATAAGGGATAGATGGCTCGATAGATCGAGAGAGCTCGATCGCGCGCCTCCTCAGCTCGAGATAGACAGATAGAGATAATAAGAGAGATATAGAGATCGCGGAGAGATAGATAGATAGATCGAGATATAGAAGAGATAGATAGAAGACGATATAGAGATACAGAGATATAATGAGAGACATAGAGATAGATATAGAGATAGATATAGATAGATATGCGATGAGAGATATAGAGATCGATAGCTCGCGAGAGAGAGATAGATAGATAGATAGATAGACGGGAGAGAGAGAGGGAGAGAGATGGGGAGAGAGAGAGAGAGAGGGGAGAAGAGAGAGAGAGGAGGAGAAGGGGAGAGAAGAGAGAGAGAGAGATAGAGCGAGAGATGAGAGAGAGGGAGAGATAGATGAGATAAGACGATATAGATAGACAGAGATAGAGAAGATGACACGGGAGAGGAGAGGGAGAGGGAGAGAGAGAGAGAGAGAGAGAGGAGAGAGAAGAGAGAGAGAGAGAGAGAGAGATAGATAGCAGGATGAGATAGATAGAGATAGATAGATAGATAGATATATAGAGAGATAGAGATAGATATATAGAGATAGACGAATAGATAAAAAGATAGAGAGATAGATAGATAGAGAGAAAGAGATATATAGATAGATAGATAGATAGATAGAATAGATATAGAGAGAGGAGAGAGAGAGAAGAGAGGAGATGAGAGAGAGAGAAGAGAGAGAGAGGGAGAGAGGAGGGGGAGAGAGAGAGATAGATAAGATAGATAGATAGATAGATAGAGAGATAGATGAGAGATGAGACGAGATAGAGAGATATAGAGAGATAGAGATAAGGAGAAGGAGAGAGAGGAGGAGACGGAGAGAGGGAGAGAGTGAGAGAGATAGAGATAGAGATGGAGGAGAGAGAGACAGAGAGAGAGATAGAGAGATGATAGATAGATAGATAGATAGTATAATATATATAGATAGATAGAGAGATAGATAGATAGATAGATAGAGACGATAGATAGATAGAGGGAGGGGAGATAGATAGAGATAGATAGATAGATAGATAGATAGATATAGATAGATAGATAGAGAGATGAGAGAGATGAGAGAGATATAGAGATAGAGATGGGGAGAGAGAGAGAGAGAGAGGAGATAGAGGAGAGAGAGAGAGAGAGAGAGAGATAGAGAGAGAGATAGAGAGAGAGAGAGAGAGATAGATAGATAGATAGACAGATAGAGATAATAAGATATATATATAGATATATAGTATAGATATATATATAGATAGATAGAGAGAGAGATATGAGCATAGAGAGATAGAGTAGATAGATAGATAGATAGATAGATAGATAGATAGATAGATAGATAGATAGATAGATAGAGAGAGATAGATAGATAGATAGATAGAGAGATAGATAGATAGATAGATAGATAGATAGATATGATAGATAGATAGATAGAGACAGATAGATAGATAGATAGATAGACAGATAGACAGATAGATAGATAGATAGATAGATAGATAGATAGATAGATAGATAGATAGATAGATCGATGTAGATAGAAGATAGGTTTCTGAGCAACGAAACCCGTCAGACTGAACAAGCTCAAGCACACAAGTTGAGTGAGCGAGGTAATAAATAAAGATTTGTTTAACTCTGCATGCAGAGATAAAAAAAACAAAACAAGCTAAAACACAGCTTGCTTGATCTCCTGAGCATGAACAATGTTAATCAAACGTGTACAGAATGTTGTTTTCGTGCCGATGCACACGGATGACTAATGCGTTAGTGTGCATGCATGACAGGATTAAGCGAGAAACTATCAGCCATCTATAGCATTGTGCAACGGTGAGCAACAACAGACGGCCAACCTGCACAGAGCCATACTGATGCCTTAGAGTTGCATCATGGTGATGAAAACACACATCGATTTCACAGCACACGAAGTGTTCAACACCAAACTATCATCCAGGTTGTCTTAATACTGACGAGAAAATGTGTGTGGTTTAAGCAACAACAAAGAGACTAGAGAGAACGATACACACGGCTGTCTGTAATGGCCTCCAGCATCCATCATAAAGCCCATTAGTATTGATTGTCATGGACACCGTGATGAGTCGTGCTGCATGATGCAAGATGAATGTTAAGGGAATATTTCTGGAAGGCCTCAAGCATAATAAGTCTGGCAAAACAAATAAACGTAGTATATATGGGTTTATATATATATATATATATTAATATATATATATAGTATATTATTAATTTATATATATATATATATATATATATATATATATATATACGAATATATATATATATATATCTATATATTATATATATATACATACATACATAGGGGGCACGGTGGCAGGATGGATCCGCACGTTCGATTCCCGTCTCGGGAACGTCCGCCTCACACTGCCAGTTTATGTTGACACATCCGGTTTCCTCTCCCCTGTGTGCCTGCATGGGGTTTTTCTCCATTCCTGGATGTGTGGTTGTGTGACACCTTATACATACCTACATATCTTAATATATATAGGCACAGACTCCCCACGATGGAAACATACATACTTTATATATATATATAGTTATATATATATATATACATACACATACATACATATATACATGACCAACATATACCAACATATATACACACACAGATATATATGTATATATACACATATAAAATTAGATGTTTATTTTTTCTCTCTTCCTCCATAATCTAGTTTGATAGGACGAACTTCACCCTGACCTACAAAGGGTAAACATATTGTCCAAATCTAAAGCAAAGTTCCAGAAAAATGGACTACTAATGTTTCAGAAAATCCATTACTGAAAATCGATAGCAAAAAGATGGTCATGAGGGAGTGAGTGCTGTGGAACCTGCTGTAACAAGTCTCACGTCGATCCTTTTTCAATTATAAAAGTGGCATCCAACCCACAATTCATATTTCCAGTGTGACTGTGACCACTGGTGGAGTGTGAAAGTAGCCAGGACGGGCGTGTCTCCTCAGGATTGTGGGTAATTACTAGGATTATTTAATGAACTTGAATATTATTTCCGTATAATTACAACAAATTGACGGAAAATCCGGTGCGCTCGCTTATGCACAATACAATTACAATACATTTTTCTTATTTGGTATATTTTCATCCGATGTCAATCAAATAATCCCCAATATTAGAATTCCAAATAAGGCAGATCTATGAAATGAGACTCAAAAAGGTTAATGACCCCTGTTATATAGGGTGAGTTGTTTAGCTTTAGCAGGCCACTCAAGACCTTCCTCCAAAACCTCCAATGTAAAACACATCATCATGGAGCTGGCTTTGTGCACACGGGAATGGTCATGCTATAAAACAGGTTCGAGTCTCCTTGGTTCAAGTGAAGGGGAATTTTTAAAGACTACAGCATCCTATACAATCAAGAGCCTCCAACAGAATGGTAACAGTTTTGGGAAGAACCACATATATCCGCCTAATGTCAGGTGTCTAGATTCTTTTGTCCATAAACTATTTAAAAAAAAAAAAAAAAGTGTGTGAGTGACATATCTTTCCAACATGTGCACAGTGATGCTACGAGTGACACATGGATTCATCACCGGAGAAGGTCTGTCAGAGGAATTAGAGTGATGACCTCAGGCAAGCACAGGGATTAGGCTCCTAATCAGGTCAATCAGTAGGTGCTAAAGCCAAGTCAAATCCCAACCCTGTTCACGCTTCTGCATTTCACTGCTTCATTTTTCTCTCTTCTTTCGCTAACGGCTAACAGCAACAATAACAACAAAAGTTTACTATAAAAACAAATCTCTTCCTGGGTCTTAATGGAGCTCTAAGTGCCGTGGCCATTCCGATGAAACAATCTTTAATATTTACTTAGATACTAAATCTGCAGGTGAAGACAGTTTAAGAACAGTTAGAGTCTGAGGTAAAAGTGGAAATGGTCAAAAATGGTTCCACAATTGACTTTCAAGGCCTTTTTATGGTATGAACAAACTGTTAGGGACGATCTAAAAGTATCTTAAAGCATTTTTTGTTGTTGTTTGTTTCTGTTTGCGATGAGTTTCTGTGGATTTCACTAAACATTTATAGTCAAGAGAAACACTTCCCTCCAAAATCCAACAATTGCTGTTCATTCATTCATTCATCTTCTACAGCTTTATTCGATCTTCCCTCTGGTCATGGGGGAGTCTGTGCCTATCTCAGGCGTCTATGGGCATTAAGGCAGGATACACCCTGGATGGAATGCCAACCCATCGCAGGGCGGACACCCGCATTCACACACACATTCACACACTAGGGACAATTTTCCAAGGTGCCAATCAACCTACCGTGCGTGTTTTTGGACCGGGGGGAAACCGGAGAACCCGGAGAAAAACCCCCTGAGGCACGGGGAGAACATGCAAACTCCACACACACATGGCTGAGACGGGAATCAAACCCGGACCCTGGAGGTGTGAGGCGAACGTGCTAACCACTAAGCCACCGTGCCCCCACAATTGCCGTTATTTCCCATTTATCAAAAATAAAATAATGGCACAATCTAAATCACTTTACACCAGGGTTGAGCAATTATTTCCCCCAATGGGCCACATGATAAAACCTGAGCCGTGTTCGAATACATAAAAAAAAGATACAATTGTGGAGTATGTCATAAACAGGAAAACAATAATTACATCAAGCATGTCATTTTAACACAGACTCAGAATTGATGGTTTGCAAATATAAGCAATTCATGTAGTAAATACAAAAAAAGCAATACATGCTTTAGACGCCTTTTTGTTCACTTTTCTAATTCACTTTCCTCCCTGACCGCATCATCAGACAACTTCATGTGATTTTCTGCATACTTAGTTGCTTAGTGGCGGTTTAAATTGTTTTCCTTAAACACAGCGACCCGTGCACCACAAACTAAGCGCATGGCTTTTCCGGTTCACATGCCTTGTTAAAAAAATATATCGCGGTCCACATGCCTTGTTAAATCGCAGCAGTCGGCATCAACCTTTCGTTTTTCGGTATGCGCGGCACCTGCCACCTACGCATGCACGCGTTGATGTGTCATTTGAAGCGATGATGCTTTGCTGATTGCCCTTTTCTTAAGCAAACATACATCTTGCATCATTACAGCTCACCACGACTGTGATGCCATATTCAATATGGACAAATAACTAACAAATAATAACAGGATTTTTTTCTTACATTTATTTATTGTCAATAATGCACTCACTACTGCACGCAAAGGACCAACCAAAGCCCGTCATGGGTTATCAAGGACCAATCACTCATCAACACTGTTCAAGATGGACCAATCACTGACCACCATGGAAGAAAAATTCTGTTCTGTATTAATAATCTCTGTTCTTGGCGACGTTTGAAAGTAATTAAAGCATTCATTCATTCATCTTCTACCGCTTTATCCGATCTTCCCTCGGGTCACGGGGAGCCTGTGCCTATCTCAGGCATCTATGGGCATTAAGACAGGATATACCATGGATGGAATGGAAACCCATCGCAGGACACACACACACACACATTCACACACACATTCATACACTAGGGACAATTTTTCCAAGGTGCCAATCAACCTACCGTGCATGTTTTTGGACCGGGAGGAAACCGGAGAACCCTGAGGAAAAAACCCTGAGGCACGGGGAGAACACGCAAACTCCACACACACATGGCCGAGACGGGAATCGAACCCGGACCCTGGAGGTGTGAGGCGTGCTAACCACTAAGCCACCGTGCCCCCTCAAGCAAGACATTCCATATGTAATAATTTCCTTCATGCTCATTTCCCAACTCTACGTGTACAATCTTAAATATATTTCAAAACCATGAATAGTTAGTTCATTGTTCCCTCAACAAAGACGAGCCATGTTATAATACAAACGCTTAATTCCAGCCAGGTCGACAAACTATATACATTTGTCCTTATTTAGCTAGAACCATCATTTCATATTCATATTAATATTCTCAATAAAACTTAAAAAGGAAGATCACACACTGAGCTATACCTACATAGTGTCAAAGAATAGCTGTACTTATACTATATAACAGCAGTCTGTCTCATATGACAATACTTTATCTTTCTCTATAGACCATGTTTTGAGATGCAAATGGAAGATTATTCTGTTCATATAATGAAAATTGATCATTTCTACTCCTGGGGTGTGACTAAGACCAGGAGAGACCCAAGGATTGTGGGTAATCAGTAATGTGGTACACTTTTACAGCCACTGGGTTCAAGTCCTCCATTACATCGAGTACAAAGCCTCCCCTTTACTCCTCCATGTGCCGTAATTGCATTTCATTTCGAAAGGAAACCCAAATGGCCTGTAATACACTGACGTTAATGGAGGAACAGAAGGAGGACTGACATACTGCTGCCTTAGCGTAGACCTAAATAACAAAAAAAAAAAACCTGTTACCATTTTATAACTTGACCAGAGTTTCAAAAAGAAGGGATGAGGGATTATTTTTTTAAAAAGAAAGAAAGCTCAAGTCAAATTCTTTTTCTAAATCAAGCAAATGATCAGTCACTTCGCTCTCTATGAAACATGAGTAAAAAAAAAGGAAAAAAAAAGGGGGATCTAAAAGCAATTCATCTTTTAAACACAAGAGAGTTTCATTTCATCCACCAGAGAGAAGAGGAAGGAACCAGTCAGTTTGTGTGACGCTAAAAACATCCACGGTGTAAAGAATTCCCAAATCTAGTGAAGAAATGGACGAAAGATACAAAAAGTAATCAAACCAGACTGACAAACTTGTAAATAATATGTAAATGACTAGCATGAGAAATGCATTCATCAGGCACAATCCAGGCCTTTCCACAGAATATACATGATTTAAGACAATGATTTGTCCCAAGACCTCACAGTTACAGGGTTGAAACATCCTTTTTTTGCTCAGCAGGGGTGGTCTTTCGAAGACCATTAAAAACGATTAAAGACTTCTAAAGGAAGTTCAAATAAACAGCCGTTGGAAATGGTTAGCACAGCTAGCGCAAAGCAAACAGTTAAGGGTAAACAGTAGATCACGCGAGTAAGTTGTGTGTGTTGGTGGTACAACATGCTCAGAATACCTTCTGCGAAAGGCTTCAGTTCGGTGGAACGAACACGAATATCCGCCGCGTATCCGCCGCACGTGACTTCCTCTTCAAGTACAAAACCATAAACCACTGCACTGAGCCACCTCAAGCCTCATCAGATGACACAATGCGTTGCGGTTCCTTGATCACTCCTTAACTATATCATGTTCGAGAGTTTTTATCCACCGCCCCCGACCACATTATGTCTGATGCAGCGCTGCCATGTTATCTCGTCATATAGTTCGATCAAAAGTACTGGAACACCTGAGGTGGTGGAGGTTTTTTTTTTTTTTTTGTTTGTTTGTTTGTTTGTTTTTTCCCCCCCTTTACAGTCATGTTTGTATTCTTGCACAAAGTTGTGCGTTAAAAAAAGCGTTGGAGACTCGATTGTACAGGATGGCAGCAGTGGCATTACATTTAATAATGGACCAACACAGCTTTGACCTTAAGCGTATTGAAGACATTTTTTCCCCATATCATAGACATTCTTACTCATATTATATTAATAACTCTTAGTTATATACTTTGTAATGTTAATAGGACATAATAGGACACTGATACGGCAGCTGGTTTAAATAGTACGAAAACAGTTTCCACAGTGTATATTCCTTAGACTATGGAATATTGTATATAGTGGACGATTCATGGCTTGGCAAGTGTACTCATGTTTCAATCAAGAGGTTTCACTGTTCATCCGAAGGGCTTATCTTCTGACTGGTGGGAAAGTCCCCGCTATTTACACACTGTGTGAGATCATGGAATTCACATGACACCAGGATCCAGAGGTGGCATCAATGTGCCACGGTGTCGTTCTCTCAATCTAACCAGGGACTAATCAGGAGACCTGACATGTGAATAGAGATGTCTAGAAATCCGCACGACGTAGGAATATCCATTAATACAGCGAGTAATCATTTAGCCGACATCGAACATTCGTATTTTATCGCAGCACTGCCCATATCCGATCAATAATATAGACGATGTGAAGGAGCCGTGGAAAACAACAACAACAAAAATCTTATTTAACAAGATAGCTTGCCATCGCTCCTGATTGTGATGATTTTCTTGCACTAGAAATCAGCTGACAATGCAGCAGGTCATGATTAGGGCCTGTCGCGTTCGCTTTTGAGGTAAGTTCCTCCAAATAGTTGACCCTGGAGGGTGACAACGATGTGGACGTATGGTAAATACCTGCTTTAATTTGGAAAATATCTGACCATTATATTATATATAATGCACTATATATAATGCATATATTATATGCATCTAGAACCAGCTGAACAATCGCTCGAGGTTTGTGCATACACAGGTCTTACATTTAGGCAAAAAAAAAGTACTGCTTGTATTTAATTCATTTTGTCACCTTAAAAAAAATCTATAAACAAATCTCTTTCAAAGCTCAATTCATCCACTTTGGATGATCTGGAACTAAAGCTCCATCATCCCAATACATCGCCTTCTGGCTTTATATGATTCATTATCCATGTCTGATTCATCACCAAGAGACAACGAATACAACCTGATAAGATTTACTCATTTCCTTTCGCCAGCTCATTGCATATCATATCAAACTATACAACACATTAACCCCCCCTTTCCATGCTACATTTTCACAAACCAGCCCACATTTCTGGCTGACCCTCTTTTTTTTGTGTGATAGTAACATACATCAAAGCATTCCTATATCCTTTCATATTGACGTCTTCTTCACCACCACCAGTTTTTTCCCTCCTTTAGGATTGACACTTTACTGATCTGACTGGCTTTTCACCCCCCCGAAGCCTGGCGTAAACCCTTGCTCGTCTAACCCAGCGCCCGAGGCATGTGACAGAATGTCAGCGGCCACACAAAACATAGTCAGCATACCGCTTCAAGGACGGGGAAACATGATATATCCGAGGGATCGAACAAGCATCCAAGGGATACTTACTGGTAGAGTTGCCTTGCATCTGAATAATGCATTTGGATTCTTTGCTGGTCTCCCTCGAGTTGAAGGGACGCACCCTGACCGCCACTTTCACTGAGGCCCCAGACATGGTTGAACCTTGTGCTCTGTCAACGAGCAATGTAGGGCTGAATCGAGTCCTGTATGGAGGGGAAAATATTTTGCAATTAATTGACAAATAACAAAGGGGGGAGGGGGGGTTCTGTATTGCATTGAAAAGCTATACAATAGAACCCTCAGCATATCTGTGTTCATGTTACGGGGTCACGGATAAGTAAAATCAATGTGTGAGGAAAAGATTGAGTTATCTGTAAGCACTGTTTGTATACAGTAAAATGGTAAAACACAAGTTGTAGGTGGGTGTAGTTTGTAGTGGTAATTGCAGAAGCGGTGTTAAATGTAATAGTTCAAACTAAATAAAATCTAATTGTATTTATTTATAAACAAACAATTATTATTTATTAATTGTAGTGTACGAAGTAGCTCTAGTGGAAGTAGTGGTACTACTAATACTAATAACCAAAAAGCCCTCAGGACGTTCTGAAAAAATAACAAGTAATAATCGAATAAAATGATGCAAATAAATTATACAAAGGCAAAAAAAAAACAACCTAAATCCTGTCACACACACATACAGACACTTCACTATATAGGAAGCTAATCTCAGGAGTTTTATAAATCAATAAACCATATAGTTGCTGGTTGTATCTCAATCGACCCTCTCCTCCCTCTGCGCACCACTACGCACTGCATTCCACAATGGGTGCTTATCCGCCATACCTAGTGCACTACGACGTTCATTATGGAGCCATTTGTAATTCGGCCCTTAAACCACCCCGGCTGATCTGCGCCGTTACATGGTTTCCCTTCACAGCCGCCTCAAAACATGGCTGCCGGTAAACTGCAGCAGGGATGGACCGATCTGATCCGCACACCTCAGTATTTACAATGTTATAGTGTCTCATATCAGGGGAGGAATGGATTGCGCGAAGGTAGTAAAAAATAATGACAGGTGTATAAATAAATAAATACATAAATAAATAAACAATAAATGGACGACAACCATTAGGGTCCGGAGTGTAAAAGATGTAAAAACATTGGCAGTCTGTGTATTCTTTCAGTCCTAATAATTCAAGGTATTTCAGTTACATTGTCCAGGAATCACAACGGGTAATGCTTTTCTTCGCCCTAATGCCCTTGTAGTGTTATATTTCTCAGGCATACGCCCATGAGATCCGGCCACTGGGCCGCGGACAACACAAAGTAGCCTCATCTAGTGTGTGTACAGGAACGAGTGATCCAGTGGATCCACCTAAGACACGTGCAAAATATGAATAAAAATAATAATAATAATAAGATAATGATAAAGTCCTGCATTAGATATGGACTTTTTGCATGCACGGCATTAATGGTGTTCACCAGCAAAGCCAATTAATGTGTACTTCCTAATGCTCTAGGATTATTACCACGAAATAAAAATAAATAAAAGTTTATAGAAGAGGATTGGTGCATTGATTCTAAAGCGGAAAAAAAACAGATGTAATATTGTGACATTATTAGACTCGCGTTTATAGAAGCGGTGACTTTGCGCATACACTGCTTCTCAAACCCCAGTACACAAGTCTGTCCATGGATTCTCTATGCGCCTTCTATATTACATGAGCTCCTTTATAACGCGCTATTAAGGTCTATAACCATGCGAATCGCTGATGTCGAATTGAAATTAGGACATTTGATATGAGCGGAAGAGAAGAGAGGAGAAAAAAAAAACCAAAAAGGTCAGCAGCGTCGAACAGGTTCAAATGTTTACGCATATGGTACATTTTAGTTACTTGTATATGTATTTTTTTTTTGTTTTGTTTTAGATTTACATGCATTTTACCTCGATAATCCGGAAAATCAGTCCAGGGAAGAAAAAAAAACAGGGCAGAGGAGAAAATCTGTATTGACGTCCACCAACGTCAGGCGGAGATGATCAGAGTAAACCCGCAGATAAACACTTCATGACTCGGCGTACATCCATGATCGCAGTGCTCCTGCCTTCGCTCGGGTGCGATAAATGCTGTTTTCTGTGGATAAATAGATGGATGGATGGAGAGATGGATGGACAGATGGATGCTGGTGCCGGGGGGGAAAATCGCTCCGCTAGCTAATTTGAGATTATGCTCGAATGCCTTGATTTACTGAAACGATGACGTCAACCGCCCCGTCCCTGTTGTGAGTGGCAGCTTCGGCAACGAATAGCGGCGAAGGACCCGCACAGGAATCCGGGAGCCATCCAATGACGATTAAGGATTTGTCAGGGTGGGCAGGGCTCTCGTGACGCAATACTGCAGGACGCCTTGCTGGTCATGCATGGGGAAGTGCGCTGCCTAGAGGCTGAAGGACGCCGTCGGGATGATTAGGAAAGCCGGCGCGGGTTTTTCCGCTTGATTTTTCCCGATCATAGCATTCATTCATTCATTCCTTCATCGTCTACCGCTTTATGCGATCTTCCCTCGGATCACGGGGGAGTCTGTGCCTATGAGCATTAAGGCAGGATACACCCTGGATGGAATGCCAACCCATCACAGGACACACACACACACATTCATATACTAGGGACAATTTTTCTATGGTGCCAATCAACCTACGGTGCATGTTTTTGGACCAGGTGGAAACCGGAGAACCCGGACAAAAAAACCCTGAGGCACGGGGAGAACATGCAAACTCCACACATACACACATGACCAAGACGGGAATCGAACCCGGACCCCGGCGTGAGCCAATCATAGCATCAGTAATATAATTATTCATTGGTGGGATCACTGATCACAGCTCCATTTTAACATTTCAGTGTCCAGTTGAATGGGAATAACTGTATAACCTGATCATTTATTTCTATCATCCACTGATAGCACAATCCATACATTTATCCACGTTCGAGTCAAAGAGTTTGTTAGAGCATTATAGGCTGGTTTGAGCATTTCTGGAAAGTGCTGATCTACAGGGATTTCTCTAGATTTTACTCATGAAAAATAAGTAGGATATGTTTAAAGAAGAGTTTGACACACCTTTTTGAGGATAGAAAATAAAGCAGAATGAAGTAGTAACTTGTACACCGAATAAGCATGACATTATGACCACCTGCCTAACATTGTGCTGGTCCTCCTTTTCGTATCCAAACAGTCGTGATCCATCAACAGCACAAACTTCTTCTTTTGAGTGAAAGTCAAAATGGCTTGCTTTATAGCTCATCCTCCTTATGGTTTGATGTTTCGGCCATGCTGCACAATGCTTTTCACCTCAGCACATTCGTAAAAAGTGATTTTTTTTGTTGCATTTATATACAACCGTACAATTTGTGCATTTGCGAGTTCCTACACACAAGCTAGAGCTCTTCATTATATAACAATTACCACCCGAGAGGGTCAAAGTTGTCCAACATGTGCTGGTTTGACCTGCCATCCAACTGACATACAAACAGCAGCTTAACACCATCTAAAGCACCATCTACAGTCCCTATGAATACACGAGTTTCAAAGGCCACTAATTGATAAAAGTACTGTTCTGTTCGAATAGTGAATAAAGAGAGCTCAACCAATTACACTCTTGGACTTTCAGACACAAATGGGTCTGAATAGGGAGACCGCTGTTTTAATTTTTTTGCTTAAGTGGGCGAATAAAGGTCGAGTATCACATGAGAGACATGTTTTCAAGATGAAATCTTCTGCAATAACGGATTAGAGGAAAATGTTCGGTCTGGTTTGTTTACGCTCTGCTCATCTTGAAACTAAATGAGAATAACCCTGCTGGTTACCGAGCAATCACAAACATCCATCAATTCACGCTGTATCACTTAACTAGACGATACATTTGTTACATACAAAATGAATGCACAGAGAAAAAAAACCCTTCAGATTTGACATCAAAATCTGACTTAAAGATTCAACCGTTAAGAATGGAATCTATAAAAAGAATAATAAATTCTATAAAGGGACACGGTGGCTTAGTGGTTAGCACGTTCGCCTCACACCGCCAGGGTCCGGGTTCGGTTCCCGTCTCGGCCATGTGTGTGTGGAGTTTGCAAGTTCTCCCCGAGCCTCAGGGGTTTTCTCCGGGTTCTCCGGTTTCCTCCCCGGTCCAAAAACATGCACGGTAGGTTGATTGGCACCTTGGAAGTGTATGAATGTGTGTGTGTGTGTGTGTGTCCTGCGATGGGTTGGCATTCCATCCAGGGTGTATCCTGCCTGAGAGATACAGGCTCCCCATGACCCGAGGGAAGATCGGATAAAGCGGTAGAAGATGAATGAATGAATTCTATAAAGCTATATTTCAACTTCAGGTTGACAAACCTTTTTTTTTTTTATTTTAATTTAATCTATACGTACTCAAAGATCTCTCTGTGGTCGTCTTTGTATACAAAAAACAACAGCAGCAATTACAACAGCATGTGTGCATTACCATTTATTACAGTTTGAAGTCCTGGGTCCAAAAAAAAAAAAAATGCCTGTTGTAAAGGAAGCGGATTCCTGTGCAGTTCAACCGTTTCGTGAAAATGACTCACGACGAAGTTCAACAATCAGGGTTCATATGAAGAGCAGGAAATGAAGAATTAATTCATAGTATAAAACTAAGTTTAAAAAAAAAAAAAAATTGCATGTACTGGCATCACGATCATGCTGTAAACGTTCACATTCTCGGTTCTCCTCTGAGGTTTCGGCTTTAACGCTACGGAAATGCTAAACGAGGTGCACACGGGTGGCTGTTTGAGTAATTTTCATTAATAAGGTCAAATGTTTTGTAATTACAGCTTCTGTAATCCATGGACATTCCTCCATTTATTCTATTATTTTCCCACCCCCAAAAAATAAAAATAAAAAATAACCTGCTATATTTAGTTAAGCTTACAAAAAAATTCCCATCAGTATACATAAACGGCTAGGGCTCGGTGTGTCAATTTAATGACCCATATATGAAAACGATGTATTTTAGCCCACAGGTTGGATGGTTGCAGGATAGCAATGCAACTCAAAAAGGGAGTGAGACTCAGACTTTTTCCGCTCCACTCCCTCAACGTCTAAACCCTCGACCACTCGCTCCTCACGCTGAAATACAATCACGTAAAAAGAAAAAAAAAAAAAGTTAATCTGCAACAATATATGTTATTTTTTTGGGAGAACAAAAATTAGCTACGAGGCTCTGAAACTTCTCCAAGTCTTGGTATTCATCCACTCAATTAAATACAGGTATATACGATATATATATATATATATATATACAAAGTCATGAGCAAAACCTTTTAAAAGTCTAATCTTTATTATTATGCTTCAATTTAGAACCAAGAGCCTTTATGATGGGAAAAAAAGACACAAAATAACAAAACAAAAACAATAAAATGAAAATGTCTTTCTCCAAGATCTGTTTAAACTTGATTTCTGGAGCAGCAAAAAAATAACCGGTGCTGGGTTTGGCTCATTGAGAAAAGCGTCCTCCTTGTTTTTCCCTCATCCAAGCCTGGATACGTTCCTTCAGCTCTGGAACTGCAGCAGATAAGAACCACATTTTAGGAATGCATATGAAAAGTGATTACTGTAATAAACCTTTCCAGCATGGTCATGTGATTAATCATGTACTTTGAGTCAGGGGTGTAAAAATTACACCAGGGTGTCAATATGATCATTAATATCGCAGCATGACTGGCCTGTATATCATATTATTAAAAGCAGAAAAGGGTAGTAATAAGCAGTAGACGCAATTAGTTTGATGAGGTGCAAATATTTTTATGCCCTACTGAATACTTTGATCTGATTGGTCAGATGCTGCGGATTTATTTATAGCGGCTCTGACACTGTAACATAATGTTACAAAATTAGCTGCATGGATAACACTCCATATAAATGAATAATACATTTTTTTTAATAATATCTATCTATCCATATCTATCCATATCTATCTATCTATCTATCTATATATATATATATATGCTTTTTTTTTACTTGCGGATTAATCCAAATTGTTTTACGAACGCAGAATGAAGGCACATGTGGCAACAAAAAAAGATAGATAGCTAGATAAACATACAGAGAGTGATAATAAAGTGAGTGCAAAATATTGGAAAATATTTTTCAGGGAAAATATAGGGTCAATATTGATTTTTAAGCCATTTTGTAAATACACAGAGCAGTCATGTGATCATGTGAACGGGACGTGTTAATCAGTCAATAACAATGGCAGGCAGAGAAGCACAAGAACTTAAAAGGAGGAGGAGGAGGAGGAAGGGGGGGGGGGGGGTTTAATTTCCGTAACTTTCAATCGTATGATCTAGTCATGATGAAATCGTGTCTATATAACTAAAACCCTCTATAACGTTAAAGAAAACTAGTCCACACGTCTATGAGAAGGATGTACGGCTCTGAATAAGAGCTCCAAACCGATTTGGAAAATGCCTGGCCGATGAGTGCTGTGCGTACCTGACTCCAGCATGCTTTCAGTCAGAGGCTGCCGGTTGAAGGGGTCAGTAGGGGAGTTGAGAAGGTGTCGCAGGATGATGGATCGGTCCATAATATTCCCGGAAGGCAGTTGAACAGGATCAGTCATAAGAGTATCCATCAGAGGATCTGATCCAACAGGAACGGGAAATTGTAATAATAATGTTTTATATAAAAACAAGAAAGTGATTTATACTTTTAAGTGCATATCAAAAGGGGATGGAAAATCTTCTTGAAGCACATGGAATAAACTTGAGTGCAAATCCACTGGTCAACACCCAACAGCATACGGGTGTTACAGATTGAAGATATTTGAGGGAAAGAATTACTGTGTTTACACTAGATGTGGTATATTGTATGTCAACGTTACCTTTAAACTCATCCGGAGCGTCACTGTAGTCCATCTCGGACTGAGAGTTGCGTGCCACGATCTCCTCGACCTTCTCTGACAGCAGCTTAAACTTCTCAATGGCGATGGTGGATTTGATGCCTGCCTTCCTCATTTTAGAAATCACCTCCTCGAACAGTTCTCTGCTGTATGATCTCTGAGGACACCAAAAAAAAAAAAAAAAACCCAAGAGGTCAACTTTAATCATGTATCACTGGCTACTTTTCTAATTGTGCACGGGAGACATTGGGGCGTTAGAGATGGCGCTGCAAACCTGGTCATCGGCGATGGCTTTAGCAAAGCGAGCACAGTCCAGCTGCAGGTAGATATCAGTAAGCTGGTCCAACAGCTTTTTGGGCTCAAAACCATATTTCTCTGGGTTTTCGACCTTCAGATCCCGACACTTCGGCCCACACAGCTGTTGGAGGTTATAGTTCAGCATGGCAGCCAGACGGGGACCCAGTTCCTGCGCAATTCACCAAATTGTCTCTTAGCAATCGTTTGGGGGTTAAAAAAAAAAAAAAAAAAAAAAGCACTCGGATGCACAATATATATTTGGCTTGTTAATACAGAACGTTGTTATCAGGAGAATTGCGTAAGATTGTTCAAAACAAACTCTGGTTTCTGACTACAAGCAGCTCCACTTTCATACAAGACTATAAATATGTGCAGGGGGATCAGAGTGCAAGGGGTTCATTTACAAAGCAGCTGTTTCACTGTTCACCCCTTTACTACAGCTACATAATCCAAGGAGCTTAATCCACCAACTCACTGGGTTCCTAAGCACCCTGGATACCCCGCACAAAAAAAAAGTGCATAAAAGCCACAGAGGCAGGACTCACAGGACGAAGAAAAGGTTTCTGGACTTGTTTGGTCAGAATATGGAACATATCCACAGTCTCTGTGGCTAAAGCCAGGTAGGAGCGAGACACTCTCTCGTCCTGAGTCAGCTGGGACTGGCGACTCTGCTGCTGCTCCTGAGGCAAATAGGACACAACGATCGGTTGTTAGAAATTGACTTTCCATTTGCACAACAGATAAAGACGGAATAAAATCAGAAACGAGTGTTCGTCTCCGAACGGCCCAAAAGCGAACTGGTCACAGGTTTCCTGTGTACTTACCCTGGGCAGTTGATCCCACAGTTCCTTGTTCTTCATCTCTTCCTGGATTTCGTGGATGCGCTTCAGAGACTCCAAACTCTCATCCAACAGGAATGTTGTGTCATTGATTAGCATGTTAATGTAACGCACAAACTGCTTCCCGGAGCTAATGTGTAAGAATGAGAGGAGGAAAATGATGTTACAGCAGAGTAGTGATGAACTCTCTAATCAGAATCTGGTCATCAAATGATGAATTTTCTATTAAAGGCAGATGAATATTACCATCTATCAATACACTTGCTTGAAATATGCTCGATGCAAAAAGTGTTCATATGGAAAAATCTTTGTTAGTAGATGGAATATATTTTTATATGGAATTATGGGTGCATTATGGGTGTTATCTCTGAAACAGTCAAATTGTTTCTTTATTAATTTAAAGAGAGAACAATTTTGGGGAATGACTTCTTATAATTGGTAGCAGAAAAGAACCTGCCATAAGTATATTACACAGCAATAAACAACTTTGGCAATAGAAAACACACACACACACACACACTGATTTGATGTGTTTTATGCCTGTGATACTATCTGCAATAACTTATGCATACTTTTCCACTGTAACTAAGGATACATTCAGTATCAGCATTTATTCGGATTAGGAAATAAACTCACTTGAACTCCTCGAGGAAGGTGCCATGATGGCCAATGTTTTGCCAAAGGCTCTTAAAAATGGTACTGATATGGTAGCGGATGGTGAATTTGTCATAGAACTCGCTAGTGGCTCCTGTGTGTTCCACATCTGTAGAAAAACACACACAAAAAAAAAATTTTTTTTTAAAGACAGAAATAATGTTCCGAGCTGAACAATTGATAAGGTCATTAGCACAAGCGCAATCGCATTAAAAGCTGAGTGGAATGGCACTTCATTTGTAATAGCCTTTGTTTCCTGGGTTAAGTAACCGCAGCCGACTCACCGGTGTAAAATTTCATGAGGGCAGGGACGAGCTGATTGACTGACAGCGGGTGGTTCTCGATCATCTCGAAGAAGCGCTGGGTGCGAGGCTGCACTGCCGGGTTAGTAACAAACAACACCTCCACAAGCTTGGCAATCAGGTAGGGGTTTCTGATGTAGTTCTGACTACAGATGAACACCACCAGAAAGGTCACAATGTCCTGAGTGCACGGTTCATATAGAACCTGAGGAGAATACCTGGGGGACGGGTAAAAAAAATATTTAAATAAATAAATAAATAAATAGAGGGAAATAAAATGGACCATTTAACATAGTGTGCGTACAAAAGAAAAATGTTATTAATGATGTCTGGGGGAAAAAACATTTGAGGGAGTTTATCTACTATTACCCGAATAAACTTTTGTAATATGATGAACTTACTGCACAATAAAAAGCATAAACTCTGCAACGTCCTCGATGTAAAACTCGGGCAGCGCAGCGAAGCTTTTAGGGATCTCAGGATTCAAGGGCAAGGTGACGCTGTAGCATGAATAAACAGATAAAAGAAGGTCAGATGAACATCATAAGTGCAGTGCATGCTGTAGCTCACTAAGGAAGGGACTGACCTTGGGTAGGCAGGGTCTACGATGCGCATGATGAGCTGAATGACTGTACTGTAGAACTGGAGACATCGGCGAAGTAGGTTCTCATCCAGCAAGCCGGCGTCAGCGCAAGCCTTTGAACGTACCAATTTCTAGAAGGACAGCAAAAAACATGCAACGTTCATCTCTCCTGTGTTTGTATTGTGTTTATTTCTTCTCTGTGTCACCCAAATTTGATTCTGGCTGCCCACAAGGTTTCTTCTTTATAAATCTACGGGAGTTTTACATTTACAGCATTTGGCAGACACCCTTATCTAGAACGACTTACACCTGAGCAGGGGTTAAGGGCCTTGCTCAAGGGCCCAATATTGGCAGCTTGGTGGTGCTGGGATTTGAACCTGTGACCTTCCAATTCCAATAAGATACCAGATATTGTTTTGTTTGGCACTATCTGTCCTATGCTTTCTTATTGGGGATATATATATATATCTGCTTCGAGATAGTGTACATTATGAAAAGCACTACAGAAATGAACCTGAATTAAATAACGCCTTAGTGCCATTAAATGGCTGTTATATCCAAAAACGTCTGCAAGACTTTAACTAGGAATAAAATAACAGCAATTGTACAAAATGTTGCTTCTTTCCTTGGCTAATAAGTTAGGAGTTTATTAAGACCGAAGTGTGTTACCTAATTAACCAACAAAACTATGCTCAAAAACAACGTCAAGATTTTTATTCCTATTTTATTCCTAATTCCTAGTAAAACTCTCGCACACATTTTCGGAATAACACCTATTTAATGGCACTAAGGCTTTGTTCCATTCAAATTCATTTGTGGCTTCTCAAACAACACGCTTTGACTGCCATGAATAAACAAGTACACAAGTAATATTTTGCTTGTTTACATTTCAATTTCAATTCCTGCAAAAGGTAATGTCTCTCTGACAAAACCACTGTATTGTTTCTCCCTTTAATTTGAACATCAGGTTCTAATTAAACAAACCTTCAGCTGGGTTTTGCATCTCTTCAACATCTCCCTGTGACGAGTGGCCAAGGGGGAATCTTTCCACTGGCTCTCACTGTTTTTCAGCTCCTCTACAGTTCTGCAGCACACACACACACACACACACACACAAAATGTAAAGCCATGAAAACCACATAGTGGCAGTGCTGAGTGTTATGCGATATGAACAGTAGGGGGAAGCATCGACTTAGGAGAGAATACCATCAGGGAAAAAAAACAGTGTGTGCTGTTTATAATGATCTATTCTAAGGATTTTTTTTTTTTTTTTTTTTTTTTTTTTTTAATTGGAGGGACTGGAACAACCATCACTAATGCGGGACTGTCAATTTGGGGTTGAGTGGTTTCAAAGTTGTTTTGGCGATAAATCCAGGTGAATTATTTGATTTGATGTGTGATATTTTTTTGGCTCATTTTTAAGTACTTAAGCAGCAGTACTTAAAAATGAGCCAAAAAAATATATCACACATCAAATCAAATAATTCACCTGGATTTATCGCCAAAACAACTTTGAAACCACTCAACACCAAATCTAATAATAATCAATGAAGCCGAATTTAATATAATAGTGAAAAACAATATTGATGGTATTCCTGCCGAGTATCCGAGCACTTACCTGTTCAGATCCCGGATGGCTCTTAGTCTGCGAATATATCGACGACATCCAGGAAGGATGGACAGGTGGTGTGCATGTAGTGTCAGGAAGAAACATTCCGTAGGGAATTTGGGCTCTGAGAATTTGGAAGGGTCTACATCTATTTAACAAAAGAAAAAGAGGCAGAAATAAATAACTAAATATATATATATTAAAACGTTAAATGTATAATTCAGCAAGTTTGTGGAAGTTAGCAGTAACTAACCATTTTGAGAATACAGCTTGGTCATTCTGGTTTCAAAACAAAGTCACAAAAACAATGCTAACGCTAGAACTTCTGAGAGTTGCTCAAGGAATGCTTTTTCAAAACTTGCTAAAAAAAAAAAAAAGAATGAACATTTGCATTAGAGATGAAAGAGAGTTAGGTTTAGCACTCACGCAGCTCTGCGAGCCAACTCTTCAGTTCCTCCAGGCTGGATTTGAGCCGGGTCTCCTCGAGGCTCACGTTTAGCCGACACTTATGGTGAAAGATGTAGAGGGGATCCACTGTCTCTAACTTAATCTTCATACTCAGCTGCTGAAGCACCCACAGGAAGTTGATCATGAAGCCGTCGGTGGATACCAGTTTATCATCCGTCTGGAGTATACAAATAAAGAAAAAAAAAAAAGAACACAATATCTCAATTCATTTACCAAGAAATTCCAAAATAGACAAAAGATTTATCATCGAGGAAAATATAAATGGTTAAAAGGGGGAAAGGAATTAAAATTCTCAATAAAGAACAGGATTTTATGAGAATTTCAACAATATTAAAATAAGATCACACAAATAAATAATCTGTAAAGCAATTTAAGAGTTCCCTCGAGTGAACTTTGCTTCCGACCAAACGAGTGAAAATTCAATGATCATATTACATATGAAATCCAATTGCATGGTTATTTGATTATTTAGTTAATTTAGATGCAAACACCCCCCCCCCTTGTCCTTCTTCAAGAGCAGATCGTTTGGGTTCCACTGTAATCAGCTATGAGTCATACCTGCATCTGAGCCTTTTTCACATTACGATTCACCAGCGCTGCCATGTAGCTAAGAGCAGCCTCCCTCGTTTCTCCGTTCAGCAGTATGTTGTGGAGGATTTTAAACAGGTCACCCTGTGGACCACAAAACCATAATCACAGACCCGAAACAGACCAATATGCGACAGTATAATTAAATTAATTGAATTAGGAGTTCTCCCTCTGGGGGAATTTGTCTGCCAAAAAAAAAAAAAAAAAAAAAAAAAAAAAAAAAAAAAAAAAATCAACTTAATGGCCTTTCATTTTTCATGAATCTACTCTATACATAGACATAGAAAATAAATAAAAGAAGGCCCTGTGTCATCCATGTTCACCTTTACCCTATGAAACAAATAACCCAGCGGCTAATACAACAACAAAAAAAGTAATAACTGATATAAACAAGTAGCTGAGCCAACACACTTACCCTGGCAGACTCCAGGTAGTGCTGTAGAGACTGACTGACCACACGCGTGTTCTCCATAGTAATGGCAGGGCCTGAGAAGTATTTGTCTCCCACTTTTGTCTAAAACAAAACCGGTGTAGAATAATGTGAGGTGTAACATTCATGGTGTTGTGAACTTGCATGATACTGCCTCATTAGCCTCGACTCACATCGTCCTCTGCGAAGACAGAAAGGCTAAAAAAGGCGCCGAGGAACGAGAGTCTCTGAATCTCTCTGCCTGCCGCGGGGCTTAACGGATCAGGACACCACAGAGGCAGAGAGGTGATCTGTACAAATGAACAAAATACACGCTTAGGACGTTTTCTTCAACTTGTTTTAGAAAAAAAAACACATGTAGGTATTAAGGTAAAAAAAAAAAAACGTACCAAATTGCACACAGGATGCGTCTTTCCGAACTTTATTTCACAAAGCTCGGTTAAAGCCTGTAAAAAGTGACGCAACAGATTTGAAATTGAATTAAAAACAGATGCATGTGAAATTGTCTTTAATATTTTATAGTGTGAGAATGTTCATTGTTGTACCGCTGTCCTTTCATAAGATTTTATATATCTGCAGTTTATTAACGTTTTATCTTTAAGTAATGAGGAATGACAGAATGGTTGTAAACCATAGCGTTAAACAACAAATAACTCCAAAAAAAAAGCTCATTAAGCACATAAAGGTCTCTTACCATTAGAGGATATTTAAAATTGTCGCTGTCAAAGGAACATTCTTTCACAGCTAATACGAGCCCTTGGAGAATAGGGACAAAGATCTACAAGAGGAATGACAGTAAGCAAAGTTTAGTTCTGCATCGCAACTCCTAATTATATTTTTATCTGTTGAAAGAAGCCTGCCGCTTCAAATGCATACGGCTTTGGGATATCGAGGACAATTTCCTCTTCATTTAAAAAATAAATAAATAAAAAAAATCCACATTTCCATGGAATCAAAAACACAAAAACAGATTTGAAGCCTGCCACATCAATTAAGTCCTCCTCCTCCTCAGCTTCATATGTGATGTGAATCAGCATGCAGCCTGGTCGGCACATCCCACCTGTTTAAAAACTTCCTCCTCCTGGTGAGTCATGCGTACCAGCTCCTGGATAAAGCCGAATGGAAGGTTCCGGCACAGCATGTAGGGGACCAGCAGGGAGGGCTGCAGTGGGGCCCTGGGCAGGGTTTGGGAAGAAACGTACTATTGTCTTATATTCCATTGAGAAGAAAAATAAATAAATAAATCAGGGTGTCTTAAGGTACGCTTTCTCATGAACATAAAAGTACTCCAGAAAATAAAAAAAAAAGTCTTTTAGTGTCTTTATTTGACTGGCATACTTCCAGATTGTATTTCAGCCAAATCAGGATACAGTATTAAAAAAAGTGTATTAAAAAAAAGCCACAATCAATAAAAAGGGTTTTAAAAATCGTTAAAAATCACGAGACAAAAATGTAATTAAGCAAGGACTATCATTGATAATGTAAACACATGTATGTTGTTAGCTGTGCACAGACTGCTAAATATAGAAGCACACCAAGGACAAATGTTTGCCTGTAAGCACTGACCTGGGCAGAGTAAGGGCCCCCTGCAGCACAAGAGCAGCATGGGAAATACACTGGGAGCGTATGTTGCTGAGCAGCTGACTGACCACCGGCTGGCTGCACATCTACAACAGCACAAAATGGCACTGAGTAATAGGAAGTACAGCAAGCGAGAATCCTTTCACACCAGAAAACTAAAGCGCGGGGCTTCCTGGGTCAATGGTACAAGCAAGTATTACTCCATCTGGGCAGCATGCTTTCTTCTGTGAGCAGATTCTACCTTGGGGGCTTTCCTCTCTTCCATGCCCACGCTGTCAAAGCGCTCGATGAGGTAGTTCAGCATCTCGGTCTCCTTGCATGCCTCGATGGTAAAGCGGTCGCTGCCCGAGTCACCAGCCAATCCACCACCAGATGCACCCAAGCTGAAGGAAGAAAAGAAAAAAAAAAAGAAAAAAGAAAAAAAGATATAATATAATCAAGAAATCAGAAATAGAAAGCATACCACCACAGCCTATAGCTGTGAGACGAGGTTTGGCAGGCTTAATGAGTGTTAGCCTTAAACAAATGCATCCAAACATTTCGAACGCAGCCTTTTAAACACGGTTTTGAGAAGATGCGAAGCACTGAAAAAGCAGATTGAGATTGCCTTTGGTTGTGTTTCCTCATGTCCCAGGACTAATTCTGAATATTCCCAATAGATATTTTTCACAGTGTAAAAGAATGTATTTAGCACCATCCTAACACACACACACACACAAAAACTGCATCACAAATGAAAAACATTTTAAATAGCATGCATGAGTAAGGAATCCACTGAGAGGACACACTCCATAGCACACATCTGCCTCTCTTATTAGTCATGTTATTTATTCATCCAGCAAGGATTAAGCATCTCAATGACCGGGGCAGTTCTAATACAATTGCACAGTAATATCGCTGACGCGATTAGCTTTCGGAAAAAGAAAAAAATGTTTCATGGGAAAGGACAGAGCCTATAATAGGAGAATAAACAGGAGCTGTGTTAAAGGGTTGAATGGATCATATTCACACAGCACACCAGAATTAGTCAGGTATCGGTATGACATTGACAACATGTTTCGATTCAAACAGTAAATAATCCGCAATAAACAGGGAACCAAAAGAGAAAAAAAAGATCAACACACGGATCTACAGGGCTACATTTTATGGCAGTCTCCATTTGTTGTACCAGCACATGGCACTATGTTGTTTTTGTTAGTGGCCAGGCAGCTAAAGTATGCAACACACACTGGCACTGGTACCTTGACCCAAACTGAACCCCAGAAAAATCCTCCTCCTCTTCTTCCTCCAGCTCTTCATCACTGCTGTCTTGAGATATGTCAGACAGGGCAAAGAAAAGAAGCGGGAAGGGGCTGGCATGGCCGCAGCACGCAGGTTGCGAAGATATGAGGATATGGAATGAAGGGTTTAATGAGATCTCTCAAGAATAGTAAGGCAGGACATACCAGACTACTACACAAACAGCAAGGATAACAAAAAATGGTTGAGGATTATTTTATGTGCCTCACACTAGTTTAATTAAAAATTGTTTAAAAGAAAATAGTGACATTTTACTGGGAACTAAAACACCACATGTACATTGCTGTTATTATAATTTATTTATTTATTTTTAGCAAGCAAGCAAAACTTCACATCTAAGTAAAAAGATACCTAGAAGGCATCCGGGAGACCAGTGAAGTTCTTCTGGCTGTAGGACTAGGAGAGCCAGGCACAAAAGGAAATGGAACAGGTGTTTGACGAGATTGTTGTCTAGGGGAGGGCAGAGGAGCAGGCTGGGGGGTCAAGGGTGTGGCTGGAGCGTAGGTAGGAGTAGACAAGCCGGACCTAGGGCTCAGGCTCATAGGGAAGGAATATGGTCTGTATCTCGGAGAGATGGGCAGAGGAGCAGATGGGGTAGGATAGGGGGAACTAAGGCGTGGCACAGATGGACTGGGAGGAAGCTGATGGGCGGTTGAAGGTGCAGGCTGAGGTGGGGGTGGGGGTGAGGGTGACACAGCAGGAGGTGGAAGTGAAGGCGGAATTACGGGTGTCGGTACAGATGGAGCACCGATCCTGGCAGAGTTTTGACCAAGGTATGGACTACAGCCATAAAGACTGAAAGCAACAGGAAATTTCACAGAACATGAAATAGAAACGAACAGTGTGACTGCAGGGGGAAATATAGATCTAGACAAAATACCATCAAATAAACAGAAACCACATATGAACAGATCTGATTGAACAGACTGCACAAAAACATGAAAATCGGGTCGAAAGCATATTTTAATCCACAAATCTGCATCGGTGCGATTTATTGTTTGTCCACACTTGCCTAGACAGAGAGCCGGTACCAAATGAGCCACCGCACGGCATCATGGGACTGTTTCCCTGGCTGGAAGGTGGGACCAGCGTCAGGTGGCGGTCTGGAGATTTGGCAGCAGTGATTGGCTGTGATGTGGCTGTCAGGCTGGCGAAGGGGTTGCAGTCACGCGATTGGGTAGACATCATAAGAACCTCCATTAAGATCTGGCCAATCAGATCCTTGAAATCAGAATAGACTGATAGAAAAGAAAACACAGAAAAAAGGAAGGAATCCTGATGATCACTGTGCGCGCGATTAACTCATAATCCCACTCCTGCTTTCTTCCTGGATCTCACCATCTTTTGGATTTTGCTGGAACTCGCCAGCAAGCGAGGGCAAAAAGATGACATCGCGATCTTGCTCCTTCCAGGAGACACGGAGGATTTTGCAGATGAGCTGCAGAGCCTGGTCCTCGGGAACGTCTGGGTTAGATAATGAGTCCTGCAGAGTAATAACATGATATTTGTTTATTTGTTTACTCTTCACGCTCAAGTATGATCAATAAGGAATAAGAACTATATATCTTGTTATATCTAGGTCGAAATTCACTGGGGGTCCTTTGCACTTTAAATACACTTTAAAACTAGTGTGTGTGTGTGTATATATATATATATATATATATATATATATATATATATATATATATATATATATATATACACATACATACACACACATTTATAATCAAATGGCGTTAAGTGTATACAATACATGTAAAAAAACCCCATCAGATAGATAGGTGTCTGCTATTATATAAAATCTATATTTCCCATAATGCACTTATATTCCGGAGGGAAAAGTTTTATCATCTTAGTCAGGGCAGTGAAGCCACACCCGCTATTAGAATAGTGTTTAAATCTTCAATAAATCTAAACTAAATAAAAAAGCACACACAGCTGCAGCTGGGTTCTTTCTTCACAGTTTCCACATCAAATAATTCTTCTTATTCTATTCTTATTTTTTTTTAGGTAAGTAAGAATTGGCAGTGTTTACCTTTTCAGCCAGGCTGCGTTTCTCTCTGCGATCGCTATCCTCCACTTCCATGTTCTCAATTCCTGAGTCCACATCCACCTGGGACATGCTAGGATCCAGGCCACACACAAAAACAGGTTTCTGATCCTCACGTGCATTTTCATTTTAAATATAACACTTAACCAACAAGAGCACGCCTTTTATGTCTGTGTTTTGAATAGTAGTGTGTTAATAACAATATCCATATAGAGAAATTCATAGGCATTAATTCCTCAGTCAGACACATGCGACTGATTTGTGTTGTGACACTAGGACAGTCGAATAAGCAAGATAAAGAGCCTTACTTCTTTTCACATGATGCCGTATCGATGTCCATGCTTTGGGAGCGGGACAGGGATTGAGACTGGGTCTCAAGGCTGTTGGATGGAGAGCTAGAAAGAGAGCTGACTCCCTCGCTGCTCTGGCTGCGATAAGCCACACCTATACAAAAACAAAAAGTACATCAGAACATGTTTTCAGTTGCACTCCTGTGGCTGAATGATCCCAAATCTCCACAGCCATACTCCAAATCATAGTGTATAAACTTATCAGAAGAGTGGTGGTTATGATAAAAAGAAATGGGGGGAAAAAAAAAAATCACAAATTAATCTTATCAGGTTTTCCCAAACATTTGTCCATATAATTGATATATTACAACCACTACTACTATATGTTAAACAAATAAGTACACGCAATCACTGATACATAGGTTTTCTCAAAGTACACCTGTCTTGACATTTTTGGAAGACTGGTTTCTCAGTAACAGGTCAATCTGCATTTTTTTTATTTGTCATACTAAGTGAAAGTGAAAGTGTGCCTTGATATGACTGTAAATTCATAAACATCAACATTTAAAGGACATTCAACTTTAAAAATGCAATAATAAACTGATAAGATGGAAAAGAGTGCATTCGGTTATATCAAAGTCGCATCCTTCTTTGATTATTTTCCCATAAAAACATGCCCCGATGTGCTTTACGCTTTACAGATAAGGCAACCCATTTGGTGGACTCATCTCTGTATATTTAACTAACTCCTTTAGGGCTTTGACACTTGAAAGATTTTGTCCTTTCAACACTTTTAAACGAACATGTAAAGTCCAACATTGAAGCAAACCGCTAGAAGACCGATACCATGAGGAGCGATATAAATGCTATGAAACGGAATAGAAGATAAAAACCAGGTCAAAGATCAAAAGATTTTCACAGAGGTGCAAACTGATTCGTATCATAGCCTATTAAAAGTGATTAAGCAGGATGATGGAAAAACATATAGACATATTTTACATATAGGTAATTTTTAAAAAAAAAAAGCTGACAGGGTTGTAAATGGTTAAGATATAGGTCAAGGCCTAGAAGACTATATTTGCAATCACCCAGACGGAATACCCTAGACCAGGGGATCACCAACCTTTTTGGTGCCCGTGGGCACCAGGTAGCCCCCAAGGAGCACATGAGTAGCTACTCAGGCTTGCTATAAAAAGTCCTCTGCACAACTCATCTTTAGTTGAGTTATGCGTCTATTAATGTAATTATTATGTAGTTAATGATACGTTGTTGATAGTCTACTGTCAAAATACATCTTGACAAGTGACTATTCAACATACGAATTAAACGAGTATCATTAATAATAATACATTAATAGACGCATCTCACTGATGAGTTGTGCAATTTTTATTTCAGAGCCTGAGTATTTCAAACTGGTAGCTCCTTTATGTGACTCCTTGGGGTGCTACCATGTAGTAGCTCTCAGTTACAAAAAGGTTGGTGACCCCTGCCCTAGACAGTAAGTAAATCCCACAAGGAGAGCGGACCATCAGTCTTGCCCACCTAAAAGGCCTCGACTTGAACTTTTGCCAAGGCTGTAGAGAGTCACAGAGTATGACGATGCACTTTTTTTCACTGGGAATTAAGCTAGCATTATTCCTAGACTGCTGATATAGAATGCAAACTATCTGTGCAGGGGGGGGGTCTGTTTCAAGCTCCTTATATTTATATATCCTTACATTATAATTCTAAAAATGTTTCATTCAATAGAGGTTGGCAAAAACAAACACTATTGTGATTATTAAACTTCAAATATGACTGAATGGTTATTACATTACACATTAGGTTAGATTTATTAATCATGACTCACTAAATATGCTGACAGGAAAAATAATGCAATTTGAGCCAATCCTGATGGAGGTGTGCCTAAAAGCACTGACAGGGTATAAGATATCGTCTTGTAGTGACAGGCAGCGTTAAACGATAAACAGTATAATAATAAAAAATAAATAAATAAACAAACAGAAATAATTACCCGAAGCTCCCATCGGGGAAGTGGCTGGCGTGACATTTTGAGTGTTCAGGCCGAGAGAATGAGATGGTGCTGGTGGCAGAGTCTGTAGTGAGGCCCCAGAAGGCCCGGCCAGTGGGCCAGGAGGGGTCTCTCTTTGTGGTGAAGTCAGCGGCGTGCTCAGAGGAGTGGTTGGCTGAGACGTCTGTCCTCCGGCTAACCGGGCCAGTCGCCTTCTCCGAATCTAAAGGGCATAAAAACCATTCATTCGTTAACCCTCCGTCACTGCTACACAATGATAAGGGACACAGAGGGGCTGATCAGTGAACAACGGGGCATGCCAGAACCATTTTAGTGCCATTTTGGGAGGAATGGGGGGGAAAAAATCCTAGGAATACAATAACGAGAAAACTGAAACTGTTATAAATAAAGACTTAAAATAAACACCTTTTTAAAACCTTTTACACATTTGCACAAATGAACACTAACAATGGACAGCTATTGCACATTTGCACACGTCGTCACGTTAACAATGCCATACCTACCATACACATAACCATCCATTTTTTTTCCTCCATTCTTCTTTCTTTTTTTATATACTTACTTTTATTTTCTATTTATTATTTGTTTCTTTTATTTTTGGAGGGTCGAATAAAGCAATTCACAGCATGTTCTATGATGTATGTATGTGTACGTGACAACATTTTGATTAAATAAGCTTGTACCAGACCCACCATCTATATTAAGAGCTCGAATTCCATTTCTCATTTTGTTTAAGTAAATGTACTGTAAAGCATACGATTGCTGCTGCACAGCAGTTTACCGAGAGCAGATGCAGGAGAATCACCACACAATCCGGTGACTCATAACATCTGGGGACAGTAAAAACAAGGCTTACAGCCTCCCCGTTAAAAGGCTGACAGTGAAATGCCAAGAAAATGAATGCATGGCAAGATATTTCAGCCTCATCCTGATTCCGCTGCGGGAATTCAGGAGATACGGCGTTCTCAGAACTGGTATACAACATTATATAAAGTATGTGTCGTTTCACATTTGTTAACGATTTCTGCTTTTATATGAACTGCAGTTAAGTGTTTAAGTAGGAATATTTAGAACTAGTTTTTCATTAACTAAACTGCTCCCCAATCAGATCAGGCTGCCTGGTGTATTTTTAGGATGTGAATTCTGATGTGATAACATGACTGACCTGCCACAACAACAAAGTTGAGCAAGACTCAGTTTCTCATTATTAAGCAATACACAGCTCTGACCTGTCCAGAATTGTATTTGATGCACCCGTCACTTCTTTTAATGTTGAAATGTGTGCATTTATACCAGATCTGAGCAAAAGAAACCATGCAGTCTTAAACTGGGTTTATTCTAACGATTTCCAGCCCTGTTTTGCGTTCATTGACGAACGTCTCACATTCGAGTTGAAAATGGTGGTCTTGAATAGCATAACATGCTAGTAGCTGATCTCTGCATACAATCTCATATTTGCATGCAATCTCAATGTGTGATCACCGTTCTGACACTGGATCTGTGGTAACCATTTGTCAGTAGTGATATGCAAAATACAACCTTCACATCTCAAACATGCCGGGGAAATTTCTTCTAATTACCTGAAATCGTTTTCTGTGCAATCCCAAACTGATCTTTCTGACGCCTAATAACGCAATCAAATTAAGTGCACAATCTGGTGTAGAATTCGGTCCAGATTTCATCAGGATCAAATCATAGTAAAGTGTAACATGTTCGCCGAATAAACCGCAAGCATATTGTCTAAAATATCTAATAATGCCGAGGCCAACCCAGGAGCAAATAAATTGCTAAAGCCTGTGGTGTTTGGGCACATAATATAAATTGGGAAGACCAATGAATAGCAAGGAATTAAAGAAAAGTAAGAACCTAAAACTTCTACACCGAACAATGACGGAGAAAATAAAACCCTCCAATTTAGATCAATGATCACATTCCTAATAAGGTATTTGATTCATATTTTTCTCTGTGAAAGTGTTCAAAAAAAAAAAAAAAAAAAAAAGCTCGGGGAGTGAAAATTTGTTCTACTTTAACATGAATGAAAATATTTTGATTTATTGAGTAAAATTGTATTTTCTCCTCCTAAAACATCACACTATACAATTCAATAGAATTACACACTCAACAATTTGTTGTTTTTTTTTTTTTTTTTTTGACGGAGCCGAAAATTGTAGGCTTTTAAATGCAATCTTTGTAGGATTGTGTCGATTTGATTTGGAGAACAATGATGACGGATGTTGGAGGATCATGCTGTTAGCAAGCTAAACTAACCAGCAGCCAAATCAATAATAAGTCCGAAGGCAGCGAACTCGCCGGTACACTATCACACCATTTCACCTTCAGTTCTCTGAAAACTCTTAGTGAAATATATATATTATAGATTTTTATTATTATTATTATTTATAATCCCTACGTAACGGTGCTGCCCGCTGAGAGGGTAACGAGAGGATTGCTGATGTGACAGTGATGAAGGCTTCAATCATCTCCTGCTAACAGCTCGCAAAGCAAGTCAGAGCTCCGGCTCACAGGGGGGGGGGGACAATGACATTACATTCTCGTACAAAGAAACCCCACGAGTGACATTTCATCATCTCGTTACACAGCAAACGGCCAGAATTGAAGCACCAGCGCGCACAACAGTCTTACCTCGTCGGCGCTGAGCTCTTCCATCGCTTTTCTTTTAATTTTTACCCAGAAGAATGTTGCTAGCTAACTAGCTAGCTGCCTCACAAACCCCAAAAGTGCATAGTAATAAAACAATACGACGAAATAACAATACACCGCGATTGTCTCTCCGGCTCCCTTCGGTTAAATCATGAATCCTACACCTACGTGCTGCGCCCGCGACTCGGAAAATTTCTCCTAGCCGGATTTCTCTCAAAAATGAAACAAACACAAAAGTATAATTCGTCAAAACACCAGGGCGGCCATTTTGGATCTCGGCTCACGTGACTCAGCTAGCGACACATTGCGATCTGCGGCAGTCTTTTTTTTAACCTCTTTTTTCCCCACCCGTTCTCGCACAAACACCCGCCCCTTCCCAAGCGAGAATGGCGAGGGTTTGCGCGTCGTGATTGGCCAATCCGTTATGCTCACGAAACGGTCCATAGATTTACAGCCAATCACAGCTCGGAAGGACTGGATAGTGGTCGGAATAGAGGTCGGGTTCAAACAAAGCCTGCGGCAATCCCGGAAGATTTTTTTCCAACGCAGGGAATTCCAGGCCGTAGTACCGTCACTTATTGTATTATAAATGTCATTTTTACCACCTGGGTGTTCAGTAAAACCAATAAACATGTTTGTGAAGCATTTCCTGTTTCATTTTTACCAGACCACCTCTTTGGTTAAATATATAATGGAAGTCTGTCAGCCATAAACTGCCATCTAATTCAGAACTAAAACAACTGGGTGTAACAATGAGAAATTAATGAAAATTAAGCATAATATATTTACTAGTCTTATATTTCACAGACTATCTGTTTAACCAGGTAGGTGGTCTGGTTTAAAAATGAAAGAGATACTTATATTCTAGTATTTGTATTTTATGAATTTATTACATGTCTGTTACCTATGTCTGTGAATGGTGCTGAAAGTTGTAAATTTCCTAATTTGATTAATAAGGTATCTATCTATCTATCTATCTATCTATCTATCTATCTATCTATCTATCTATCTATCTATCTATCTATCTATCTATCTATCGTACACATTGAACAAAATATCACAGTATACACTATTAATTTTCAAGACAACTTGTTTACTTGTTTACTTTTTGTTGCAAATGTTTGTCAAATTCACTGGTTTTTTTTTACGACAGTTTTTTTTATTAAAACTATTCACATATATTGGGAGATGTTTAAGTATACATGGTACTTTCAATCAGAATATGTGGCTCTCTCTCATAGCAAGTTACATTCATCTTTTTTAGATAGATAGATAGATAGATAGATAGATAGATAGATAGATAGATAGATAGATAGATAGATAGATAGATAGACAAAAAGGAAAGAAAAACTTTCAATGTTGCATCGCCCCCTACTGGTAATGCAGTTCGTATAAATACAGCATAGAGATGTAAAGCAGTAGTGCCATTACTTTTTCACAGCTGTTTTTTTTTTTACACCGTTCTGGCACCACAGATACAATAGAATCTAGCGTACTACAGAACAGTAAACAACGTGGTTCTTCTGTACTAGAGGATTGTTTTACAGTCGTGCATGCGCCTTCAGTCATGCATGCGTGAAACCACTCTGTGCACTCCGGCTCTATGTGCATTGGAAATGCCGGATAGACCGAGTTTTCGATCCACCCATTCATTCTTGCACTGCACCCTCTTCGAGATACAAAGCTCCAATTCATGCCACTCTTTTGAAAATCTGCTTGCAGGTTTGGTCCTCGCAATAAACCTCCTGTATGATGAAAACACAAATGGTCACGCCAAGTCCATTTTATTGAACAATATGCATCAGTGCCAACGAGGGGAAAATATCAGGTGCATACCAGGTGCAGTTTATCGTCCTCAATCCAGTGAGCCCAGCCTCTGTTTTTCTTCTCACCCTTCTGAACGCACACCATTCGTGTCCCCTGCCAGGTTACTGTAGACTGTCAATAAATAAAGATTTCAATTATTTGATTATTTTTTATAAGAGCAAAAAAAAGAGCAAAAAAAAAATTATTTTTTTATTTCTCTTCTGTAATCAGATTTAATGTGATACATGTAATTGTACTTTTTTTTTTTAATAATAATAATTAATTGCTTTAGGAAGGGCATCCAGAGTAAAACGTGCCAAACCAAAATATGCATATCACTAAACGTCAATCCGGTGTAGCGACCAAATAAACGACGCAGTGGCGACCCCTAACGGTAGAAGCCGAAAGAGGAAGAATATATGAATTTCTATTTCACTGCAAATTGTTTTCTGTATATTCATTCATTCATTCATCTTCTACCGCTTTATCTTCCCTCGGGTCACGGGGAGCCTGTGCCTATATCAGGCGTCTATGGGCATTAAAGCAGGGTACAATCTGGATGGAATGCCAACCCATCGCACGGCACACACACACTCACATTCACACACACATTCATATACTAGGGACAATTTTCCAAGGTGCCAATCAACCTACCGTGCATGTTTTTGAACCGGGAGGAAACCGGAGAACCCGGAGAAAAACCCACTGAGGCACGGAGAGAACATGCAAACTACACACATGGCAGAGACGGGAATCGAACCCGGACCGTGGCAGCGTGAGGCGAACATGCTAACCACTAAGCCACCGTGCCCTGTGTTTTCTGTATATAATTTTGACACAAAAAAAAAAATATATATATACAATCATTCATTCATCTTCTACCGCTTTATCCGATCTTCCCTCGGGTCACAGGGATCCTGTGCCTATCTCAGGCGTCTATGGCATTAAGGCAGGATATACCCTGATTGAATGGCAACACATCGCAGGGCACACACACACACACACACACATATACACATTCACAGACTAGGGACAATTTTCCAAGGTGCCAATCAAGCTACCGTGCATGTTTTTGGACGGGGCGAAACCGGAGAACCCGGAGAAAAAAACCCTGAGGCACGGGGAGAACATGCAAACTCCACACAGACATGGCCGAGACAAGAATATGAACCCCGACCCTGGCAGTGTGAGTCAAACGTGCTAACCACTAAGCCACTATACCAATAAATTTCTTTCAACTGTAGAGTAGTGAAATGGTCAATATCATTGGAATATATTAAGATTAGTAATAATTGCAATGAAAACAGTGTTTTACCTTAAAGTTTCTTTCATCCAAGCCCTTGGTAAACTCATCAAATTCTTCGTTCACCCGGAAAGAGAAAACGTAGTTCTTAATAGCGCTGAGAGTTTTGATGACATACTTGTCACCAACCTGCTCGATCACCTTGTGCTGCTTGAGCCTTAGAGCTATCTTCCGAGTGTGCAAGCTAATTCCTGCAAGAGAACAAAAGTCAGAAACATATATTATAGTTCTCTGCTGTTTAACCAATTCATACGACCCATGTTAATGTTTATATTCATAACAAGGAAAATAATACTGGTGTGGAAGGAAGCCGTACCTAATGCAATCATATATCCCTCGAAATTGACGTTGCTGATCATTTCCCATTTACCACAAAGGCTGGCAGGCATTTTTTTTCCTTTTTGGCTTTCAGGACGAATCACAGCAGCAGAATGAGAAGCAAGAATGATCTGAAACAGCGTGACAGCACAGGCTTTTAAAGAAGACCCAGAGAGACATAGTGGGAGGTGTCAAGAGGATTGAAAACAAACGCTCATACCTGATTTACACACAATGACAGACAGGCTTAATGTTTTAAAAGTCAGATGAGCATATTCACCTTTGCACAAACACCTCAATATTCTCAAAAAGTAAGTATCTGAGGATTATTATACACACACACACACACACACACACACACACCACACATATATATATCAATTATACAGATGTTCTATCATCAATATTACATCAAATCGTACTTTAAGTATCATACTCATATGTATGTAGGAGAGGTAGTTACATAGTTTAGTTATGCATGAGATTCTGAAAGATATTTTAAACCTGGACTACAAAATATCCATCTATTTCATATATATATATATATATATATATATATATATATATATATATATTTTTTTTTTTTTTTTCTTTTTAGATTTTATTTCTATTTAAATGTTGGACAATCTGTGTATGAATATAGACTAAATAAATGTAGAGAATGTTGAGAAATTACTATAAATGTATTCACAGTTCATGTTTGTATGATATCATAGGTATATGATTTCATCAGTGTTACTTTAAATTTTTCAGTTTTTTTGGTCAACCACAAAACATCAGCAACTAGAAACAATATTTTTAAAAAGGTAAATGAATGAAAAACTTGGAAAAATCATTACTTATTTGTAGTTATACTTTAAATACTTTTTTGGGTGTAGATGTAAATTAATTTACATATTAAAAATGTTTTTTACTTGATATAAACTGATACAAATGATGTCACCCTATCTGATGAAGTCACAGGCTCGACGTGGGCAGCACAAAAAAACATCATTCACAAGACACAAGACAGAAATAGTCGGGAATGTTTCCCGGTGTGAGAACAATTGTCATTCAAGATGTAAACAGATCTTCATTGTGTACCCCCCCCCCCCCCACACACACACACACACACACTCACACAGTGTATCATAATCAGCAAATATCATCAGCCATGCACTTAACAGTGAAGTGTGTAAAACATTCCTGTGTATGCATAAGGAAATCACATGATCCCGTCAAAAACACAAAACAAAATACATTATCATTCAATGCTTCAAAAACCCCTAAAAGATCATATAATAGTTTCCTTTAAAAGTTTATCATAGGGGAAGGTTTCAGATCCTAATTCCAATCACATGGAATTCTGGGCTATTACTCATAACAAGGTGTGTCAGATCAGAGATTTGATTTACAAACACACGCTTCACCGTCTTTTAGCTTTAGAGCAAATTCTCTGACGTTCTTTGTAATTGTCACTTGCGCAACACAGTTTTCCTTTAAGAAGAAATCAGTGAAAGGCCATACGTCCATGTGCCTAAAAATACACAAAGAGAGCGTCATTGTCCATTTTCCCATAGCACCTTGACTATTCATTATGTATGTGTAATAGTATCATCGCCCTGTTTTACTTATATCATACATGAATCCACTCCAGCACAGATTACTAGCATTAATCACACCGTTTCTGACAATATTTTCACTGTCAACACAAACCACATATTATTTTTTATTAATTAATTCGTTTATACGCATAATCTACGTGATGATGAACAGCACATGTAATTTTTAGAACAAATTTACACAGAGGAAATGCACAATTTTAACCAAAAAAAGGTCAGTTTGCATTTGATTCCACCCAAAAGACTCCAAAAAGTTAGGACGAGGCCGATCTTTCTGCGAGAAGAATGTCGTCCCATTCATGTCTGATATTCTAGCTTCTAAACTTCTTTGTCATATTTGCCATTTCCTGGTGCTCCAAATGATTCAAATGACCAAAAGTTACAGTACGTGTATCAAACTCAAGGCCCGGTGGCCAAATGTGGTCATTTTATCCGGCCCGCTAGATCTTACAAGGTGTATGATTGTCTTAAAATAAGCCATTGACAATAAACTACATCTCCCACCATGCATGCGACTATGTTACCCGCGAAGTGACGGCATCCCACCACTAGAGTGCAGTGTATCTCACATCAGCGTTTACCGAGGACGATTTTTCCAACAAGCGGAATTGAGAAATTCCTACAAATGATCCCAAAATGTTCAGGAAGCGAAAAATTGATGCGGATGGAAGGCACTTCCAAGAAAGATGGGAAAGCGAATACATGTTTGTGGTTCAAGAAGAAAAAACGCTGTGTTTTGTTATGAGCCGTCGTCGCTCATCAAACACTATATACTGTCTTATAAATTACAACTGGCCCTTCAAGGCCCACAATAATGCTGATGTGGCCCCACAGTGACAATAAGTTTGACCCCTTCAGCTTGAGTGTTATCCAGCTATGGTGGTGTAATAGAGGCAAAATGTAATTTATCATTGTCTTGCTGAAATATGCAGAGCCTTTGGTCTAGAAAAAAGAAAACAAATGAGTTTTTGTTAAGTCACGTTAAATGATTTAATAAATTGAAAAAAATGCTGACTGAATATAATCCATATCATGGAATTTAAAATGGGTGGGTTGTATATAAGAAGGGGATAATGGTTGGTCTTAGTGCTCAGTCATGTGAGCATGTTGAAAATATTAATACGAACTATAATAGAAAAGGTCGTTTAGTGGTTAGCACGTTCGCCTCACACCGCCAGGGTCCGGGTTCAATTCCTGTCTCGGCCATATGTGTGTGTGGAGTTTGCATGTTCTCCACGTGCCACAAGGGTTTTTCTCCGGGTTCCCCGGTTTCCTCCCAGTCCAAAAACATGCATGGTAGGTTGATTGGCACCTTGGAAAATTGTCCCTAGTGTATGAATGTGTGTGTGTGTGTGTGTGTGTGTGTGTGCCCTGTGATGGGTTGGCATTCCATCCAGGGTGTATTCTGCCTTAATGCCCATAGACGCCTGAGATAGACACAGGCTCCCCGTGACCCGAGAAGATCGGATATAGCGGTAGAAGATGAATGAATGAATAATAGAAAAAAACAAGGTGTTGTGCTCTGATGAAATTCAACAAAAATGGGGAATATTAATACAAATAAGGAAAAAGATGGAAATGATATGGAAGTTGTCCAATAGCCCCGTTTTCTCATGATGTGCTCTGGGGAAATCTATTTAAAAAAAACAGTTTCTGATGGAATCATGTGATTTCCGCCTTTTCTTTTTACATGCATCACTCTTAAGCACATGACTTTCGAGGGAACAGGCCGATATTGGCTGATAATGACACACTGTTTGGGGGAATACACACTGAATATTCAGTATTTACTGCTGAACTAATTATAGCGCTGTTCTAAATATAGAAGTGCACAGAGGGGAACCAGTTAAACCAGACAGACTAGATTTACACTAACACGAATCCTCTGTTTTTAAAATCCAGCACATGTCAGAACAAGAAAATATACAGCATATGTATAAACATAATCTATTTTGTAGGTATTAAACATACAGGCAACACAGCAGACATACTTGCTCTCGTAGAACATTAAGTAGATATTACCATTATACTTCTGTCCTATGTTTTGCACTCCTCTTGCACTGTTATGCATTTTATTGTTAATGGTGCTACTGCAATCATTCTGCATCCATAACATGCACTTAATGCTGCACTTAAAGTAACATTCAATTTCACGTTAACGACGTGCTGTAAGGTGCCTTTCAAAAGTATAGGAACACTTAGTCTTAGTCACACACACACACGCTCCTTTTGTTCATATGCAGCAAACTATATTTAGAAAAATATTATGCATTGTCCAAATGTGTTGGCTGTAATATAAGAATATATAAGATGGAGAACAGGAGAGAAGATATTAGGACACAACCTAAAGCCTACAGTTCCTCCTCCGATGTCCAGCAGTAAAAAATCAACAACAAAAAAGAATTGCTTTTTTTTCCCTCCCAAAAGATTTTTATACAGACAGAATTCTTAGTCTGTGACGTAATGAACCAGCTTTAGAATGTATTTATTGATTTCTCTCTCTCTCTCTCTCTCTCTCTCTCTCTCTCTCTCTCTCTCTCTCACACACACACACTTATTTAGTTGCATTGCTGTATCTCTGGAGAGGAGCAATGAGGGTATCTGCATTCTTCTCCTCACTCTCGATGCCGTACAGGTGCTGATCTTTGATGTGTCTCACAGCAGGCTCAGGCAGAACGTAGCATACACTCTGGCTTCTGTTCACAGCTTGTCTCATGTCCATGGCTGAGATCTAAATAAATCACCCATTCCCTCACAGCACATGTGTACAGCACATAGGGCTCCTTCTTTCACAGATTGGGGATGCTGAAGGACTCCAGTACGTCTGCTCCACATAATAACTTGAGCTGAACAGATTCTGTGGAAAGACTAAACATGTCATCATTATAACCAGGGTAATAGCGGAGAGGTAGAGCCTCTAAAGGGCATGTTTAAGAAATACTTTTAAAAAAATCAAATTTAGCATATTTTAAGGCATGAAAATATGCTAAATTTCATCCATTGACTATTTACTCATCCAAAACCCAACCCCATGTTCATATAACACGGTTCCAAAAGCGGCCTAGTTGTCAAACAAAGCGAATATAAGCACCAGCATCAAATCCAAACCAAAAATTAAACCAGTATATAAAAACAGTCATTCAGTTTCAGGCTAAAAACCAGGATATGGGTCATTTAAAATCAGCCCAGTTATCATTCAAGTCTACACTGAGATGATGGATGTAAACTGGAGGAACAAACACCAAACCAAATCTTGCTTGTCATTTTTATGATTATCATCAGTCCAAAATCTCTCATAGATCTCCATCAGTGTGGAATCAGTGTTGACTGAGGCTAAAGGAACAAATTTCCTGCAGTTATGTTCAATCACATTGCTTTATTTACGTAACATTTCAACATAAACTAGTTATCATGTTTTTTTGGAGTGGCACAAAATGCCTTTTTGTTTCCCTGACTTGAATGTGATGCTCCTCTTCAGATTATATAAAGAAGTCAAGGTGACATTGACAAACACAAAGTTAGTTGCTGGCCTTGAAAGAATGTGTTTAGACCATGTGGCCCCTTTCTTGACATTAATAATCTGTACTGAGGCAGTCATAGGCTTATTCAGGCTTGTATGTAGATGACAGGAATGCTGTCTGACATTGTTTTGTAGCACAGACGTTCTCTTTCAAAAAGACAGCGACTTGGTTTCGTTTTTGATTGCTTGTAAATCACATGTTGCATATTTATGAAGGTCAGCATTATTTCACTTTGCCTTCACTGGAAAATACTGATCACTCGTGAGATAATGAGCTCATGTTTTTTCTCCAGTTTTCTTTTTCTTTTTAAAAAATGGCATTTCCTACAAAAGAAAACACCAAAATAAACATAAACATTTCATGAACGAAGTCTTTAAGGTGTATCAAAAGCACAAGTAGTCTCAAAGAGTGATTTGTTCATTTTCTACTGGACATTCATGAGAGACACATCGCATTTTAAAAAAAAATTCAGTTCATTTGTATTCAGATTTGTATTAATCATGATATTAAAAAATGATATATGACACCTCTGGTCCGAGTTGTTCATTCTTTCGTCACATGACTCCTATATACACTATGCAGTTATAAATACATATATAAATTATTGTACCTATAGCCAACGTGTGTGTATTTCGGGGATCATGTTGGGGATCTGCTTACTGAATTTGTAACGTTTACATTTATTTCTGATCAAAGGAGTCAAATTAACTAAATGACTCAAAAAAGATTCATTCAATTTAAGTAACCTGATTCAAGGAATCAAGTCACGAAAATAATGTCATTTTTCCATAGCTAACACACACACACACACACACACACCCTACTACACAATACAAATACACGCATACCCTTACATAACTTACAACAACAGTGATTACTTCCAATTTATTCCGCACAAGGGACAGAGTGGCCTAGAGGTCAAAACGTGCTTTACATCAAAACAAGGTTGATCACAATTACACAAGCTGAAACACAATAGTTCGGCTGTGACATCATCTATAGAAGGAAGGAGCGTGGCATCAATTAGCTGGACTGCATGAAGACTGGAAGACTCAACTGCACCAGACAAAGACTACACAAATTCAAGGCATACGATACACCACAATACAACCGGAGAAATGTTGCGGCGTTTAACAACACAATTTAATGGAGACTTGAGAAAGAGAAGAAGATTACAATCCATGTTCTCTAGATCTCTGTTTAGTTCTACATTTAAATCTGAAATAGCTTGTATGGCATAGTTTCGGTTTTAGACATTATTTAAATTGTTCTGTGACTCCTAATTGAAAGTCACTCCATTTTAAGATGTTTTGTTTCCTGGTTTGAAACAAAATAACTATAAAAATGTTAAGCTACAACACACACACACCCACCCACCCACCCACACACACACACACACACACACACACACACACACACACACACACACACACACACACACACACATATATATATAAGAAGTGGCAGAGGTTTTTATGGCAGATTCTGAAGGTAAGAGGTTTAGCAGATCTGTTTGTGTGAGTATGGAAAAAAAATACAGAGGAAAAAACAGACCCCGCTCTCCTTTTTATTTAAATTTTTATTTAGTTTAAATTATACTGTTAAAATAACATAAGTTGAATGTAAAGACGAAATCTGCGTAAGGAATTTGAATAAACCGCAGGACTATTTTTACTTCCTCCTGTAGAGGGCGCTCAGAGCCAGAGTAGATGGAGCTGTTGTTCAATTCTGGTGGATTAAACAAAGCCATGTTCACGAAATCTCGTAATCAGTGTTTTTTTCTTTAAATTAATAAAAAAAAAATTTTAAATTATATTTCTTAGCGTACTTGAAACAAGTTATACGATGTTAGACGGCTTTAAATGTGTGGTACATAAGAACCAGGCGTCTACTGAACGGAATGTATACAATATTAAACACAATAGGCCAAATCAGTTAATGTAGAGAAAATCTGTAGAGAATTAATGCTGTAGATTTAAGTGTTGTTCCTGCTCTAACACGCCTAACATTTAGGAAAGTTAGTCTTTATTTGTCACATATTTACATAACAGCACATTGTAAATCTTCTCTTTGCATTTCCCAGCTTGTTTGGAAGTCGGGGTCAGAGCGCAGGGGCATACATGATACGCCGCCCCTGGAGCTCAGAGGGTTAAGGGCCTTGCTCAAGGACCCAAGGGTTGCAGAGTGGTGATACCGTGGCTCGAACCACCCCACTTTTCTGATCAGTAGCCCTTAAGCCTTAAACCACTGAGCTACACAAGCGCACAAGGAAAGGAGCAAGGAAATGTGACGGACTGCGGTTCTCTAGTGTGCGGGTTAAAATAATTCGACCAGTCAGTAGCAGTTTATTTCATGTTTGTAGAGGGAGAAACCAAATGTGTATTTTTTTTTTTAATGGAGCAACTTGGATTTTTCATCACAAATGGTTCATCCCATACCACAATGATCAGATTCATAACCTGTTCAGAATACAGAAGAATAACCATTTACAAATGTTGCCGTCTATTCCTCCGTCCCGCAGTAACAAATCCAGTACAAAAAAATTCTCTCCGATTTTAGATTTTTGTGTTTTGGGAAAACCAGTTTTGGAACGCATCACCAAAACTGTCCATAGTGACGGGAAGAACACAGATACAGGAATCAGGAGTTCCCTTTAAATGTGGGGATTAAAATAAAAGTGTTCACCGTTCAGAAAACAATGTGGACAGGAGAAGGAGTGCGGTGCTTTGGGGAGGGCTCGAAACATTTTGGTCACAATTCTCGACCTGGGTCTCTCACATATTCCTTGGATGAGATTGGGTCGGGGGAAATCCGCTCTGCTGCCATTACTGCCTAGAAAGAGGGGAATACTGGACAGGAATTTGATAAATTCAGTAGACACCTTGGAGAGAGTGAGGATCCACCACTCTCATCAGTTCCCTCCATCAGTGTCTTGCCTCATCGCCTCACCCTCACGCCATGTGCTCTCCCATAAGAGTCGTCTAACTCAACGCTGTTCATGCCACCTCTACTTGCAGTTGTGTTCGGGGAGACACTTCCTAGTGCGTGGGTCGAGAGCCCATCCTCACACTATTGATTTCACACACACGTTGAACAGTGTCTTATTCAGTTGCATCTGCGTTGGTGCTCTCTGTGCTGTACAGGTGCTGATTTTTGATGTATCGCACCACAGGCTCGGGCAGAATGTAACGCACGCTTTGGCCTCTGCGCACAGCACGTCTCACGTGCGTGGCCGAGATCTCATTGGTCACCCATTCCCTCACAATATGAACGTTCTTACGGTGTTTGTACAGCACATCGGACTCGTAGACAAATTTCTCGGCATCACAACCATTTCTGGTGACGCACACAACACCAAAACGTCCCACGATCTCTTCAATGTCCTCCTTCTTCCACAGGTTGGGGATGCTGAAGGACTCCAGCACGTCTGCTCCACATAACAGCTTGAGCTGAAGAGTTTCTATGGAAAGACAATCAGAGAAACGTGTACACATTATGAACAAGAGTAGAGGGAGAGTAGTAAAGGTAAGCTTAGGCGATTTATAAACAATCCCATATGACTATTGATCCCTGGCAGGAAAGTGATAACACAAAATTAGCCTGTCATCTATAAAAGAAACAAAGTCCAACTTGATAAACAATCAAACCTAATAAACAATCTAAACTAATCAAGTTGTGAAACTGAATAAATGACCTAAATAATTAATTAAAATCAGCAAACGAATTGAAACTAATTGTTAAACCAGTACAAAAAAAAAACATCATCATCCCAATTGTAATTCATTTTCTGGGCACAAAGCACAAAAAAAGATCCTAATTGTCATAAAAATCAAACTGTTGACTATTTAACAAATTGTCCAAACGTCAACATAATAGTAATTAAAAACGGTCCTAGAAGCGACCCAGGTGTGAAAACAAACCCAGCTTAAAAATCAATTCAAACCAGCACCAAATCCAAACCAATAAGCAGCCCAATAGTCATTTAATGTCAGGCCTAAACCCGGCTCATTGGTTATTTAAAACCAGTCCAGTTATTAAAATCTGCATATCTGCACACTAGTGACAATTTTCCAAGGTACCAATCAACCTACCGTGCATGTTTTTGGACCGGTGGGAAACCGGAGAACCCGGAGAAAAAAACCCTGAGGCACGGGGAGAACATGCAAACTCCACACACACACATGGCCGAGATGGGAATCGAACCCGGACCCTGGCGGTGTGAGGCGAACGTGCTAACCACTAAGCCACAGTGCCACCTATAGGTGAACACTAACCTTCAAATCAGCTCCAGTCTACATTCGGAAAGATGTTACAATCTATACTATACAATGCAAAAGATATTTCCATAACTTAAAAAGAATATTCATTTATTCATTAGATGGATGGATATGTAGGTAGAAGGAAGGAAGGAAGGAAGGATAGATGGATGGATAGGTAGTTAGGTAAATAGATAGATAGATGGATGGAGGGGATGGATGGGTAGGTAGGTAGATAGAAGGAAGGAAGGATGGATGGATGGATGGATGGAAGGATGGGCGGGCAGGTAGGTAGGTAGGTAGGTAGGTAGAAGGAAGGAAGGAAGGATGGATGGATGGATGGATGGATTGGTAGGTAGAATAAAGGAAGGAAGGAAGGAAGGATGGATGGATGCATAGGTAGGTAGAATGAAGGAAGGAAGGAAGGTAGGTAGAATGGATGGATAGATAGATGGATGGATGGATGGATGGGTAGGTAGGTAGGTAGGTAGAAGGAAGGAAAGAAGGAAGGAAGGATGGATGGATGGATGGATGGACGGGTGGGCAGGTAGGTAGGGAGGTAGGTAGAAGGAAGGAAGGAAGGAAGGATGGATGGATAGGTAGGTAGAAGGAAGGAAGGAAGGAAGAATGGATGGATAGATGGATGGATGGATGGATGGATGGGTAGGTAGGTAGGTAGAAGGAAGGAAGGAAGGAAGGAAGGAAGAATGGATGGATAGATAGATGGATGGATGGGTAGGAAGGAACCTACCCATCCATCTACCCAGGTAGGTAGGTAGGTAGGTAGAAGGAAGGAAGGAAGGATGGATGGATGCATAGGTAGGTAGAAGGAAGGAAGGAAGGAAGGAAGGTAGAATGGATGGATAGATAGATGGATGGATGGATGGATGGGTAGGTAGGTAGGTAGGTAGAAGGAAGGAAGGAAGGAAGGAAAGAAGGAAGGAAGGAAGGATGGATGGATGGATGGATGGACGGGCGGGCAGGTAGGTAGGGAGGTAGGTAGAAGGAAGGAAGGATGGATGGATAGGTAGGTAGAAGGAAGGAAGGAAGGAAGAATGGATGGATAGATGGATGGATGGATGGATGGATGGATGGGTAGGTAGGTAGGTAGAAGGAAGGAAGGAAGGAAGAATGGATGGATAGATAGATGGATGGATGGGTAGGAAGCAACCTACCCATCCATCTACCCAGGTAGGTAGGTAGGTAGGTAGGTAGAAGGAAGGAAGGAAGGAAGGAAGGAAGGAAGGAAGGATGGATGGATAGGTAGGTAGAAGGAAGGAAGAATGGATGGATAGATAGATGGGTGGATGGATGGATGGGTAGGTAGGTAGGTAGAAGGAAGGAAGGAAGGATGGATTGATGGACAGATGGATGGATGGATGGGTAAGTAGGTAGGTAGGTAGGTAGAAAGAAGGAAGGAAGGAAGGAAGGAAGGAAGGAAGGAAGGATGGATGGATAGATGGAAGGATGGATGGATAGGTAGGTGTTGAATGAATAAATAATTTTACAGTGGTGTTATTTTCAATCACAACAGAAACTGGTATTTATTTATTTTTTGCATAACAAAGTTTAGCTGCTTTTTGCATAACAGATTATTCAGACGATGACAGGATGACAGTATGGAGATGACAGGATGACAGTATTGAGATGACAGGATGGCAGTATGGAGATGACAGGATGACAGTATGGAGATGACAGGATGACAGTATGGAGATGACAGGATGACAGTATTGAGATGACAGGATGGCAGTATGGAGATGACAGGATGACAGTATTGAGATGACAGGATGGCAGTATGGAGATGACAGGATGACAGTATTGAGATGACAGGATGGCAGTATGGAGATGACAGGATGACAGTATGATGAGATGACAGGATGATGCAGTATGGAGATGACAGGATGACAGTATTGAGATGACAGGATGGCAGTATGGAGATGACAGGATGACAGTATGGAGATGACAGGATGGCAGCATGGAGATGACAGGATGGCAGTATGGAGATGACAGGATGGCAGTATGGAGATGACAGGATGACAGTATGGAGATGACAGGATGACAGTATGGAGATGACAGGATGGCAGTATGGAGATGACAGGATGACAGTATTGAGATGACAGGATGGCAGTATGGAGATGACAGGATGGCAGTATGGAGATGACAGGATGACAGTATGGAGATGACAGGATGACAGTATTGAGATGACAGGATGGCAGTATGGAGATGACAGGATGACAGTATGGAGATGACAGGATGACAGTATTGAGATGACAGGATGGCAGTATGGAGATGACAGGATGACAGTATGGAGATGACAGGATGGCAGCATGGAGATGACAGGATGGCAGTATGGAGATGACAGGATGGCAGTATGGAGATGACAGGATGACAGTATGGAGATGACAGGATGACAGTATGGAGATGACAGGAATGCTGCCTGACCCTGTTTTGTGGAACAGACATTCTATTGCAAATAAACCACAGTTTGATTTTGAACTGCAGGACAACGTTCATGTTTCTGAAGGTCAGTTTTATATCACTTTATCTACGTTTTCACCGAGAGGTCATGAAATATCTGGAAAAGTGTAACTGGTGCTTCTACACTGTACCTGCTTGTTTGTGCGGCCGGCAAACTTTCCATGTTTTTCTCCGGCTTGCTTTTTTCTGCCAATCTTTCCGTCTCCACCTCTCTCGCCTCTTCCTGCTTCTCCTCCGTGGAAGTCAACTCGGCATGATGGTGTCTGTTAAAGATCAGGCGAAACTGGTTTGTTAAATCAGGTCGGTGTGGAGCATTTAAAGGAACGTTTCTACAGAACTCTGGTGGTCTTAGTGGTTTTCACCACCACAACCTGGGATTGATTCATGAGGAGAGAGACAACAGAGATATTGTGTGTGGAAGGTTACACAATCCAGTGAAATTTCAGTGGCGAACTATCTATCCATCTATCTATCCCTCCATTCTTCCTTCCTTCCTTCCTTCTACCTACCTATCCATCCATCCATCCATCCATCCATCCTTCCTTCTACCTACCCACCCACCCATCCATCCATCCATCCATCCATCCTTCCTTCCTTCTACCTATCTACCTACCCACCCATCCATCCATCCTTCCTTCCTTCTACCTACCTATCCATCCATCCTTCCTTCCTTCCTTCTACCTACCTACCCACCCATCTATCTATCCATCCATTCTTCCGTCCTTCCTTCTACCTACCTACCTATCCATCCATCCAGCCATCCCACCTTCCATCCATCCAGCCTTACCTTCCTCCCACCCATCCCTCCATCCTTCCTTCCTTCCACCTACCTACCTACCCACCCATCCATCCATCCATCCATCCATCCTTCCTTCTACCTACCTACCCACCAACCCATCTATCTATCCATCCATTCTTCCTTCCTTCCTTCTACCTACCTATCCATCCATCCATCTATCCATCCATCCTTCCTTCTACCTACCTATCCATCCATCCATCCATCCTTCCTTCCTTCCTTCTACCTACCTACCTACCTACCTACCTACCTACCCATCCATCCATTCTTCCTTCCTTCCTTCCACCTACCCACCCATTTCTCCATCTATCCATCCATCCATCCATCCATCCTTCCTTCCTTCCTTCCTTCTACCTACCTACCCACCCATCCATCCATCCTTCCTTCCTTCCTTCTACCTACTTACCCGTCTGTCCATCCATCCATCCATCTATCCTTCCTTCCTTCCTTCCTTCTACCTACCTATCCATCCATCTATCCTTCCTTCCTATCTATCTATCTATCTATCTATCTATCGATCTATCGATCTATCTATCTATCTATCTATCTATCTATCTATTGATAGACATCAAATCTAATCTAATCAAATCTAGATACCAAATTATCATCATATCTAAGGGAATTTCTATGTAGAAATGATGTTCGTCTCTCCAGAACAAATCCAGTAACACTGTTGTATAAACAATCTACAGATTTTTTCGACACGTGAGAAAAACAGGCACCTGATCACTTCGGCAGTCTCCACCCACTCATCCTGCACCGTCTCCCAATCATCCACGCTGATCCAGCCGGAGCTCTCGGTCGCCAAACTGGCCATCTTCACCCGATGACACGCCTCGATCAGACCCTTCTTTTTATAGGCATCACCAACCGGAGAAATGATTCCCTTAATTACACTGTACTTTCCTGTAAAACATAAGAATGAAGGACGCGTTATAAACACAATACATCCTGAGGAACCGCATGAGAAACGCTAAACCTTGGTTATTAAAGAGAAGTAATAATAATGCTGCTATATTCAGTTGTCACCCATTTTAGAAGTTCACTCGATTCTGAATGAATATTTACATACTTATAGAAGTTAATTGTACTTATATAAATACTTGGTAAATTATTTGCTCATTATACTACAGCATATTAACAAGCAAATCATTTACCAAGTATTTATATTAGTACAATGAACTTCTATGAATATGGAAATATTAAATCAGAATGGGGAGAACTTCTCAAATGGGTGACAACTGAATATAGCAACATTATTATTACTTCTCTTTTTATATATTAAAAAGAAAAACACACACAAAAACATATCTGATATCTAGTCAGTACAGCTACTTAAGTAAGAGCCTAATTAATGAAATACAAAATGGCATTTATACACTGGTTAATATGCTTATTTCTGTATATCTGCATCCATATCTGTAAGTATATGTTTTTAGTTGGGTTTGCTTTGGCATTTAAAAGAGTAGACGGCCTTATCATATTAAGGTCAGGGTCCCATTCGAGGGCCTTTCACAGGGGCCCGAAATCATACTAGTGCTTTTCAAATAGACATCCACTGGGCTACTACTGAGTTACTACTTCCCACATTTCTGAAGATCAGTGACGATTAAATTATATATGAATTAAAATTCACGGTGGCGTAGTGGTTAGCACGTTCGCCTCACACCGCCAGGATCCGGGTTCGATTCCCGTCTCGGTCATGTGTGTGTGGAGTTTGCATGTTCTCCCCGTGCCTCAGGGTGTTTTTCTCCGGGTTCTCCGGTTTCCCCCCGGTCCAAAAACATGCACGGTAGGTCGATTGGCACCTTGGAAAATTGTCCCTAGTGTATGAATGTGTGTGTGTGTGCCCTGCGATGGGTTGGCATTCCATCCAGGGTGTCTTAATGCCCATAGAGATAGGCACAGGCTCCCCGTAACCCGAGGAAGATCGGATAAAGCGATAGAAAAATGAATTAAAATGAAACACTAATGAAAATGAAGTGAATGCTAATATAAGCGCTGATGTACCCGTCTCTTCCAGGTGATCCCGTGCTAGCTCGAACATGCGCAGGTGCATATTGGTGATGGGGTTAAAGGAGCCACACGCCAGCAACACCACTCTGATTTTCTCCTGTAGCGTCATCTGGGCTGTCAATAAATACAGTAAATAATGAACTCAATTGAGATCTGAGAAGATTTCAAACACTGGGCTAAGCGTCAGGGTGAACCAAGGCCAAAACTCAGTGGTCTAAGGCGCTGGGTTGCTGATCGGAAGATCCGGGTTCGAGCCCCGAGGCCCTTAACCCTCTGTGCTCCAGGGACGCCGTATCACGGCTGATCTTGCGCACTGACCCCAGCTACCAACAACAAGCTGGGATATGCGAAGAAACAATTTCACTGTGCTGTAATGTATATGTGACAAATAAAGGCTATTCTATTCTATTCTACTAGGAAAACGAAAGCACCTACTAAAAGAAAACATAAATTGCTCCTCAGCAAAACACAGGAGAAACCCACAACCAAATGGAAGCCACGCCCCTACTCCCAGTGAACACAATACAAATACGTATAATACACTTACATAAATTAGTGACATTCATTACCTCCAATATAACCAATCAGGTTCAGCACAAGCACCAGAGAAACCCTCGAAGTCAAAACAGATATAAAGTGAAAAACCATGCGATCACAATTACAAGGCTATAACACAATCGCACCACTGTGATGTCATAGGGGACCGCACCTGTTGGTGGGCGTGGATTTGCTCAGTTGGAGAGCATGAAGGCCCAGAATGGATTCTGGAATGGAACCTGCACAGACAAGCTAAGGACTGTCGTGGGGGGACTGGGCGGTTTTACTTTTGCCTTGGGCGGGAAAAGAAGTATCTCGTGAGACCGGCTTTCCCGCACATCTTGTGTATAAGATTCATAAACAAACAGTTAACACTTTATGAAGTAAACAAACAATCAAATAGAAACGAAAAAAAGTTTAAGTATGGTGCTTTACTTTTTTTTTTTTTTTACAGTTTAATGCTTTATGCCTGTGATTATTCTCTAAGTTAATTGTAGCCATAATGTTTCTGTACAGCTTTACACAATCTTTATAGGCTGTAACAGGATGGTTGCGGGAGCAGGCGGGAATGGACACAAAATGTGGGATGGCAGGTTTAAGAAAACAGTCCTGTGAAGAGTTCAGCTACGGATTTTGATTTGAATCATTCATTCATTCATTCATCTTCTACCGCTATATCCGATCTTCCCTCGGGTCACGGGGAGTCTGTGCCTATCTCAGGCGTCTATGGGCATTAAGGCAGGATACACCCTGGATGGAATGCCAACCAATCGCAGGGCACACACACACACTCACACACTAGGGACAATATTTCCAAGGTGCCAATCAACCGACCGTGCATGTTTTTGGACCGGGAGGAAACCGGAGAACCAGGAGAAAAACCCCCTGAGGAACGGGGAGAACATGCAAACTCCACACACACACACACAAGACCGAAACGGGAATCAAACCCGGACCCTGGCGGTGTGAGGCGAACGTGCTAACCACTAAACCACCGTGCCCTGATGATTTGAATCATAATGCGATTCAAGTAACAAATATATTATGCTTTGCAATTCCATATGATGGATACAACAGAACTCAGAGAACAAACCTGGAAAGGAAAAGGATTTCAATCCATTTTCACGGGATTTCAGTTCAAATTAAAAACCTGGCCGAGTTTTTGAATGTAACTCTGTGTCTACTGATTTAACAAGTGAAAAACAAATCCAATTCAATGTGAGTTATAGAATAGTCATAAGACTGCAAAATCCATTAGATTAGGGGGGAGGTCATGCTTTATTGATCACAGAACTGATTTTTGATGCCATGTACACATTTTTTTCACCAATTTTATTTAATAATAATAATAATAAAAAAAAACAGTGGATCTTTACAATTGAAGGTCTGAAAACAAACTTTTCAAGTTTCTGTTCAGGAAAAAAGGAGTTTTATTCTGTCCACTCCATATAAAGAACCTGATTAATAGTTATATTTAAATAATGAATGTAAAATCTGTTTCAACCTCTACATACAAAAATGTCTAGCATTTGACCTTGAACAAATCACCATGATCAAAATATTTACTCTCTAAAAAGAGCTATATATATATATATATATATATAGATATATATATATATAGAGATATTATATATATATATATATATATATATATATATATATATAGATATATATGCGAAGAGAGAGGAGAGCGATCTATCTATATATATATATATCTATAATATATATATATATATATATATATATATATATATATATATATATATATATATATATATATATATATATATATATATATATATATATATATATATATATATGGTTATAGTGGTCAAATAAATCTTTCCTGTGGCTGAGGAATTGACACACACACACACACACACACACACACACACACACACACACACACACACACACACACACACACACACACACGTTGAACAGTGTCTTATTCAGTTGCATTGCTATATCTCTGAAGAGGAGCAAGGATGATATCTGCATTCTTCTGCTCACTCTCTGTGCTGTACAGGTGCTGATTTTTGATGTATCGCACCACAGGCTCGGGCAGAATGTAACGCACGCTTTGGCCTCTGCGCACAGCTCGTCTCACGTGTGTGGCCGAGATCTCATTGGTCACCCATTCCCTCACAATATGGATGTTCTTACGGTGTTTGTACAGCACATCGGACTCGTAGACAAATTTCTCGGCATCACAACCACTCCTGGTGATGCACACAACACCAAAACGGCCCACGATCTCTTCAATGTCCTCCTTCTTCCACAGGTTGGGGATGCTGAAGGACTCCAGCACGTCTGCTCCACATAACAGCTTGAGCTGAAGAGTTTCTGAGGAATAACAATGAGAAATACAACATTAGATAAAGAAGAGCAGGTAAAGGCAGAGAGGGAGCGGCAAGTTCAGTCTGCATGACAATCCTTGGGCAAAGGTCATTATATATGTAGTTCTAGTGGCTTTTTAACCCAGACCAATATTCATTCAAATCGCTCCCGAAATGGACCCCGATGTTAAACAAAATGAATTTAAACACCAGAACAATAATCAGTTTAATAAGTGATTCAGTATAAAAACTATCCCAATATTCTTTCAGTTTCAGATGAAAAACCAGTCAGTCGGTCATTCAAAACCAGTCCAATCATCACTTCAATACAAGTCTA
>JACRUU010000030.1:14047247-14159747 GCA_030449085.1 Kryptopterus vitreolus | reverse complement strand
ACAAACAGAATCCAACTGAAGAAAATTTTCCATAAATCAATAAAATCTATATTAGGTTTTCTATTATATATTTGTTCCATTATTCTATGATCTATTAGATAAGAGGATTCAGACATATGGCCCGAGGTTCAGGCCCGATAAAGGTTATAACTCAGAGTCACAAAGAATTCACCTGGAATTGTTTTCAGTTCACACGTGTGTCTTGTCGAGAGTTTGGTTGTGATATTTTTTTTGACTTCTTAATGTGTTTTAGACCATCTGTCCAGAAGAAAGAGTGAGTCAACAATTCGATTAGTACTTTTATAACTACTGTTCAAATCTACATTATAGAAAGAAACACAGAATAACATAAAGAGAAACAACAGCCCATTGATCGATACGTGAAGAAATTACATTTGGTCAATCTGAACAATCCCAAAACCATTTCAGGAAAGGAAAATCCACCTCAACTAGAGGAGACATTTATTAGAATTACAAGTGAGATTAAAGAACATGCAGAAGTGACATGCAGAAGAACATGCAGAAGTGAGATGCAGAAGAAGATACAGAAGTGAGATGCAGAAGAAGATACAGAAGTGACATGCAGAAATGACATGCAGAAGAACATGCAGAAGTGACATGCAGAAATGACATGCAGAAGAACATGCAGAAGTGACATGCAGAAGTGACATGCAGAAGTGACATGCAGAAGAACATGCAGAAGTGACATGGAGAAGAAGATACAGACGTGAGATGCAGAAATGACATGCAGAAGAACATGTAGAAGTGACATGCAGAAGTGACATGCAGAAGAACATGCAGAAGTGACATGGCAGAAGTGACATGCAGAAGAACATGCAGAAGTGACATGCAGAAGTGACATGCAGAAGTGACATGCAGAAGAACATGCAGAAGTGACATGGAGAAGTGACATGCAGAAGAACATGCAGAAGTGACATGGAGAAGAAGATACAGACATGAGATGCAGAAGAAGATACAGAAATGACATGCAGAAGAACATGCAGAAGAACATGCAGAAGTGACATGGAGAAGTGACATGGAGAAGATGCAGAAGTGACATGCAGAAGAAGATGCAGAAGAAGATAGAGAAGTGACATGCAGAAGAAGATGCAGAAATGACATACAGAAGAAGATGCAGAAGAAGATGCAGAAGAAGAAGATGCAGAAGAAGATGCAGAAGAAGATGCAGAAGTGACATGCAGAAGAAGATGAGAAGTGACATGCAGAAGAAGATACAGAAGTGACATGCAAAAGAAGATGCAGAAGTGACATGCAGAAGAAGATGCAGAAGAAGATACAGAAGTGAAATGCAGAAGAAGATGCAGAAGTGACATACAGAAGTCAGAATGCAGAAGAAGATGCAGAAGATGCAGATGCAGTGACATGCAGAAGAATGATTACAGAAGAAGATACAGAAGTGACATGCAGAAGAAGATACAGAAGTGACATGCAGAAGAAGATGCAGAAGAAGATGCAGAAGTGACATGCAGAAGAAGATGCAGAAGACAGAAGAAGATGACAGAAGACATGCAGAAGAAGACATGCAGAAAGAAGAAGCAGAAGAAGATGCAGAAGAAGAAGATGCAGAAGAAGACAGAAGTGACATGCAGAAGAAGATACAGAAGTGACATGCAGAAGAAGAAGAAGATGCAGAAGAAGAAGAAGTGACATGCAGAAGAAGAGTGACATGCAGAAGAAGAAGTGACATGCAAAAGAAGTGACATGCAGTGACATGCAGAAGAAGATACAGAAGAAGATACAGAAGTGACATGCAGTGACATGCAGAAGAAGAAGATGCAGAAGAATAAAAGATACCCAGAAGTGACATGCAGAAGAAGATATACAGAAGTGACATGCAGAAGAAGATATAGAAGTGACATGCAGAAGAAGATGCAGAAGAAGATAGAAGTGACATGCAGAAGAAGATATAGAAGTGACATGCAGAAGAAGATACAGAAGAAGATACAGAAGTGACATGCAGAAGAAGATATAGAAGTGACATGCAGAAGAAGATATGCAGAAGTGACATGCAGAAGAAGAAGAAGATGCAGAAGAAGATGCAGAAGAAGATATAGAAGTGACATGCAGAAGAAGATATAGAAGTGACATGCAGAAGAAGATACAGAAGTGACATGCAGAAGAAGATATAGAAGTGACATGCAGAAGAAGATGCAGAAGAAGATGCAGAAGTGACATGCAGAAGAAGATATAGAAGTGACATGCAGAAGAAGATATAGAAGTGACATGCAGAAGAAGATGCAGAAAAAGATGCAGAAGTGACATGCAGAAGAAGATACAGAAGTGACATGAAGAAGATGCAGAAGAAGATGCAGAAGTGACAGAAGAAGATACAGAAGAAGAAGAAGATGCAGAAGAAGATGCAGAAGTGACATGCAGAAGAAGATATAGAAGTGACATGCAGAAGAAGATACAGAAGTGACATGCAGAAGAAGATATGCAGAAGAAGTGACATGACAGAAGAAGATGGACAGGAAGATACAGAAGTGACATGCAGAAGAAGATACAGAAGAAGTGACATGCAGAAGAAGATATAGAAGTGACATGCAGAATGCATAGAATCAGAAGAAGATGCAGAAGAAGATGCAGAAGTGCAGAAGACATGCAGAAGCAATGAAGATGAAGAAGATATGACAGCATGAGAAGAAGTTGCTGAAGAACACGTATAAGAAGAGGCAGAAGAAGAGGCAGAAGAACACGTAGATGATGTTCGGGCCAAAAACAACGTTAAATATTTTAGATCGTCCCCTGTGGATTCACGCAGGTCTCAGACCTGCATTACAGAATTGCAGCGATTCCACTACACACATGCAGCAGGAGATTCAAGTGCATGTACACAGACATGACGTCATTAACACGTCATAACAAGGGATCAAGACCTTTAATCTTATTTGTATTTAAATGTGCCAGACCTCGATTTATACGCATTATGTGCTACTTGAGGAAAACATCAGCAGAAATCCACAACACTGACAAACCTTCGCCTCTCTTACATTTATTTACATGCTTCATAAATATAAAATAATATAAGACATTCAAGGGGCACGGTGGTTTAGTGGTTAGCATGTTCGTCTCACACCGCCAGGGTCGGGGTTCGATTCCCGTCTCGGCCATGTGTGTGTGGAGTTTGCATGTTCTCCCTGTGTCTCAGGGGGTTTTTCCTCCGGGTTCTCCGGTTTCCTCCTCCCGGTCCAAAAACATGCACGGTAGGTTGATTTGGACACCTTGGAAAATTGTCCCTAGTGTGTGAATGTGTGTGTGTGTGTCCTGTGATGGGTTGGCATTCCATCCAGGGTGTATCCTGCCTTAATGCCCATAGACGCCTGAGATAGGCACAGGCTCCCCGTAACCCGAGAGATCGGATAAAGCGGTAGAAGATGAATGAATGACTGAATGAATAAGACATTCAAAAGTTACTGACCACAGAGTGAGAGCACACAAACACCTTCCTTCGCCTTATAACGAAACAACACGCTGACTGGTTTGTTTATAAACGGCCAAATTCATTCATTCATTCATCTTCTACCGCTTTATCCGATCTTCCCTCGGGTCACGGGGAGTCTGTGCCTATCTCAGGCGTCTATGGGTATTAACGCAGGATACACCCTGGATGGAATGCCAACCCATCGCAGGGTACAAACACATTCACACACTAGGGACAATTTTCCAAGGTGCCAATCAACCTACCGTGCAAGTTTTTGGACCGGGAGGAAACCGGAGAACCCGGAGACCCGGAAAAAAACCCCTGAGGCTGAGGGCACGGAGAACAGGGAGAACATGCAAACTCCACACACACATGGCCGAGACGGGAATCGAACCCGGACCCTGGCGGTGTGAGACGAACGTGATAACCACTAAGCCACCGTGCCCCGCACGGCCAAATTAATGATGTTAAATAATATAAATGTCCACAATACATTCATTCATTTAAAAAGGTTTGTTTTGTTTTAAACATCGCGCGCAAGCCGCGCGCACACTGCGCCAATCCTGCGCACGAAGAAACGCAGCCGCCTCATTAACTTTATATAGAAAAAAAACCGCAGCTGTGCCCTTTTTGACGAAACGAGATGATTTTATACACTTATAACACCTTTACATTTATACACTTATAACACCTTTACATTTATACACTTATAACAGTGATGTAATAAAATACCTGAACAACTTTAAGGTTATTTTGGAGATATCCGCGTACACAAACCGTCTATCATCTATCTCCGTCACATCCGGCATCCAAACCACTTCCTGTCTCAATCTCATTGGACGGAATTCTGAATAAAAGACCACGTGTCAAGTTCGCGATACACGTGCCTGTTTTTATTTTAATGAGCGTGTTGTTTATGTTTTCAGATTTACTTACAGAATCGTATGGATTCGTATATAATATTTATAATATATATCATATTTTTGCTTTCTTGTTCTCTCATTATCAAGAATTAATTAGCTTATAAGCTGTGTGCACTGCTATGCATGCTTATTATACGGTTATAACCATTACTGTCAGTGTGCACGATTTTCACTAGGTCACGAGAATACAAGAAAGAAGTAAAAAAGGTTATAATGCATGGCTTTTTATCTAGGACTTCCTAAAATATGAAATATATATATATATATATATATATATATATATTATATATATATATATATATATATATATATATATATATATATATATATAAACAGAAGTGGCAAAGTGACAAAGTGGCAGACATGTTTCACCATCCACTGTTCAGAGGAGCCATGCCTTGCCTTCATGTTCACATTATATATATATATATATATATATATATATATATATATATATATATATATATATATATATATTCGTATGTATATATGAGAGGTAGTTACTTTAGTTACATACTTTAGTTGTGCATGAGATTCTGAAAGATATTTTAAACCTGGACTACTACAACATATCATTTCATATATATATAACCATATAATATAATATTAATATAATATATATAGTAATATATATATATATATATATATATATATATATATATATATATATATAGTGTTAGGAATGTTATTTTGACTTTTGAAATGTAATAGGTTACAGTTTACAAATGGCCTTATTCATAATATAATGTAAGTAGTGTCACTTTTCAATTACTTTCCAAAAGTAAAGTGATTACATTTAAACTGATTACATTTGTATATTGTTTACATTTGATTCCTTTAATATTAATTTCATTTGTACACTAGGTGGGATATATTTTCCAAACTGAGCTTCTTCAGAATCAAATTGTTGACCGGGGTTTCAAAAGTAACTGTAGTTTAATTACATGTTTTTTCTGTAATGTTTTACATGTTTTCCAATTGTAATGGCTTATTGGAAGCCACACACACTCTCTCTCTCTCTCTCTCTCTCTCTCTCTCTCACACACATACATATACATATATAAATATATATATAGAAATATATATATATATATATATATATATATATATATATATATATATATATATATATATCAGCTATTTTTATTAAGGAAACAAAAAAACTATATATATATATATATATATATATATATATATATATATATATATATATATATATATATATATATAATTTTGTTTCCTTACATAAAAATAGCTGCCCCCGACATTCTTTTTGAGTTTCATTCAGGCAACGACGAGAGCTACAAACAGGTCCTTGGGATACACCCAGTACGGGAGATTACATTACGTTATAACATGTGGTGTAGGCGGATCCACCCTTTTCTTTTCTACTTCACTATAAACACTAGGATGTTTTAAGATCGCAGTTGCAGTCAGTCATTAAACACGTGATCTATGTCTACACTCAACCCAAGTTCAATAGAGAGACTCGATGCCACCTGCTGCACGTGGTCCTGTGGAGTGAAGTGAAGTGTGTAGGAAGTGAAATCCTGACCTGCTGTTGTTGTTGTTGTTGTTGTTGTTGTTGACTGGTTTAATGTGCTCTGTGTAATAATCGCACACTGAGTAAAGAAACACATGATGGCTTCTCGGGGGAAATCAGAAACTGGGAAACTGAAGCAGAACATGGAGGAGCAGCTGGACAGACTCATGCAGCAGCTGCAGGATCTGGAGGAGTGCAGGTAAAGAGATGTTCCACTCGCAACATAAACATCATGTAGTCCACTGTGACGTCACATAGAAATCTCCTCACATTCACGTATACACCGCCGTTCGGATCATTAACTCATTTCAGAAACTTGGAAAAAGATATTTGGCTCAGTGGTTAGCACGTTCGCCTCATACCTCCAAGGTTTGGGGTTCGATTCCCGCCTCCTCCGTGTGTGTGTGTGTGTGTGTGTGTGTGTGCATGTTCGTTCTCCCTGTGCCTCAGGTTGTTTTTCTCCAGGTTCTCCCGTTTTTTCCTCCATACAAAACCAATTCAGGTTTAGGCTTGTACTTGTCCTTACACACCTTCCCGTTCCACCAATGACGAGTTCTCTGTAGGATTCTGGTCAGGATTTTGTCAACCCCTTTCGAATACGTTAATTTTGTTGTCCTTAAGCCATTTTGAGTCACAGGCTAGATGTATTATTATTATTTTGCCTTGAGATGCAAAAATCATGCCTTTCCTTGTGAAGAATCATGATCCGTTTGAATGAAGTGCACCGCTGCATTGTGCAGCAGAGCATCCTCAGAGCATGATGCTGCCGCCGCCGCCACCACCACGATTCACATACGGGCTTGTGTTCATGTGCAGGCTCCGCCTCCATTCCTCCAAAAATAACAATGTTCATTATGGCCAAAGAGTTCACTCAAATCAAAGGGATTTTCTACAAAAAGGTTAATCTTTTAATCTTCTAGGATTTACCTAATGTGTGTCAAATTGTGGTCACGTGTTGCTCACGTGTATAGAAAGTGAAATGTATAAGAATGTATGCAAAGCAGGTCTATAGGATCTTGTGGGACGGTGGTTTAGTGGTTAGCACGTTCGCCTCACACCGCCAGGGTCCGGGTTAGAATCCCGTCTCTGCCATGTGTGTGTGGAGTTTGCATGTTCTCCCCGTGTCTCAGGGGTTTTTTCTCCCGGTTCTCCGGTTTCCTCCCTGTCCAAAAACATGCACGGTAGGTTGATTGGAAAGGTGGCACCTTGGAAAATTGACCCTAGTGTATTAATGTGTGTGTGTATTCAGGGTGTATTCTGCCTTAATGCCCATAGGCGCCTGAGATGGACACAGACTCCCCGTGACCCGTGGGAAGCTCGGATATAGCGGTAGAAGATGAATGAATGAATGAATATATACTCTGACTCATCAAGTAATCACATACCAATGTGTTTACTGTACAAAATGCATGCCTCTGTCCTTTTTAAAAGCCTTTTTGGTGTGATTGTTTTTCCCCTTCCTTCCAGAGAAGACCTTGATGACGAAGAATATGAGGAAACCAAAAAAGAGACCCTGGAGCAGCTAAACGAGTTCAACGAGTCGCTGAAGAAGCTCATCTCGGGGAATATGACCCTGGTGGATGAACTGGGAGGGATGCAGCTAGTAAGATATTGTTATGCAGTTTTCTCTCAGTGGGTAAATATTGTATCAGGGGGTCACAGTTAATTAGGATTTGGATCATACTGTCTCATATTTTAACACATCAGTATACAATATAAGAAGGAATCCTTTTTAGTATTTTTTACCCCAGACAATTTTTCATTATTACAACTAACAACATTATTTAGTAGTGATTATTAATGGCTTTGAAAATGCCCAGTATGTCGTTTTTTTAATGGTTTTATATAATTCGTATAATTTCTTTTTACTTTCATTTTGTTTAGTTAACCTCTTTTAGTTTCATTTTCTGTGTGAAATCAATTCTTCTCTCAGGCTATCCAAGCTGCCATCAGCCAAGCCTTTAAGACGCCTGAAGTGATTCGACTGTTTGCGAAGAAGCAACCTGGCCAATTACGGACGAGACTCGCAGAGGTAATATACAGAAATATAAAATCACGTCTTTTATCATTTACATAACTGCATAATTGATATTGTTGTTCTAACAAAATAATGTAGATACTAGATTTTGACTTTGCAGATTCTGCATCGATAGTTGAACTGTGGGCAAAAATCCATTCTGAATGTTTTTAAGAGCGACCTCTAGAGGCGAGTCACTGACACAGCTTTCTGTTTGTTTCTACGTGTAAGTTGCACAATAAGATATGTGCAAATAAATTAATAAAATTATAGAATAAAATAAAATAGAATAAAATATATATAAATTATATATAATTTATATAAATTATATTGTTTGTTTTTGTGTGTGTGTGTGTATGACCGAAGCTAGACATCAGTATATATATATATATATATATATATATATATATATATATATATATATATATATATAGATATATATATATATATATATATATATATATATATATAATATATATAAAATTCAGTTAGCTAATTTACTAAGCCACTTAAACCCCCCTAAACAAGATATTTCCCCCTAAAATGTTGAAAGCCATAAGTCTTGGCCTCACACTGAGTGACAAATTTTTAAAGGCCCTGTTGTCTGCATTTATCCCGAGTGGGCCGTGTTTTCTCCTGTCACAAGCTTTCCCTGTATTGTAAACAAAACATGTATAGCAGTCAAACAGCAAAGCAAAGCATATATATATATATATATATATATATATATATATATATATATATATATATATATATATATATATATATATATATATTGAATATATATAGTTTCGGGGGGTTGTGTTGAACATTGCTGTTGTTTGTTTTCCAGATGGACCGGGATGTAATGGTGGGGAAACTTCCTAGAGATGTGTACACTCAGCAAAAACTGGAGATCCTCACCGCCCTGAGAAAACTGGGCGAGAAGGTGAGACATGTCCATTCTGTTTCTGAATCTGGTGCATGTCATTTATGGCACGGCCATCTTTTATTCTTGACGACCAGAAAGTGTTTGTTTGTATAGTAGATGGGACTTGGTGGGTCATAAAACAAATGAAAATATAAGGACAGAGAGAGATCTGATGTGTGTAGCACTCTGAAGTCAAACTGTAGCTTTACGTTTACATGAGACTGGTTCTCTGGAACGTGATGAGTTTAAAGACACCAGCAAGATGCCCTGATGGGCCCCCAAGCGAGGCCCCTTTACCCTCCTCCGCTGAGTTGTAATTTGGTCTGGATTAGGGCATTTGAGAAATGAGATAAATGTAAAGTCTGTACCATTAAAACAGTGCCTAATGTGCTTTGCTGTTCATAATGACATTTTATTTCCCCCCATCAGCATTGACATATAAAAAACAGACTAATGGGGAAGTGATAATGAGTCTTTCTACCACACTATAAAACTGTAAATGGATAAAAAGTAAATATGAGAAACTGATTTGCATATAAATATAATGTGTTTATATGTTTTTTTTTTATTTAAATGTCATTTTTTAGTGAAGATTTTTTTTTTTAATTAGTGTATGATCACTGCAAATGAAGGTCTGTTAATAGTAGCAGTGAAACATATGTAACCCCTGTTTAATGTACTGTAATTTAAAGCAAGCAAGGAAAATGTGACATTTTTTGGATGGATTAATGGATGTTGGTTGCATCTCTAGTCAGCCACCATTGGTTAAACCTCACTGATGCTGAATGGGTAAAATTATCTTCTTGATTTTATTTGCATATTTAGACTTTAACTCAGTGTAAATCCAACACAGAAATAGTAGTCATAAAAGAAGGTATCTGTATGTGCGTTAATACATTGTTAGATAGAGAGAAAGTGTGTGTATGGATTATGTGTCTGTTATATCGATGATATAAATCCTTCCCCTGCATAACTGTAGATTATTCATTCATTCATTCATCTTCTACCGCTTTATCCGATCTTCCCTCTGGTCACGGGGATCCTGTGCCTATCTCCGGCGTCTATGGGCATTAAGGCAGGATACACCCTGGATGGAATGCCAACCCATCACAGGACACACACACTCACATTCACACACACATTCATACATTATGGACAATTTTCCGAGGTGCCAGTCAACCTACCGTGCATGTTTTTGGACCGGGGAGGAACCCGGAGAACCCGGAGAAAGGCACAGGGAGAACATGCAAACTCCACACACACATGGCCAAGACGGGAATCGAACCCCGGACCCTGGCGGTGTGAGGCGAATGTGCTAACCACTAAACCACCGTGCCCCCTCTGTAGATTATTATTAATATTATTATTATTATTATTATTACAGCTTACAGTCGAGGACACAGCTTTTCTCACGGAAAACGTCAGTGCTACTCTGAGCCAGTTTGAGAAGGTCACAGCGAATATGGGTGTGTATCGTGTGTAATGACTCCATTAATCATGATGGAAAAAATGATGGAGTCCTGTTGTAAATGCAGGTGTTTTTTTCTGGAAGGTTTGCGTGAGAATTACAGCAGACTGAACATTAATCTTGGCGTGGAAAATTAGTCTTTTCTTTAGAGTTAGTAAAGTCAGGTACTGGTGTAGGGTTCAGGTTTAACTATTCTAAAGGACTATTGTTAAAAAGCTCTATAAATGAAATTGAATTGAATATTTAGCCTTGATGGTTGCGGATGTTTACTACATTTGTAATGATAGTATATATATAATAATCATCTAGAATCCTTTTTTATAGTTATAGCTATATAATATAATTTATCATTTATAGTTGAAGCTAGATCTGCAGCCAAACAGTAATCAGAGAAATAAATGATATTATAATGTAATAAAGCTTTGCTGCATTAGAAAGTCATCAGTATATACACAATGAATAGTGATATAACACTAATGTCACATTTATTCCTGCAGGGTCTTTAAAAAGTCTTTAAAAAAAAAAACAAAAGTTAAATTATGTCATCCTTAAATGTAATTTTTTAATGGTGGCTTTTAAACGATTTATTTATTTATTTTTCCCAATTCCTGTAGGATCTGAAGATAAGATCATGGCCTTAGCGAGTTCCGGAGTGGAAAAGACCCAGACTTAGTGATTCATCTTTCTCCCCATCCCCCCCCTCATGTGCTGTTTTCTGTAAATGATGTGTGTGTGAACATTTTTTAAAATGTTTTTAATGTAATATTAAGTCTTGGACCTGCACCGTTTTTTTTAGGTTTAATAATTTACATTCTTAACCCCAATGACCTCTAAAATACTGTGTGATGTTTCTCTACAGTCAAAGTGAAATCTAGGAATCGGATTTAATGTAAAATACTTGACATTCGGTACAGTCTGATATCTGATTTTATGTTTTGTTAATTACTAAAAGAATGTCTCCATGTTGGATTGTATGGACAATATCATATGAAAGAAATTTCTTACGCTGTGTTTCGTCGTTTTTATATCTCTATGAAATCTACACACGACACCAATGAATGCCAGAATCAGATTTTAAAAAAATTTTCACTTTCACTGCAGATTACAAATTGTAAGCCATAGTGATAAAAACTAGATGTTTATAAGAACTGTACGTTTCCTTATGTGTCCTCGGGTGGTTTCCTTTTTCTACTCTTAATATTTACATCATAAAACATAACTTGATTATGACATCATGATACACTATATTCACAAGTTTGTGGACACAATAAGATTTTGTATGTTATGTTAATATACCTGCTAAGCTTATGGACTATGGGAAGAGACTCCACTAGATTTGTGTGTACTTGTGTACATTTTAGTGACGTTTCAGGTACACCGGGGTTAGGTAGCCTACGGTACAGTTCCAGTGCTATAGCCACCCACTCCAGTCTATATAAAGCAGGTAGGTGGTGGCCCAGTGGTTAAGGTGTTGGACTCTGGACCAGAAGATCATGGGTTCAAACCCCACTACCACCAAACTGCGACTAGTGGGCCCTTGAGCAAGGCCCTTAACCCTCAATTGCTCAGTTGTAAGTCGTCCTGGATAAGGGCTTCTGCCAAATGCTCCAAATGTAAAGCAAGTCTACATGAATCTGTCTTTGTGCAAGTTCCAAGTGACATTTTTTCTCTCTCATGTAAAAACTACATATAAAATTTGTCTGCCTTAATGCAAATGAGTTTACAGCTTGTAAGAAAAGCATGTTTATTGAGCGTGTAGGTCATCAGCACAATCCGGTAATTAGTATTATGTGATGTTACGAGCTCATCCTCTGCAAAACAATTAACGCTTGCAGAAATATATTGCCGGTGAGGTGCTAGGATTTGAAAAAAGGCTACTAATTTAGCTAAATTGATTGTAAAAAAAAATAAATAAATAAATAATAAATAAATAAAGGAATGTCACATCGTTCTTTTTTCTTGCCCAAATAGAAAACGAGTTAAAAAATGCCAGATCTGTACACACTGTACTTCACTATATAAACGCTAGGGGGCACAATTGACATTCAAATTAGGACTATTTGGGGAATCGAGATATTTTTCTCATATTTGCCCAAAGCATTTTAATTTTCATGATGATATTATTTAAGACCGCAAAGCACCCGAATAATCAAATGTCTACAAGCAGACATATAAAATCGTAGAAGAAATGACCAAGGAGCTTGAAACTTAATTCCATCTCATCATCCTTTATTTTGTTCATGAGCAAGCACCAACTTTCACCAAAATTCACCATTAAATGTAGAAAAGTGAATGAGGGCAGCATCCAACATTTCTCAACTTCTCACACCTTCCATTCAAAAGAATTTGAATCAAATCAGATGAAAATAAAAAGGAATCTAATAATAGGCAATGCCGTTTGCAAGGTGTGATTCAGTAGAAGGCTTATAGTTTTCATATTTCTATCTGAATCTCTAAAGCCATAGAACATGAACAACTTCTACTCTCACCCTCATTTTATTTTATAGGCTGGACTTAGCACATGGAGCAGAAGGTAAATCTAAATTTACTGACGGGCCAAAATAAACAAAACAAACAAAAACCCACAACTCTGCTGAGAAAAAAAATGTCACATGTTCTGTCCTACCTTTCGATGATATTTCTGCTGGAAAGACTGACCCTAACAGCCATTTCCTTCTAACCACCTTTCAGTCATACATGGAATGGTCTGCTTTCATCCGGTGACTACAAATGAACAGAATTAAGTGGTTGTACTAAATAGAAAACACCATATAAAAGAAAGGGGGGAAAAAAATATTGAGAGATACAATTTGTGCAAGGAACCTGTGCGGAGGGGAAAAGGGTTATTTTACCGGGTTCTCGTGCTGCCCTGATGTCTTGGTTAGGAAATCCGGCAATAAACTTCAAAATGAGCTTCCACTATCATATAATCACACGTTGTTAATTTCATACCCACGTACACTGCCTAAAGAATTTGAATTATATACATCTCTTTAGAGGTGGAGTTCCTCGAACATGATTTAGTACAATATTTATTCGTGATACAATATGGATCTACGTTCTCTACACATCGACGTGAACACGGGACACTATGCAGGACGATTAATACGGTCATAAGTGATCGAAACTAGCTGTTGACTAAAAAAAAAAAAGAAATTTAAATCAAATCAAATAAAACAATCACTTCGCTATAGCTGTACAATCCCAATGTTTACACAAGTACGGGAATAGGAAAATGGCCACCGGTTAGGATGGTTGTGGATGAGGGTTGTGTTGGTTATGTTACTGTGCAGCGACAGGCTAAAAGGCACTCCCGACTCCATTAAATCAATCACGGACTGCAGCTCATCTCTCATCTCTTTCTGTTACCAGATTGTACCGGGAAACGACAACAAATTTCCAGTGAAGAGAAGACTATCACAAGAGCGCTCTGAGTGACCTCCAGTCAGTCATATACAAAAAAAAAAAAAAAAAAAAAAAAACTGGACTAGTCTTGACAGCAGTACTAACTACAGGAACATAAGGAAAACTTTTGGATTTCAGCAGTAAACAGAAAACGTCCATGCAAGGAATCACTAAACTAAATAAAGTAACACCCCCCAAATCCATCCTTTCTACATATTAACATTCTCAAATATTTAACATTCCATTCCAAAGCCTGCTAGCCGAATCCACAGAGCCTGACCTTTATTACGGATCCAGAAATGCTTTACAAAATATAGAATGGACCTGCAGACGAGCCTACCAGAGGTCTTTGAACCATTGGCTATAATAACGACCAGAACACACCTCCGTACATGGGAATTTCCACAACAGCGGATCCATAAGCGAAATGCAATTTCTTTGTTTATCCCAATAAAGTATTTTCCGAGACCGGAATGACCGAGCAGCCAGTGAATCACACTGAGGCAAATCAAGCAGAATTTATACACCAAAGAATAAATCCCCCCCCCCCATCCCCCCCCCCCCCCCCCCCCCCCCCCCCCCCAACCCCCCCAAACCCCCCCCCCCCCCCCCCCCCCCCCCCCCCCCCCCCCCCCCCCCCCCCCCCCCCCCCCCCCCCCCCCCCCCCCCCCCCCCCCCAAATCCCCCCCCCCCCCCCCACCCCCGCCCCCCCCCCCCCCCCCCAGCCCCCCCCCCCCACCCCCCCACCCCCCCCCCCCCCCCCCCCCAAAAAAAAAAAAAAAACCCCAAAACATTTATTCATCTGTCTGGAGGATCAGGGTCTTGTCATCCATCACACAAAATCATCACCAAACTCCAGAAGCTCCGTTTGTCCAAGCTTGATCAGAAAGGGTTATGACAACGTTACAGGAAAAAAGTACCACTACCACTCCAAGATGGCTTAAATGGAGAGTGCCTAAACTGTACAACATACAGTACCATTTAAACAAACGAATAATCATCACCTGGACGCATTATTCAGATGGTCCAAAAGTATAAACCTCTGTCCAATAGCGGACTTCACAGAAATGAAAAACATCAATGCCTCGAGTTGCAGCATTTGCACCTGTGCAAGCCTAGATTAGCCTGATTTCACACCCGCCCACCCTGTTAAATAAAAATAACAATTAAAACAAACAAACAAAAAAAAACAACAATCCAAAAGACGAGACAAAATAAGCAACACTTTGCCACAGAAACCTCAGCTTCTGTCATGGGTTTCTTTCTCTAAAGCGCATAAGCACGATGGAAGAGCTTAGCCACATTGTTCCCCCCAAACATGCCCCAAACAAGAGTTTCTCTGCTAGAGTCTCTGTAACACCCCCCACCCCCCCCCCCCCTGTAGCCCTGTTTTAATACCCCCCCCCCCCCCCCCCCCCCCCCCCACACACACACACACACACACACACACACAGAGAAAAAAAAGAATGTACTCGAACAGCAGGTGCTGCGACGCTTTGGATACGGGACACCATGGTTTCGTCGTATTTACAAAATATCAAAAAGCAAGGTTGTTCTACACGCATGACTTTGCAAATTCTTCATGCACTATAAAGAGTAGAAAGGAAACATGGAACAAGAAGAGCAAGAAGCATTATCAAAAGCAGGAGGGAGAGAGAGAGAGAGAGAGAGAGAGAGAGAAAAAAAAGAGGTGCGACATCTCGTTAAAGTTCTGTGAGCAAACTAATTCCCGATAGATCTGTGTGCAATATACATTAAAATCATTCTCGGGTTTTAATGAACTTATACAAAAAAAAAAACAAAAAAAAAACGAGGAAGATGGTGCAAGGCTGTGTCGTTGCTGAGCTAATCAAAAATAAAAATCTAGGCCAGGTATCCCACAAATGAAAAAATATTTATATATAATACGGAAATTTAAAAAGAAAAAACAAAACAAAACTAGCATTCAGCTATTATGTGATAGTTATACTACACTGAACATCACCACTAAGCTGACACCAGGGAAGCCTTGGCCGGTGGAAATTAAGCTGACATCCGTCACCACAGACACTAAATATATATGTATTTATAAGTATATATATATATGGATTTTTCTTCAAGGCCTTTTTTTGTTTTTACTCATGGCTCCATTGGAATCTGGCGAGGAAAACTGGGACTCCCCATTGGTGGAGAGGTGAAACAGCAAGTAAGTGAGTGGGTAGGCGGGTGGAGATTTGTGTATGTGTGTGTTTGTGTATATGTGTATGTGTGTGTATATATGTTATGTGTGTGCTCTGCAGCGTCAGTAGGTCAGAGTGGAGTCGTCCCACTCGAGCTGCTGCTGTCGGCTGGTGCCCTGCTGGTCCTCGGGCTCCGCCCCCTCCTCGTCCTCGCTGCTCTCCGACTCCGCGCTGGTGATGTCGTCTTCCTCCTCGCCGTCTTCGCTCTCCTCTTCCTCGTCCTCCTCTTCTTCGCTGCTGTGCTGATCCTCGTAAGTCTTCTCGGGAGGAAAAAGAGGGAAGAATGACTGGAGTAACTATACAGCCGGTACAAATCTGCTCACTGGATTCGCTAGCGTTTTTTTTCTCTCTCTTTCTCTCCACCATGTCATTTGAATTGCAATTTTGCTTTTGTACGTGGTTTTGTACAAACTGTTGCTGCTGCGAGAATACAGAGTGTTTCCATAACAACAGCCTGGCATGAGAGAGAAAAACATTCAGCCTTCGTGCTGTTCGGGCTAATTAGCTGGAAATGTAAAAGTAGTGACAGCTGATGCTTCAGCTCTCACAGACAGAAATGTCCATAAAAGGGGTTCATTAGTATTAATAATTAGGATTTTCTTTTCTTTTTATTTATTTATTTATTTTAAATAAGTTTAATCACTGTATTCACAATCACATATTTCTGTCTGGATGTTAGCTAGCTCTGAATGTTTTCTGTTTACCAAGCTGTTCAAACACGATACACTCTCCTCAAGACACACGGGTGAAATCTAAAGTCTATCTACTATCCTTTATACCTCCATGGGATTGACAGTGATGGTAAGGGCAGAGTCGTCCCAGTCCATCTCGTTCTCTTTGCCGTTCTCCTGGTCTCTCATGGTGCGCTGGTGAGCGGCGCGGATCCGGAACACTCCCAGGATGATCATAAACACCAGGAAGCTCACACACACCACGATGACGATTGTGGCAGCACTGGGGACGACTGTGGGCCAAGGAAGAACGAGACAAACCGGAAGAAGATTTAGTGTTTAGGCGTATTTCACTTTCTTTTATCTGTGTTTCCACTTTAGCGTTTCAGCCAGCTATCCATAATGCATTATTTGATCCGAATCGTTTCCACGTCCTCCCAAGATTCCCTTTTGAAATGTAAGAAGGTTGGGGGGAAAAAAAACCCCACATTTTTAACAAATAACCCAAGAGAGTATTCTTTTGAGTCTTGTGTGTAAAAATGGATTAGTAAAATAATCTACGCCCACACTGGCCATAATAAAGACGCATGTTAGGGATAGGGATAGGGAATAGGGATAGGGAATGTCTGCACGGAAGAGAAATGGTGAACAGATGGAGGATTGGAAGAGAGCAGGAAGTCATACCTGAAGCTTGATGCGTATTGGCCAGGTTGTGTCCAGACAGGTCCACCGAGGCGTGCTTAACTTGGTTGATGAACTGAGGCTGATACATGGCATTATTAGCGTGCTCAACTGGGTTAGCTGTGTGGATCACATTGACCTGAGAAAATACACACAGTAGAATAGAGATTGTTTCATTCCACTTTGCCCCATTGTATACAGAAATAAATATACATCATATATTATATTATATATACATCATATATTATACATATATTATATATTACATAAATATATTATTCAGATATGATAATCATAGTTTCTTCAGGTTTCACAAAGTCAATTTTAAGATCATTAAGGATGAAATTTAAGACTGGTATCAATAATAAGTATACTGTAAGCAGCTAACCTTAACCAAGCCTTACATTATTTTGTGAAAGTAAATAAAACCTGTTTTTACAATTTTGATTTTTTAAAAATTTCCTGGAATCCTGGAAACCCAGGATTATATCATTCTTTTATAACCCAACAGCCTGAACAGCCTTACCTCGACCTTGAAGTCATTGCTGATGTACCGGCCATTGAGTTCTGAGCAGACCAGCTTGAATTTCCTATCAAACAGAGCTTCTGTGTGCCAGTTCCTGTAACGAATGAGGTGCAGGACCTGCTCGTAGTTGGCCATTGTGTTTACGCCTAAACCCAGACATAAACAAAAATACAGGCAGGTGTACTAATGTAAATAGATGAACACTTGTATTTAATAGGTTTTTTTCTTATATGGAATGTGCATTTTTGGAGAAACCCACCGGTGATGATCATGCCCATGTTTGAAGAGCTAATCTCCAAGCCTCTTTGCTGAACCTGAGCCAAATCCACCTCCAGACTCTCGTGATTGCTGTCCAGATCTTCTCCAACTACGGTCACTTCACATGTGTCCAGGTTATGCATGATCTCTTCAGAAACCACCGATTCTTGCACTGCCAACAACATTTGCATATTAATACAGAACCATTGGGACTTCTCTTTCATTAACAGTTATATCAGGTTTTGCATTCCATTCTGGAGTAACAGATAATTATGAATACATTCTGTCATAAACATTTCCAATCAAAGTGATAAAAAAATGCAAAAAAAAAACCTCACAAACAAACAAAAGCCAATATTCCTGCTGCTATTTTTTGCAGTCGTTCATCTTTAAGGCTCCCACGGAGAACAGCTATTTCCGGAACAGCACGGTTTTGTTATTTCAGTGATTTTTCTTCCGAGTCTCCTGAAAACATGACTTCATTTCGCCGTGTCCTCTAGCACGTATTACTTAATGTTCACTTCCTCACGCCGCAGATCTGGCAGATGGCGCAGCTTTCATCCCGCCATCCGTCTCTCCTATAAACCCCTAAAGCTTTCCAACTGCTCTCACGCCTTTCAATCTCTCCGTTTGTTACTGTCTCTGTCTCCGTTACTGTGGCAACGTACCCGTGGGCTCGTCCTCTCCCTCGGCCTCGGCCTCCACCTCACGCGTGATGGTGCTGACAACGCGCAGTTCGGGAAACAGCGTCACGCCCTCGCTGCTCTCAAAATCGGTCGCGCCGCGTGCAAAGTGGTCGATTCCACTCAGGCTGATCTTTGGCTCCTCTGGCTGGAGGACCATCACGTAGCCCTCTGCGTCCGGCACCGCGATGCACGTCTCCTCGTTAAAGCACCTGAGCAGAAAAGCACAGAAGCAAAATATGAACCTGTATACAGATATAACGTATACACATAATATAGAAATGGCACCAAAAATGAATGAAAGGAAATTATGGAGGAAATCTATCTAGAAAATGCAATAATGGCTGTGCATTGACATAATAATTAAAAGTAAATGTTTGGCCATCTTGAATGCACCTTTCTTGCTTGTATATTTAAAACAAAATCATGTAGATTAAAGAGAACGGCCTGCTAAATACTGACTTGACCGTGGTTGTGACACGAAGGTGGCGAATTCCCGGTGTGGGGAACTGCCTGGAGTTCAGGTAGGAGATGTGCTGCATGACCTTCTCGAAGCTCACGATATCATCTCCCTCCAGAGTGAGAGAAGACTGATTGGGGTTGAAGTCCACCTGAAAGAAAACAAGTAATGAGTCGGACACTAAATCACCACCGCCAATATTTTATTTATTTATTTATTTATTTATTTATTTAAATGAGCCCAGAATGTTCTTTCCAGTTTTTAAGATATATTTTTTTATACCTCTGTACTGCATCACTAACAGATATAAATATATACCTTTACAGCAGAAGCCACTTCCTCTGGGAGCTGAACATCCAGACCCTCCTTACACGTGTACAAGCAGTCGATGACCTTCTTATTCTCCAGCTTTCCAGAGCGAATCATGAGGCCGGCCAAGTTGCCGCGGAAATATTGGGTCATGTGAGCACTGCCACCTGGATAATTCAAGGAAATGGAGTGGATAAAGTAATTAATTAGTGATTAAAAGCTAGCTGTCTTTTTTATCTCCAGGGACTGAAGCATGCGCTGTATCTTCATATTCACAACAAAAATGATTCATGCAAGTTAGTATGGCCACTTTGCTCGAACGGTCCACAGAGAGAGATGAATAGACCAATACAGGTCTGTGGGCTCATGCATCTCTGCTCTCGCGTTACTTTCAATCATGGAGATAAATAATGAACAAATGGATGGAAATGAACATGAAAATGGGTGAAATTAAAGCATAAAAAGGTTTGAAAAATTACAAGCTATTCTGTTACATGCGAGCTAGTGTGTGCCAGAGGAAGCAAGTTTTAATACGTTGAAATGACATTTGAATATCATATTTGCGTCCTCTTAGACGCGATGCAATTGTAGGTCACGATCTTGCATCGGTTACACGTGTGCGTGAAGGAGACTGTGAGCTGAGCCGGGAGCCGTGCTCCGTTATTTGACACAGCTTTGGTACATTGGGGTCACTTAGCAAGATGTCAGAGATAAGTCTTGCAGAAGTACTGCTGGCACAAATAACACTGTTATGCGATGCTGTGCAACACTTGAAATGCGATACGCTCGACATGCAAGCTCGATCTGCTGTATGCACTTTCAACGCATGTACTGGTTTGCAGGAAAATGAAGAAAAATGCTAGAGAGAAAGAAAGAAAGAAAGAAAATAAAGAGTAGATAAGAGCAGGCGGGATATGTGCCACAACATCTGGCCAGGATCACCTCATGCTGGAAATGTTATGCAAATAGAAGCTGTGTGTGCATCCAATTCTCGCACAGCTCAAGTCAAGCTATTTTCAGCTGTGCGAGAATTGCATGTATGAGGTGTTAATTCATGAACAAACTCTCTGATTCGTGCGATTTAGGGAAAGATTCAGGCAACCTGTCAAAGGCTCTGAGCCTGTCTCTGTGTCATTGTCATGTCCTGAGAAATCTGTGGAGGTAAGACAAGAAGAGTGGGGAAATGCGAGGCTTTGTTTCAGTTAGGAAAAGGTTCAGTAGGGTTTTTACAAGATCATGCATTTTTTGTCTACACTTGACTTGATCCTTGACTCATATTGTTATCTTATTTCTCGGTTTTAATGATGTTTTACAAATTGCATACACTGAGCAAACAAGAAGCATATTAGCAAACGGATGCAAATGTATCGCCCAACTATCTCTATTATGCTTTGTGGTCATAGGTCTATATTTATTTGCAATGGAAATTGAAGGTATTTACCTTAAAGAAAAAACAAAAAGAGAGAGGAATAATTATTTTGAATGTATTTAGAAAAACATAATAGCAGTGACATAATACCAGTACCTTGCCAGCAAGCACCAATAGTCAGCTGAGTTTCAATCTTAGAGGCGTGGAGAGGGTAATCCTGTGTGACCAGGAAGGGCTCAAAGGAAGCTCCATCCACAAACAGAGACACGGCAGGGAAATCGATGTTCAGCACGTAGTGATGCCATTCTTTATCACATACCTGAGAGCAAGCAACAGATCCAATTCATATATATATATACATACATACACATGAATACACATATGTGTGTGTGTGTGTGTGTGTATTTATATATGTGTATGTATATACAGACAGATATAGAATATATTTCACAAATCCTTTCATCTCTTCCATCTTGCATTGTTACTGGTTGAACAATAAAGTATAAACTAGTTCTACCAACTATTATAAGATGCTCTGGTGCATTTGTTTACATCCAATCATTCATTCATTCATCTTCTACCGCTTATATCCTATGTTCCCTGTGCCTATCTCAGGCGTCATCGGGCATCAAGGCAGGATATGCCCTGTATGGAATGCCAACCCATTTCTAGGCACACACACACTCACATTCACACACTAGGGACAATTTTGCAAGATGTCAATCATCCTACCGTGCATGTTTTTGGACCGAGGGGAAACCAGAGGGGAAAAAAAACCCTGAGGCACGGGGAAAAAATGCCAGCTCCGCACACATATGCGGGAATCGAACCCCCAACCCTGAAGGTATGAGGCAAACGTGCTAACCACTAAACCCCTGGGCCCACTATTTGTTTGCAAAGCATTCAAAATTCTAAAGAAAAGAATCAATTTCGTGTAAAATATTTACTGAAATGAACTGAAAAGGATTTCAAAACTGAAAACATGTAAATTCCCTAAATTCTGCCTACACAGAAAGTTTTGGAATTTCGAACCCTCTCACACATTCCTTCCTTAGTGTCGTATCAGCTGTATAAATCTGCTGTATAAAAACTGCAGCACATACTAAGCCTTCTTCAAATGTATTAGTTCAGATTTACATGCTGAACACAGAATCACATTCACTATTAATCTGTACACTACATGTACACATAGACACATAAACATGAACAGCCACAATAGTGTCTTTGTTGACTTACTTGGTCGAGTTTCCAGTGGAAGTCTGCTGGTTTGTAGTTCTCCGCTTCGCTCGGGTCCTGACGCAGGAGCAGCACCAGGCGGCAGTTGTGCACGTACAGGGAGTAGTGATGTCTGTTCATTTCTGTAGAAGAAAGTAGCACAGGGAACACATGCTAAACAATCCATTTGTTAGAACACATAATAACGTGTGTAGTGCGGCTGTTATCAGCCAATCACTGTATTAACACCACCTTTAACCATGTCCTATCATATTTGGGTATATGGCCTCGTGCCATCCGGATGGGAAGGCATTCACCCCTCCAGTCAAATGTCCTGTTTTCATTCAGGTCACAGCACAGCTGCTTCCAGTATGCAAGGACATCGAGTTGATCTAATCCCCGTTACACAAGCTCCAATGCCCGCTGATAACATTGTCTAGCTTTTCTCAGACATGGGACAAGGCTTTAATGACCCACTTGCAGACCAACTCTAAGCCTTCTGCTGCCAAATAGACTGTTATACTGTCATGAAATTAAATGTGGCGTGACGTAAATTACAGGGGTGAATCTCAAAACATTGTCTAAGACCATATGATAGCTATCAATCGTTAAGGACATACAGGACCGCTCTCAATATAAGTGCACATTATGCTGCTCTGACCTGTCTTGTCAGAGTTGCAGAGGATGGTCTCCTTCTCTTGACCACCGGGTCCGTGCCTCATCCACACCGAGACGGTGAAGGGCTCCTTCAGGCTTGTGCTCACCACGCCATCAGGAACCTTTACAGCCTGAGTGCCATTGAATTCAAAGACCTGGTCGCTGTCGTGGCCGTTGTCGGTGGGCAGGCCCGTGGTCCAGTTGGCGGTGCTGCTGGGAGAGGGCAGCAGCTCTACAGTGCCGGAACTGGCACCTGAACATAACCGGAGGGTGGACATTACAAAATCTGCATTATAAGGCTTCATGAGTTTCTTGTAGGGGCGTAACAGTACATGCATTCGTTAACATTAAATGTAAAACACACATGTCTGTAAAACTCCCATTGGGCCTAACAAAGACTCCATTGATGTAATAATGTAATAATAATTTTAAAAGATTACCCAATTTAATCAATATAATAAAAATGGTATTATTTAACTGAGCAGGCATTCTATTTAAAATGTAATCTGGTTCAAATGTTGATGTTCACGAATAAAAAAACAAAAAACAAGAAGCTATTCTTGTTTAGTCTAAACACAGAATAAATTAAATACCGTGAGTCATACAGCATTAACAAATAGCTCTGACTCACCACACAGGCGGTGCAGGGATTTCTCAGAGTACGTGTCTCGGTCACAGCCTTTGCCGATGTGGTTGGTCTCTAGCTCGATGCTGGCCTGGATGGAGGTGATTGGCTCCTCGCAGGTCTCCAGACGAATACTGGGAAACAGGGCCAGACTTCCTGTGCCGGGCTCGTACTCGATTCTCTTATTAAAGCCTTAGGAATGAGACGCATACGAGAGGTTTTACGTTCCTTGTAATATAAAGCCATAATGGTTAAGCTATTAATTCTAGTAGTGAGAGACCTATGGGACAACACAGGCCATATAAAAAAGAGTCCGACCGATGTATTCTACAAACAACAGTCTTGACTAATGAAGCAGGCTGCTAAAGCATCACAAAGCCACAAGAATGAATTAATTCTCAGAATTAGCCAATCACTGTAGAGTAAGCAGTTTAGATTAAGCGTTGTTGTAACTTCTATGTACAGTACACAGGGCACTTGAATACCTTGCCAGCCGGGTTTGCAGGTTGGTTTGACGTTGATTTTGACAAGGACGTCCTCGGAGGCGCGGTTCTTCCCGCAGTCGAAGGCGGTCACTGTCAACTTGTAGGTGCGCTCTTTGCTGTAGTTCAGCTTTTCGGTGTTCTTGATGTTACCTGTGGCACAAAAAAAAACATCTTTCACTTATACCACAACAAATTTCAGCATGTGGCCTGAAAATTGCTGACACTAATTATTCCTGGTTCACCTTCAAAATAATGCATGTCAGTTAAGAGCAATTCAGTGCTCTAAAAATAAGAAGGGATGTTTTTTGGCCGAGCACATCCTCAATCCCTCATCTTACCGTCCTTGTCGATGGTGAAGGGCACGTCTGGGGTGACGATCTCGTAGCTGCAGATCTGACTGAACTGGAAAGAGCAGTCGGCGTCCACAGCTTCCACCTTCAGGATGCTGTCGTGCGCTTTGCCCTCCACGACCGTGGCCTTATACGACTTCTCCTTGAACACGGGTGAGTACTCGTTCATGTCGTTCACCTGGATATGAACAGTCGCCCTGCGGGAGAGCAAAGATTCAGTGCCAAATGGTCTGCTGCTGGGAGGAAACCGGATCCCCCGATGGTGCAGGATTCATCCATTGATAATTGATAACTGACAGGAGGCAATGCAGAGTCACCGACATTCATTCCTTCATTCATTCATTTTTTACCGCTATATCCGATCTTCCCTCGGGTCACGGGGAGTCTTGCCTATCTCAGGCGTCTATGGGCATTAAGGCAGGATACACCCTGGATGGAATGCCAACCTATCACAACCCATTTTAGCAAAATGTCTGCTCGATTATCCAATATCCAAAGTAATTTTCATTAAAAATAAAATGAATCACTTTAATGAATTGTTTATTATAGTGATTAAATCGAGTACTAAATTACATTAAATAAATAAATAATGCGCTCAAAGTGCAAGGCAGAGAATAAAGAAATTTGCAGTCCGCCACTTATGTTCCTGAGGGGACACCGATTCTAACTATTTTCCGCATGTAAAAAAAAGGATCGTATTGTACCGAACTGACAGCTTTGTACACAATAATTTCATTATGGTGTTCATGACACAATTTGGTGCCTTATTGGTCAAAACAAACATTAGTAATATTAATAATATGAACTGTTCAATGAGTCAAATGTTGAGATTCCATCACTTCAGTGACTTACTTGTGGGATTTCTTCATGTTGTCCCCATCTGGACCTTCTCCGCAGTCATAGGCCTGGATGGTGAATGTGTGCTCCTTTTGCAGCTCACAGTCCAGCTTGTCCTTGGCCCGGATCACTCCTTCGCCTGTGGACTTGTCCAACATCACCGCCTCAAACGGAACATTCTGGCCATGAATACGGAATCCGCAAATCTCCCCTGGACACGGTGAGAAAGGGGTAAAACACAGAGGCTCAGACCAAACATCCTTAAGGACAAACGCAGAGCGCTGTGCACGATATATACAAAAAATAAATCCATGGCAAAAAAAAAAACAAAAAACCAGCACACCACACTAAAATATAAAAAAAAAAAACAGCCAAAGTTGTTTTGGCAGCCAAAGGGGTTGGTACACTTTGGGGTCTGTGAAGGAAGCCAGAAGCGCTGTAGAATGGGTGAGTATTTAGGAGGGAAGGGAGGGTTTTGGGGGGTTGGAGGGAGGGGTTGGGGCGGTTAAAAAGGGGTGAAACTGAGTGTCTTGTCCAAGCCACTTGGTCACATTGCATCCAGTCATGCAGAAAGAAACCCAGAATGTTGACAGGCATTCCACAGGAACACTTGTTATCAAAAGAAAAAAGGGCAGAAACAAAATTAACCAAAACAGTGAATCGTGACATAGTAGCCATTTTATCCCTACCGCATTCATATGTATAACATTAACCCCCGCTTGCTGTTTTTTTTTAGTAAGAATCAACAGAAAGAAAACAAAGTTAAACAGTTATAATAACAGTTGATATCCTGACGACGAGGTATAACATTAAGGTCCAGCTCCAAATTCACGTATACCAGTTTAAGCAAAACGAAACGAAAAGCACACAAATAAAGCACGAAAAAAAGAAAACAATAAATAAAAACAAAACGAAAAAAACCCAGATTTCAACAAAACCCTTTCTTATAGAGATGAGTCAATAATTAATGATCTCTTTTAACAATCATTAACAATGTAAAAGAAGTCTTCCTGTGCAATGTTGTCTCTCTCTCACAGCTTATAAGGACTAAACAAGTAAAGCATAAGAAAAGTGAAAAGAAGTGGTGAAACTGAAACCACTGGATGAGAGCAGGGTTTAGAAATATAGATTGCATGACATCCACACCAAACAACAGCCACTAAAAAAATCAAGTTGGAGAGAAACCTGTATATGCATATACTATTTTTTAAGACGTACACTTCTTGGTACACTTCTACACAACATGGTGAGTACAAGTGCTGGGAATCGTCTGAATTCGATTCCGTGCTGTTACCAACATTTCATTATGTTATTAAAAAAAAGATATTTAAAAATATTTTGTTCCAATTATATATACACAGATATTGAGACTAAATCATCTATAGCTGGAAAATGTATGTTTTTTCAGTTATTTTCTCCAAATAACAAATTTTATCTAGCTGTGTAAAAGATTCACCTTGTAATCTGATATTGAACAGTCATAGTGTAGGACCCAAATATGAAACCCATGTAGAATGAAGTATCATATATACGCGCGGTCCAATTGTGAATCGACTCATTTGAGTCAATGCAGATATTCACACGCTACCCTAAGCACGTCACACAAAAATCTCTTTATACTTCAGGAATAACTTCAGTGACATGATTACCAGAAATGGTCCAATCATCTGTCCATTTCACGCGTATATGCATGTACTTGCTTGTTTTGAACACCATCACGAGACAAAAATACAACCAGGACCTGCATTCTACAGTGGATGTCTCGTGCATTGATATTTCTACATTGTTTAACCCTGGAGAACCTCTTCATCCAGTTCATATATTTATTTTACCAAACAATTCACGGGTGAGGGGAAAAACAAAAAACAAAAAGTAAACCAAACCATTGCAGATAAGTGGCATTATAGAGCATGACATTTCCGTGTGAAGTGATGATGCAATTTTTGTTGTGTGTGTTAGTGGGTTAATAAAGAAAAAAAATATATATATATATATATAAATAAAAGAAGAAGAAAGATAGATAGAATATAAAGTAGAAATATGCAGTAGAAAGAGCCTCTCATCACCTTCTTTGGTGAAGGTCACTTCAAAACTTTCTACAAGAAGGAAGAGAAGATAAAGCTGAGTCAGTCAGAGAAAGGGAAGAGATTCAGAGGAAAGATTCGGCAAAGAGGGCAGAGAGTATCACATTTTTAGATATATACACAGCGCACTTTTAAGGTTTAATTTCATTGATAGCAAACCTTTCTTGCTTGATGTAGATTTAGAATCCTTGCATGCCCTGCTATGTACGAGTGAAAAGTGAAAATGAGTAACTGGTGACGTTGACTTCTTTCGTTTAGTTTTTTAAAATCTTGATATTATCAGCTTTCCCGTTTTTATACTAAATCATAGTCATGAAAAAGCATTATATAATGTCCCTAACGGTACAAAAATACTACAAACGATCCTACAATTGGAAATGTATGAGGAATAAAGGCAGATTGAGTGATAACCGTGCAGTTATACTGAATATACGCACTATTACAATGTGGCTTGTCTAAGCAACCTAGTCAACCATAACTAACTTGTATAAAACAAAGCAAAGGAGATGAATTGTGATAAGGACACATAGTAGAGTTGGAGGGTTGCTTGGCCAGTCTGTTCCTGTACGTACTGCTTGACAGCTTTTCTCCTCCTAATGCCTCGGACTGATAAAGATGTCCATGAGGGCTTTTTTTTTTGACCACATAATTAAAGGTGAAATCTCTATCCAAAGCTGCATTGCAGAGCAAGTCACGCAGGAACAGATTCTAGCATCTTCAACTCTAATAACACGCTCTGCTTGTCCGCTGGCCACTCTCCGCAGTCATTTCTCAAGAGATTTAAGTACTATACGCTTTTCTCCTTGGCCTGCACTCGGGAACACTAGTTCAGTTGGAAAACAGATTGAATGTTAAATAAATAAATGCTGTACCAAGGCCCTCCTTGTTATTCATCATTTATTTGACTTTCATCTCTGAGGTGACACGCAGAAAGACTTGCTTTCGATGAGTCACAGGCAATATTGTGAAGCGATAGAGCTCTGGCTCTGGAATAGCTCCATATAGCACCAGCGGCAGCAGGCTATAAGCCTAGACTGGACTCGTGTCTACAGTACAAATCAATTGCTTAATGAATCAATAATTGTTCATTCCGGCCCAGCTCAGCTGTCACCATGTCGCATATCTGGATAATCTGTATATCCAGGCAAACGTTCTTTTTTTTCCAATATGGCTTGGTTCCACTTATGAAGGCAAAATCAATGTAAAAATGACATATTCTGTCTATACGGAGGTGACACATTTGTGATTGGAGTGCTCTGTCTCAGGATGACTCCACGCCCATTCATGGGGTGTAAAGGTTACTGAATGGCTTGAGGAGAAAACTGACAACGTATATGCCAATACCTTTGTAGTCACTCAAGCTCAAACTCAAACGAACAATTAAGTAGGACATTGGGCTTGAACAACAGCTCGACACCGCTCTCGTTAACCACCAACCGAGGAAACATATTTTTGGAAGAATAGTGATGTCCCCAAAGCAATTTCACATATCAATAATAATGGTAGAAAGTCTTTAGCTGTAACATTCAGGTATCACAATGACTTATGGGTGCATTATTCACCCTCACACACTTTCCTTCTTCTTTTAAAATGAAAAACAAGCTACTACACTACCATGTGGCATGGTACTTTAAAGACGATCGCTGGCATCTAGACTGGTTAGAAGCCTGAGATAACTCAAAGGCCTGGCACTAGTACTTGGAGATAAACCGAGCATTCTATGCTTAAAGCGCTTTGAAATGAGGCCAGAGCAAATGTCCCAGTCATTAGAAGAGGTGCATGCCAAAGCTAGCACTGTATGTCCTCTTTCACTGTGCGACACGAATACACAAGGGAGTACAGTAGAGAAGCAAACACAATTAGTTACTAAATAAGAGGACCTAATAAACACGAGGGCAAAAATGACTAAACACCGTGGATTTGTGCAATACATTAACCATCGGAGAACACAGGATTTACTTCTAATTTTTGAGGTAAATATCCTGTGAGCGCATAGCTATTGACCAATTGACCAATAACAGGTACGCTACAGCTGCTCTCGATGATTGCGAATTCAAATAGCAGGCCTGATGCAATGTAATGAAACTAAACAGTAGTTTCACCTTGAAGGCACCCTGAAGGGTGAAAAAACACACAGGCAGAGAAGGCTCTCTGCTTACAGGTCTTTTCACACAATCAAATCCTATACATCTATCAAAAGGTACACGATATGCTCCTGATGCATTTCCTTTACCTGACAGAAACTCTAGATTATCATACCGCACCTCTTTTGTTTCCATGCGCAGAAGAAGAAGGTATATCGGTGTAGGACACACTCTGCTTTGAGACATGTATGCAACACTATCAACCCTGCTGCAAGGTCAGAGATGTTATGACTAGACAGAGATCTACAGACACGATAACAATGCACGGAGTCTCCTGTTACCTGCATAACGCAAGGGAGCGTCTTTATCCAGCGCTATCAACGGAGGGTCCAGCAGAACTTTGTCGTCGTTTTCGGTCACGATTCCGTGATACGTCGTCTCAATCCATGGCTTGTGTTTGTTGACTGTAAAGGGTTCAAAAGAGAGAAAGAATAATAAGAGATAGCCACATGTATGAAATAATTAAATGACCAATAACTTGACATTTATATCTGTTTTGCTTTCTAAAAATTAATCCTACTATCATCTACTAACTAGGATTAGTACCCGGTGAATGTTATTCAACACCCAACTTAATTTTTGTCACTTTTTTTACAAAATGTATCTGCATCTGTGCTGCAAATAAAGCTAATTATTAGGCAGGCGCATCTTAAACACTATAACGTGTGTACATAGGGGGCACGGTGGCGTAGTGGTTAGCACGTTCGCCTCACACCGCCAGGGTCCGGGTTCGATTCCCGTCTCGGCCATGTGTGTGTGGAGTTTGTGCATGTTCTCCCCGTGTCTCAGGGGGGTTTTTTTTTTTCTCCGGGTTCTCCGGTTTCCCCCCGGTCCAAAAACATGCATGGTAGGTTGATTGGCACCTTGGAAAATTGTCCCAGTGTGTGAGTGTGTGTGTGTGTGTGTGTGTGTGTGTGTGTGTGTGTGTGTGTGTGTGTGTGTGTGTGCCCTGCGATGGGTTGGCATTCCATCCAGGGTGTATCCTGCCTTAATGCCCAGAGACGCCTGAGATAGGCACAGACTCCCCGTGACCCGAGGGAAGATCGGATAAAGCGGTAGAAGATGAATGAATGAATGAATGTGTGTACATTGTGCACTGGTGTGAGAGAGCCTAATTCTCCCATGCCAGCAGGTGGCAGTAGTACGTATTCGGCATCCAACAGAAGAGCTAGAACTGTGATTATAAAAAGCAAGTAGCGTTAACACCTAAAGACATCATTACTAATGGATCCATGTAGCTTTTTACATGTAAGCTGCAAAGACAAGGAAGCAAGAATGACAAGTGTCTCTGTTCGCTCTTTACAAGGGAGCTCAGTGGTCTCAGGCACTGGCCTGAGATCCGGGTTCGAGCCCCGGTATGACCAAGCTGCTGCCCTTGGGTCCAGGAGCAAGACCGTTAACCCTCTGTGCTCCAGGGGCGCCGTATCATGGCTGACACTGCGCTCTGACCCCAGCTTCCAGCAACAAGCTGGGATACGCGAAGAAAGAATTTCACTGTGCTGTAATGTATATGTGACCAATAAACGCTATTCATATACGTCACTGTTTGTTTCGATCCTTCAACCAGCTTTTGTAGTTTAGGTTACAGGTCGGCACGGGTACCAGTTAGAGAGGTTTGTGGTGTTCAACATGTGTTTAATTTAGGCACTTTTTTGTCACGTCTTATTTACTGTCCAAATTTATCAGATAGGGGCACGGTGGCTTAGTGGTTAGCACGTTCGCCTCACACCGCCAGGATCCGGGTTCGATTCCCGTCTCGGGAATGTGTGTGTGGAGTTTGCATGTTCTCCCCGTGCCTCAGGGGTTTTTTCCCCGGGTTCTCCGGTTTCCCCCGGTCCAAAAATGGGCACGGTAGGTTGATTGGCACCTTGGAAAATTGTCCCTAGTGTATGAATGTGTGCGTGAATGTGAGTGTGTGTGCCCTGCGATGGGTTGGCATTCCATCCAGGGTGTATCCTGCCTTAATGCCCATAGACGCCTGAGATAGGCACAGGATCCCCGTGACCCGAGGAAGATCGGATAAAGCGGTAGAAGATGAATGAATGAATTTATCAGATAATGAAAATCGGCCAAACATCAAGCAAAAACATCAGCATCGAGTATCAGACATCGGTTGGCCTGATTTCTAAATATTGCCACCGGCCTCTGCCAGATAAAAACCCGCATCGGTCGACCTCTACCCCCAACAACATCAAAGCTGCGCTGCGAACCATGTCCTGGAGAGCAGATTAATTAGGTCTTTTGCAAATGAGGCACGAAAAGCCAAAGGAAACCCGACCCCGGTCTTCACGCTCCCTTCAGAACGTGTAACAATTCGCAAGTCGTTTCGTGCAAATGATATGCTATTTGCAATCACAAGAGAGTGTTGGCTATAGAGAGATATAAATGTGACTAGAAGTCTGCGTAATCCGCTGGAGCAGAAACTCGGGGCGGGGCGCCGATTCGGCTGAACTTGTTCGCCGAAAGCGCTGTCACAACAGCATCGGGACACACAGGGTGCTGAGGGGGAGGTGACGGCCATGCCGCTCGCTTCCACGGCTAATGGGCGTTCATGCCTGAATGTGAGTGCCTCAGCAGCTCCTGGGAAAAATGCAAAGCCTTCACAGTGCTGAGGCAATCGCACACAGGCAATACTGACAGCAGGACGACGGCATGAAACAGAGGGATGCTGGGAAACAGGGGGAGTTAGACACACAACTGGCTCGAACATGTTCGATACAACTCAATTTCGACCCACTGGCAAAAGATGGAGGATGTAATCCTTGGTAGCATGGATTCGTTTTCTACAATCAACATGACAACGATTTGGAGCAAAAAGGCTATTTTTGTCTTGACTTTAAAATAGGACTCGAAACAAACGTTTGGTCCTTAATTTGGATTCTGGATTTTGTATTCAAATGCATTAGAGATGATGGTTATGATCACATAAAATATGCTTTTTATATAAACCCATTTAAAGTTCACAGAGTAAAATCTCTATGTATTTTACTATCTTTATGTGGGTTCCATATGGAATGGTGACATTACCAGGGGCTCTACTCTGTGCAGCTGCTTTCACCAACATGCGTGATTTACGAGTCAAGCTTTGCGCTTTGGCTACAGCGTTCTCTGTGAAGATGAGAAAACTCATTTATAAAATAGACGTAACAATTCCACATGCACCACTGTCCATTTTTGCTCATCAAAGTTCGGATTTACAGATTAAGAGGATGTTTGTCAGCGGTGATCAGTCACAGAAATCGTCTTAACTGCAAAGCTCATACACTGAGGAGTGCAGCAGTTGGTCGTCACCGGACAAGTGGTCAGACCAGACAACCTACATAATCTCTGTTAGAGTGCCAGGATCGTGCAAACTTAAGAACTGATGACATAATGCGATGTCTTTAAACATTATGCTTTATATATATATATATACTTTGTCCAAATAATATAACGAATAACCTACGAATCCATTTGCCTAATCAACAAATCATGAGGCAGCTGCAGCCCAATAAGTGGGAGTGGGTAGAACAAGGCCCTCTGTGCTGTGTATTATGGCTGACCCCAGTTTCTAAGCTGGGATAAGCGACGAAACAATTTCAAGACGCTGTGTGACATTCAATTCTATTCAAAGCATGAAATCATACAGAAACAATTTATTAGTCACATTAAACTTCAGAATGGAGAAAAGTGTGATCTTTTCTTTTTTTTTTTTTAGAAACTGCAGATCTCTCGGGAGTATACAGAATAGTGTGTAAAACAAAAAACAGTGAGTGAGCAACAGTTCCATTGACAAGTTCAAAAAAGCTCAGTAGTCTAACATCACCTGCTACTGAGACAGTGAGAGACTAATTTCTTTCCCAGGCTGTGGGAAAATAACCAAAAAAAAACCCAAAACATTTGTGCGGGCCTATCTGACAAACGTTCTCGTCAATCCCACACCAGTGAAAACTCACGAGAAAAAGAAAACCCAGGCCTCATAAAAATTGCATAGTGGTAGGAGGTTTCTCAGTAGGCTGTAAAGGAGAAAGTGAAGAACCCAGTGGGGACTGTAAAATCGTGTTTCTCCCACAACGGTGAAAAACAAAGGAAGCGCAATTTGCTTTCGAAGCTGCCGAGCTCATTATGGCTTTATTTGTTTCTTTGTTTCACTTTCATGGTTAATTATCTTTGCGCCTCGTTTTATGTCCTGTATATGCTTCATTTCCATTTTTTTTTAAAACAGCAAACAAGTAAACGTGAATAATAATCACTGTATATGGTGGAAAAATGATTATGCTAATGAAACAACCTCCGAGCGGAGGGAGAATTTATAAAAGATTAATAAATGTTTCAATGAGATTTTAATTTCACTACACCATCCTAACTCTGCCTCGTCTATATACAGGGAAGACAGCGAACAAGATTATGCTTTGGAAAACTGATAAAGAAAAAGCCTTTCATTAAGTTGTGTCAAAGGTGCAGAACACAGTGGGGTTCACGAGGTTGTGATTAAACTGAGGGAATAAAAAAAAAAACAACAACTGGTAATTGTGTCTGTGTTCAAGCTGTGAATATGAAAATACACACCTCTGCATAGCTGTTATCGGCAACTAACTAAGATGGAGGGTTTTTCTGTGGGTGACGCACGCTTCTGAGTGTCGAGGCGTGGTGCAGCCTGTGACGCGGAGGATGACTAAATATGGAAATCTATATAAGTCTCGGATTAAAATGTTAACCAGGTGTGAAGTAAAGCAGAAAAATCATGTGTAAACATTCATTCATTCATTCATCTTCTAGCGCTTTATCCGATCTTCCCTCGGGTCACGGGGAGCCTGTGCCTATCTCAGGCGTCTATGGGCATTAAGGCAGGATACACCCTGGATGGAATGCCAACCCTATCGCAAAGCACACACACACACACACACACATGCACTTACATTCACACACACACACACACATTCATACACTAGGGACAATTTACCAAGGTGCCAATCAACCTACCGTGCATGTTTTTTGTTTTTGGACCAGGAGGAAACCGGAGAACCCGGAGAAAAACCCCCTGAGGCACGGGGAGAACATGCAAACTCCACACACACATGGCCGAGACGGGAATCGAACCCGGACCCTGGCGGTGTAAGGCGAACGTGCCAACCACTAAGCCACCGTGCCCCCTGTGTAAATATTATGTGTATTAAATATTCAATGATACTAAACTTTTCGATATATAGGTTTCGTGGATACAGACATCAACCAAGATCTAAATCATCAGAGGCCATTTAAATAAAAGCGCGGTTATTCCCAGTAGGAGCTGATTAGATGCTACAAGACCAATGATTCAAAATAAAAAAGGAGAGGAATGAACCATTGAATCATGTATCCATCTCAACAATCTGCCATTCGGTCTCCTATGAGGGCAGCTAACAGCAATTTACCCCAGAGGTCAGTGCAAATGAGGTGCTCCAATTTCGCTCTGTGAAACACAGCCAGCTAAATAATAAGAACATTAAGCGCATAAACAAGGTGCTTTAATGTGGTAAAAAAATATATATATATATATATATATATATATATATATATATATATATATATATATATATATATATATATATATTTACAAGATCGCTGCTGTTGCCCATACAGAAATATGGTATGGCACACTGCCATTACCACCCACTCGCTCAGAGAAATATGTGCTGTTCCCATCGCCATAAAGCCCACTGACCTACAGCCACATGAGACAAGCCCTCGGTGGAGCGCAAACACAACGAGCAACTTGACAACTCATAAACAGACCACAATAGAAGACATGATGAAATACTCGAATGGCATTCTTCTGTGCTCGTTAAGCGAGTGGGCGGCATGAAGCACATCTGACTGTAATGAAATTTGAGCTACGTGGCTGTATAAATAACGGAGCGTTAAAAGACGGCTGTGTGTCCCGCTACGCGAGCCGAAAAATAAGGAGCATTAAAAAAAAAAGAGAGAGAGAGAGAGATGCAATATTTCATTCATTTTGCTTTGATTAATCAGACATCCATTGAAGATCTGAAGCTTGATTAGGCAGTTGAGCTTCACAATCAAATTGCCCTTGTCTGCTAAGGTCAAGACGAAAACATTAGTCTGCTCGACAGCTCTTTCATCTCAGCTTCCAGATCAGTTTTCTTAGCATGACAAAAAGTCTCGACAAAAAAAAGACACAGTGTTATACATAAACTATTACTTTGTCCGTTGTCACTACTAACCAGCCGTCAAGCCATGCAGCATCATTTTATTAAACATATCTTAAATAAAGTCTAGGGTGTCAGAGGATTGGGCATCTTATCAACAAACAGTGGACACATACCAAAACAAATGTGCACGTCTCAGAGTTTTGTTACTAGGGAGGGTGTAGCTTAGTGGTTTAACGTGCTGGGCTGCTGATCGGCAGGTCGGGGGTTCGAGCCCCGGTATCGCCAAGCTGCCACCCTTGGGTACTTGAGCAAAGACCTTAATGACTCTGCATGGACGTTGTAACATGGCTGTTCTCTGACCCCAGCTTCCAAAACCCATTTGGGATATGCGAAGAAAGAGTTTCACTGTGCTGTAATGTATATATGCGATAAATAAAGGCTATTCTAGTCATTTGCATGTCAAAACAAGGCCTTAAAATATCCTCCAAACATGTAGCACGCTGTTCGCGAGAAACCCTCTGACCTTGATGTGACCTTCCACATTCAAAATCGAATCGGTTCGTCTGAGAGAACAAACCCCGCAACCGCACGTTGCCGGGATATCGCAGTGTAAAGAATGGCACGTTTTGAATAGACGTACGGTACACAAAGCGTATCATTGTGGCACTAAAAATCACAGCGTTTTCAGCATTTAAAGCCATAAATGCTTCCTTTTGATAAGAGACATAATCACTTCCCTTCCAAAACATCATGATCAGATAACCCGTGATCTATGAGAATGCCTAGTTTAATCACCAGCACGCGTTAAACACACCGAAATCGGACCACTTATTCCTCATCAAATCTTTATGGAGGCAGACTGCAGACTGAAATTAACCGTTAATGACAGAGAGCGGAGACATGCGTGGCTGCGAGCGGCCTGTGTCTCTGCGAAAGAAAATGAGCACACAGTCATTGGCTGAACCTAGAGGGCTTCTGTGTATCCAGGGTGAGGCAGTGTGTGTGTGTGTGTGCGGGGGCGCGCGTGTGAGTGTGGCGGCATGTGGGTGCGTGTGTTTGAGGTAAATAAACCTTGACGGCCAGCGGGAAGTGGAGGCATCCGGAACGAGTCTGCACTACAGCCACCCGCTGACTGCTAACCTCAGCATTCCAGGTTTCAGATAAGTGCTGGCATGGAGAGAATAGCAACGGTGCATTCTATTTCCGCAAGTCGTCCGGTGCAGAGACACGCGCTCAGAACCCAGTGCGTCCTGTCAGACTGGAGCCCCTCCTGGTAGCGAATACTGCAGTGTTACACAATCAATGAGGGGGTTTAATAATGAGACGAAGTTGGGACTGGAAAGATTCGGCTTATGGAACAGCATGCTACCCGTGGTATGCAAATCGACTTCCTCACCATGTCAGCGCAAAGACTTTTAATCCTATAAGAATATACTCTGTTTTCATTCACCCACAAGGTCATGGACACTTTTAACTAACAGTGTATCACATATACTATAAGCCTATGGCTAAGCTGTACAAACAATCCCACCCCTAAAGCAAATGTTTACAGGCTTCCCCAGACATCATTTTTCAGTCTCAACGTCTGCATCTTCGGCTGTACACTTATATAATTATTGAATTTATACAACTGTGCATTTAGGGGGAACGGTGGCGTAGTGGTTAGCACGTTCGCCTCACACCACCAGGGTCCGGGTTCGATTCCCGTCTCGGCCATGTGTGTGTGGAGTTTGCATGTTCTCCCCGTGCCTCTGGGGGTTTTTCTCCCCGGTCCAAAAACATGCACTGTAGGTTGATTGGCACCTTGGAAAATTGTCCCTAGTGTATGAATGTGTGTGTGTGTGCCCTGTGATGGGTTGGCATTCCATCCAGGGTGTATCCTGCCTTAATGCCCATAGACGCCTGAGATAGGCACAGGCTCCCCGTGACCCGAGGGAAGATCGGATAAAGCGGTAGAAGATGAATGAATGAATGAACTGTGCATTTAAGGGTTAAAAGCCCTGCTCGAGGGCGACAGTTTGGTGCTGGGATATGAGTTTGTCACCATAACCCCCGGACCTTTCACTAACATTTACATTATATTTTGCAGCATTTGTCAGACGCCCTTATCCAGAGCGACTTACAACTGAGCAATTGATGGTTAAGGGCCTTGCTCAAGGGCCCACTAGTGGAAGCTTTATGGTGATGGGGTTTGAACCCGTGATCTTCTGGTCCAGAGGGAAACACCTTAACCACTGGGCTACCACCTAACACTTCCTGTTTACAAGCAGGTAGAACTGGGAGATTAATCGGCATTATCGATTAATTCGAGTTTATGGTTTATGTCGATGTTGAAAGTACAAAAATCGATTTTATGATTTCTCCTTTATGATGTTTCCATGTGGGGCTCGGCTTCATGAAAATGGAAATTCAACAAGCCAAAGCCCGCTGTAAAATGTGTCTGCGTGATGAACATGACAACAGCAAACACCCAAAACATCGCCTAAAAACAGGTAAAAATAGCGGGCACATTTTCCTTCTGTACCCAAAATTGAATTTTATCGAAAAAAAAAAAAAAAAAAAAAGCGGAGATTTAATTTATAAGACATATTGCCCAGCTCTACAAGCAGGTTGCTTTGGAGGAAGGAAATAGTGTATTGAGTGTATTGTTGCTGTCATTACTGACAGCAGAGCCAGCGATTTGTGGACAGGGCAGAGCGATGATGCTGTGGTGTAGCACTGTAGCCATACATCTCCAAGGTCACTGGTTCGATCTTGAGATCAGGTTACTGTCCGTGTGGACTTGTATACAGATGCATTCAGCTTTCCTGGGAAGCTGGGCTATATAAAATGGAGTCAAGGCACTATAACAGATTTAATATGTTCATATTTCTATGTGTAAAATGATCTAAAGCAAGTGCTGACGGTAAATAAACTACAATACCAAACGCAAATAAAGAGCTAGAATTGCTCCTAAATATGAATGGGAACGTGTAGAAGCACTTTCACCTTGTGCCCTGGCTCCAGATCCGGGAAAGAGCGGTTACTGAATTATACTAAATGAATGTTGTTGATTATTTTGTAAGGACCGTATAAGCAAAGTTATCTACGGTCATCCACAATAGGAAACGGATACAATTAATGTAACCCAAGAGGCGTTTTAACCGCTGTAAACGATTACAGCAATTTGGCCTGCACCTCGACTGAACCAGACCAGAACCAGTAGCCACACAAAATAACCGCCTTTCAATCTAAATGCCTTTGTATGCGAGTGTGTGTGTGTGTGTGTGTGTGTGTGTGTGCAAGTGTGTGTGTCTTAACAATGACACTGACTGATGAAGTAGGAGGCAGAGGTTACAAAGTCAGTCCACTGGTTTTTCTTGATGGTAATGAATGGCAGCACAAGTGCATTACAGACGCAATGAGAACGAATCCAACTTTTTTTTACTCTTTAAATAATAATTTTGAATCCAACGTCAATGTAACTCTTTTGAGTTAAATATTCATTCATTCATTCATTCATCTTCTACCGCTTTATCCGATCTTGACTCGGGTCACGGGGAGCGTGTGCCTATCTCAGGCATCTATGGGCATTAAGGCAGGATACACCCTGGATGGAATGCCAACCCATCGCAGGACACACACACACTCACATTCAGACACACATTCATACACTAGGGACAATTTTCCAAGGTGCCAATCAACCTACCGTGCATGTTTTTGGACCGGGAGGAAACCGGAGAACCCGGAGAAAAACCCCCTGAGGCACGGGGAGAACATGCAAACTCCACACACACATGGCCGAGACGGGAATTGAACCCGGACCCTGGCGGTGTGAGGCGAACGTGCTAACCACTAAGCCACCATGCCTCACTGAGTTAAATATATATAGCTAAAACATCAAAGACTATTATTTAACACACGATTCTCAAAAATGTGAGGCTTAATGTATATAATCTCCCTAAAATCTCTTATAGCGATTATTACACATTAAAGCCGATTCATTGAAGTGGAATAACACTCAGGATTCCTGTTTTACTCTGAATGTCCTGACTTGTCATCTTCTGCAGGCTCTATTTCTTCCCACAATAAATTATGGGTTACATAACAAAGGGCTATTCAATTAGTAACCATTCCGTTTCTACATTGTCGCAAATTGATTGTAGAATTTACATGAACTGCTATCTATATACCTTTTTTTTAATTTAGCAAAATGCTTGTTCAAACATGTCCTTGTGTAACACATCATTCCTTTGGCATTATACATTCCGCTAATACCCGAATTCCAATTATTCGTATCGGGGTAAAGAATCATACAACGTGACTGACAGCTATAAAATCGCTTTAACTACATTCCACGTGTCCTTGTAGAAGGGCAACTAATCTTAAAGTCCATCAGCCCCGCATCCATTCTGTGCAGTAACTTTGCATTATTAATGAAGGACTGCGGGATGCATTGAGAATAAGGGTCCAGTGTCTGGCAGCATTGCATCGTTTGATTATGATTTGCTATTTCTGGTTGGAGCAGAGCAGGCATCTTGTTGTGACACCAGTCATAGTCATGAGCATGAGCTACAGCAACCTCGGCCAATTAACGCCAGCGACGCCTACCCGTTCACACCTTCAGCGCAAAGAGCTGAGAGATCTGCAATCGCAACTCCAATTCGGTCTACAACAGGACAAAACAAAACAAAAAAAATCAATGTACCTGGTGATCTACACCTTGACACATCAAGTACATTTGCATCTGGATTCCAGTGTAGTTAAGAATACAAAGAGTTTGACAAAGAAACCCCCTAGTCGAGACAAATTTGTAACTGTGCTTTGACGTCTTTCTTGGCTTGAAATCCTTCCCATGAGAATAAGTGCGACACAATAGGACATTCAAATCTAGCATTACAAAGAGATGCTTGCACACAAAGCACCCAGGGGCGACTCGATGACAGCCCATGCTCGGGAACAGACCTCTCAGACTCTATGAAAACATGACTAGGTCTACTATCCAGCTTTTACTACGACAAGACTCTAACAGTGGTGAGAAAACTCTTTCAGGAGGGAAAAAAAACATGCTTCCCACACTGAAAATGCCTCCAGAAGGTTACATGACTATCTGATGAGCAAGTGCTGCATGGTTTAACACCCACAGTGATTATTTTTTTCAGTTTTTTTCAAGGCCCACGCAAATAATGGGCATTTTGTCAGATAATAAAACAGCTCTAACTATGTTTCGATTCTAAAGACAACATGCCAGGGTGACAGTCGCTAACTGACACGCTTAAGTGTTTTAGTATGGATGAAAAAAAATGGTTGCAATTCTCAATCACAGAACACAGTGTTCAGGGCCAAACCTGGAAATAAGGAAACAAGCCAAAACCCCTTCACACAGTGAGAGATGTTGGCCCCAGAATGCTAGGCAGGGGGTTCCTATGTACTCAAAGAACAGTCTGTTTGTCCACTGCAGCAATCACAACACAGACAACAAGGCAAAGAGGGATTTTTAAGGAGGGTTGGGGGCAGGGCGTTTCTCAATGGGGCTCAATCTGGGCTCTGCGAGAGTCACACAAAGAGCCAGTGAGAGTGAAGTGCAAGAAAACAGGCCACACAGCACAGTACTCGCTCTGAGTTCACCTGTGGCTGAAACACAAACACACACACACACACACAGCTCTTAGCTGGAGCTAATGGCTCTCTTGTTACCTGTTCCCATAGAGTCGGCCCTTCTGACGCATTAAAGCACCAAAGAGGATGCATTTCCTGAAAAAAAAAGCCTCTCCCGAGACACACGAGTCAGACAGATTCAAAAGAACACACTGTGATTTCAGTCAAAGGGCCATATTAATTACATTACCCTTCTATAATGCCTCATCGTTAAGGTTTCGCATTTACCCTAATGAGAAATTCTCTGCATTCTTTACTCACGCCGCATTTAAACACACTAAACTACAACACATTATGCAAAGCACAATCCATTAGCACTCACGCAGTAAGCAATTCGGCTTTTAGACTCTCGGCACACATAAAAAAAAAAAAAAACAAGCATTATGCAAGTTAAACCAGGAAATTCAAGATATCCATAGGATTGATATTTGCGTCCAACTTTGTACGATGATTTTAGCGCTAAATGACCCATTCGTAACAGATCTGTGAATCCATTCAGCGCTTGGCAACAGTGAGTGAAATCTGACCATGAACGTTGATTTCACACAAATTATAGGCCTAAACCCCCAGCAGAAGCTCAGCCAGAGGATCACGCGATTTTTAAAACAGCTGATGCGTGTTATTACACCGATTGTCTCATCTGTGGAATTCAGGATTTGGCTCAGAATGCAGAACATGCGAGTTAATATGCTACCAACAGTGCGCTCATAGTGACGTGTTCATTCTGGCACCTGGACTTCTTCAGGTCACGGAATCTATTGTTCAATCCGGGATAAACAAGCCGTTTTCCCAAAAAGGACCTATTGTTTTTCTTTATATAGTAATCATATATTCGAAAATAAACAGCTTGGTATCGCATTGAATCTACAGGACATTCAAAGATAGGAAATAAAACTTGTTTCTCTGCACTTTAAGTGAGAGTACATATGCTTCCTGGGAAAAGAAAATGTTCACAATCACAGTCACACTTCAGTGAATCTTGCGAACACCAATCTGATTCGCATACGCATTTCTCAAGCTGCCAATTAAACCCGATGAATTTCATTGCACTTTGATTGCGTTTGAAAAAAAAAAACGCTTCCTGCGTTCCCATATTAAACTATCTCCACCCAGTATCACGTCGGATTTCATTCCCCTGGTGTTGCTTAGCGAGGCCTAATAAGCAGCCCTTATCTTATTTTTAGAGTATGAATGATGTAGAAGAAACAGCAAGGTGTTATTGAGGGAACCTTGGGTGAACCGCATCATGAATACTTGATTGGCGTTTGGGCTGTTGATTTCAGCAGCTGGGATGCTTTGACATTACCCACCATGCCACAAAGAGTGAAGCGTCCCTGCCGAGTGAGAGCTGCGGAGACAGGCAAAGAGTCTGCCTGGAGGGCACAAGTGCTGAATTTGAAGCTGTTTATAGAACGCTGGGAAAGTTCTGCATTGCTTTAAGGGCTGAGTGAATATTCTAGAATAGATTCTGATCTAGAAAGCAGAAAGGAGGCAAATCTGGGCCAATTCCATCATCACTAATGCAATGCCCAATATATTGGGTCAATATTTGTGCTTTTGAGACCTTGGGATTTTTGATACAGTCTGGGCTCTTTAGAACCTAAATAAATCTCCTTATAGACCAGTAGGAACGCTCATGATTGAAAAACGAATTAGAAGGATTTTTATAAGACTACATAAAATATCGCACTGAAATCAGATTGTTTGAATAGTTAATTATGTGAATTAATGGATAGTTTTTAATGCCATGGCTCGCAGGTACATAATAGCATTTTATCATTTACATTTTTTTATAACCTTAATCATGTCACAACAAGTATCTGCCACTATGTATACACCAGACTCAAAACATTCCCATTTGAACAAACCATTCAGGAACAAATAACATTAGCTGACTGATTTATAATGTTTTTGTCAAATAATCCAGTGCCCTATCTGAAATGTAAAATGCTTTATTTATAATAATTACACCCATACATATTTTGAAAAGCATATTTTTGTCTGCTAAACTTAAGAATGTATTTATTTTGTAACCCTTACTCTAGAAATGTCGAAATAGATCAAATTGGGCGATATCATGACAACAGATATAGTGATCGATAAAAGCACAATAATGTTTATGCATGTCTTACTAATTTAAATTTAAATGCAGGATTTCTGCATTTTTTCCCCATTGTAACTTGATAAATGTCAAGACATGGCCAAAAGATTAATAGAGTGGTGATCAGCATGGAGTCGTATACTAACTTAAACAACAATATACAGTACCGGAATGTATAAACCATACTGCATTTTATGTGGATACTAAAACATTTTTACATTTGTGTCAGGTCAAACCACTGTAACTCATGGACTCAAGTCTGGAATCAGTGAAATTGATGGTCGATTAGCTATTTTTCAACCTAAAAGTCATTTAGTGATCATAAATACACTCTTAGCCATTTTTATTACTTTGATAATGCTGTTTCTGTTTGACACGATACATATAATCTACCAAGAATCAAAGCAAAAACAGCAAGTGTCATGTTGCCATTTGATTACAACTTGATTTTTTTTATTATAAACTTGATTACAATTTGACTTGAATAATTTGTCTGCCCTTTACAGTATGTAAATTTCCCAATAGAATGAATAAACTGTAGTAACTATCTATCTACCATCTACCATCCATCTACACACCTGAACCGGCTACCTAATTTTAGCAAACATCTATAGCAAATGTTTATCAGTGTAAAATTATCAATGCAATAACCACCTGCTACTAAACAGTGTGTAGTAAACGAAACAAATAAAAAAACTGAGTAATGTTTGCTTTTCAGACCTGAAGCACACAGTTTATGCAACACAGTCTCATACGTACAATCCGACACCATGCTAGAACCCTAAGAGTTTGATTAGAGTACCATCAAATGACTATTTCGAGAAGCCCTCGATTTAAATATTGTGACCAGCAATCAATGAACAAGATAAAGAAATGACTCATGCGTCTGCTTGGATTCGACAGTCTGCCATATGTTTCATCTGGCACCTAATACTCGGTATCGCATTGCTGTTATAAAATCATACTCGAATCGTAAGTATGTCACCGCTGGTAGGTAGAAATTGTGTGCTGTAGGCTTTTGTGGCTCTACAATACCCTGTGTACTGCCTGCACTCTCGCTGGGGTGGCGGAGGAACAATGCTCTTTTCAACCCGCCTTTGAAAACACGCATGAAAAAGTATACCATCATAAAAAGATTCTGGCATTAAGGGGAAAAAAAGGGCTTGAATAATACACTACACAGTCAGCCTTTTGTGGCAGGTAAAGAGTAGTTTTTCATCGTCGAACAAAACGCAAGGGTGGGACACTGAGGGGAAGAAAAAACTACAGACGCAACATGAGAGAATCTGGTGGCAGGCCTGGATTTGGCTTCGCGTCTTCCTTGTTTGAGGACAGTCGGAAAAGGGAGCAGGTGTGCTGCGACAAACCGCTTTAGTTAAACCGTCTCTGAGAAAACCATCAAGGGAAGTGTATGTCCTTTAATAAAGCGACAACAGGTCGGAAAACTAGCAGAGGTTTTTGATGTTTCAGCAGAGCCTACGAAAATACTTTGAGATCTACACATATTACTTGTGTATTTATTTTGATAGCTAGCTAGGGACAATATTTAATAATCATTGAACCGAGCCAATTCATAATAAATGTCATTTTGTTGTTTGTCCAGATTTACAGGTTGACAAACGTACAAAAACCTTATTATGTTTGGTCAGTTTTATGATTTATTCTGATTTAGTAATGTATTTATCTTCTTCACTTCAAAGTCAAATGGAAAATACATACATCCAGGTTTATAATTTTCTTTTTTTTCTACGCCAGTGGCTTTTTCTATGACAAGTAAATATAAACATTTAAAAGCATTTCCTTACAACACACTGCTTTGAAACGAGCGAAACCTCGTTTATCCCTTCATGTTTTTTAAACATGCTCTCTGTCGATATCACTAAGCCGACACAAAGCCCACGACATGACCTTCATGTGCTTATTTTTTTTTTCCCCTGAAGAAAGGATCAATCCGACATTTTAAAAGCATCCTCTATAGAAATATCCCACGGACATCAGATCATGCTGTAAGCTTATTCGACCCTAGTGGTGTGACAGGACCACACCACGATCAGGCTTTTATCCAGTTTCCTGACTGCTCGCCTCCTGCTTGTGCATTCCCAGCTGCCGCACATGGCAACTCCATTACGCCTGACAATTATTGCCACCCTTCAACCCAATTCTCGACCAACCGTGTCAGATGGGTCAGGTTCGAAACCGCATTTCCTGATCTTCTTAGTGCATGGGGTGATGAGAAACGTGACGTATGCAGCTCATACGTTATCTTAATGTGACATACAGAACCCATACATAACCTTAATAAGACGTGCGGAGCGGATCCTATAGTTTAGCGTATAGCGATTTTCGTTATTGTATAGCGAAATCGATGTGTATGGCCAAACGCAGTGGATTTGACAGAAATGATATAGATCATACTTTTGCATCTTTTAAAAATATATGTTTTATCATGTTATATATGGATACTTGCTGTACAAAATGCCCCACTCCAGCTACATGAAATAGATCCCTGTTTTTACAGCCCGTAAACGTTGCATTTCTGCAAATATAGTATTACAGCACTGTACACCTTTTTTGACGGCTGTGCACCTGCACCGCCGGCCTCGTGAAAAAAAATTTATTCACTTTCTCTATCACTACATCACCATGAAAAACTAACTTTAGTGCTTGACACAGTGCTTTCCAAAAGCCTGATCCCAGGATCTGCAATGCGTAGGGGATTTTCTGCGCAATAAACAGCCTCTTTACCATTTATTACTCACCACTGCTCCAAATCCCGACCTGACAAAGATTCCTTTTTTAACGAGTCAAAAGCTTAGTTATCAAACAGACACAATGTGACGGCCTATTAAATATGATGTCATGAGTATTGTTATTATTATTATTATTGTAACAGACTGTTGTTTGTGCATGTACAAAGACACAGCAGCATGGGTGCAGGGTGTTGGCGGCGCAGATCGGTGTCACACTCATTAACTGTCTATCACAACAAAATGGGGAGGCAAAATAGAAAAGGAAAAGCAATCTAAAGGAATGTATAGGGAACGATGTGTGTGTGTGTGTGTGTGTGTGTGTGTGTGTGTGTGTGTAAATAATGTATAGATATTTCTCAGCACTGTAGTAATCTCTCCGGTTCTGCTCCGCTTCACCATCAACGATGACCAAAACGGCGTGTACTAATACATATCATTTTCTTACAATTTAGACGTGTGGAACCGATTTTTTTGTGGTTTTATTTTCTATTATACAAAGGGGAATAAACGACTAACTCTCGGCTCACCTTTGGTCGCCTCCACCGCACCGAGCGGTCCGAGCTGCAGGAGCAGCAGCAGGAGGAGGAGCAGCGGTCCGCCCGCTGAGCACCGAGGCTTAAACCTGCCGGTCCTCATCCCGCAGTTTTTGCTTTTCAAACGAGCCAAATGAAAAGAAAGAAGGAATTGAGAAGTGCTTTTCCTCCCTCTTCTTCTTCCTCCTCTTCGAATCCCTCGGCGTTTGGGTAAAGAAATATCCAGGAGATGGAGCGCGGTGGACGGTGAGAGCTGTAAGATGGCTGCCGCGCAGCTCTTGCCTCTTCAGTCCGTGCGCTCGCGCTCGCTCTCGCGCGCTCCGCTCTCCAGATCTCCCGAGCGCTGCGCGTGCGTGACGTCACGCCGCTTATTCACAACGCACCCTCTGGTGCACCTTCAGGCTTAAAACACACGCAGGAGGCTAAAATAACAACAATAATAATATTCTATTTGTAACCGTGTATCTTATTTGTCTCGGTGGATATATTTGATAGATATGTTCATCACGCCGCAGTGTGCTACGTTTGGGTAAATATGTTGTTCCGCCGATCCGGTTCAAGGGGCGTGGCCACGTGGGTGGTATAAGGTGGGATGCTAATCTAATTGCTGTGTCGTTCATGTAGATTTTCATAATTCCATTTATATCGAAATGATGCCACTAAACAATAGTAGGCACGTTTTTGGTTGCTGCTTGTTCACGGGGAATGCATTTTTTCACCCTGATACAATGCAGATGCTCTAATGACTGGTATGATGGTGCAGATCGAATGCTTTTGTGGCCCACAAATGAGTAAATATAGATTTTATGCATGGGTTTCCTTTGTTTCATTCCAACATCATCCAAACAACATGATTTGGATTGTGCATTCCAAATTGCCATGTTGAGTAAATGAGTGTTTGTGTCTATGCACAAATCCCCACTAAACACCAATAGTAATAAACTGAAATAAACCCATGTTTGGTGCTTTGCTGTCCCATAGCCTGGCTCACACGTCCTGTTATAATTTCAGTGTTTGTTGGCCAGGTGATTTATTGTTGCTGGGCTCTTTGGCAACAATATAATCATTGACCAAACAGTGGTTTGCTGCTGATATGCCAGCGCAGTCTTGTAATGAGGAATAACACTGACCTGCTTTCATTTTACCATGGAGCAAAGATAGTACAAGATAAGAAGTAGTCTGGAAAATAGGTCATCTTCTATTAAAGTGCATCATTTTTTAAAACACGTTTCGTTTTTAGATAGAATTGCACCGTAAATTGTGAACATATCTCGTTGACTAACAATGGCTAGTGAAATACTTTACATTGTTGACAGAAGGGTTTACTGCTTTTCTTTCCCACACAATCTTTGCACTGGTCTAAATATGCTTATCTGTACATTACTCATACATTATAACCCGTGGATCTTTTCTGGAGATAGATAGTTTCATTACCATTAAGTGCATATAATTACCCAGTGGTTTGCTGCTTTGGCTGTTCGTGTTAATGGCAGCCTAATCTAGACTACATTTATACTACAAATATATTGGATCATTTTGAAATGCTGTGTTGACTGGTTTAAAGTTTAATGGGATACATTTTAAAGATTTACAATCTGCCCTGCGATTGAATGGATTTAGTACCATAAGGCATATATTCCAGGATTGATTCAAAATAAGCAAAGGGCAAATTGCGCAGGATCTATTTACACAGGGCTAAGTTTAGAATAAACTGAATATATACAGATACAGCGTAGGGTTGTTTGCTAAATTAAGGAGTTCTTGGAACCCTCACTCAAAGGGGAGTTCTACATATAAAAATCCTTGAAGGCATTTCCTCTAAGCGAATATCGAGTAAACCCCTAAGGGTTTTAGGTTGAACCTTTTTTCCCCCAAGTCTGTATAATGAGTCCTGCCGTTGCCATGTAAGTGTAAGCATAATGAAAACATATGTACAAGACGCATTGTATATAAATAAATAGGGTGAAAAATGTGGCAGCTCAATCCTTTTCGCAAATGTTAAAATGTATCGAGACACAGAAAGCAGTGAAGAATCTGATTGGTCACAGTATTTATAGTGGGTCGGTGTGGATATATCCCACTGTACTGTTTTTCATGCCTTACAATTTGTGTCTGTTTTAATAGCATTTGTGGTACATTTTGGCTGAAATATATTTTCAAATTCCATGTTATTTTTAGCGTGTCATTTATAAAACAAACATTTATTGAAAAAGTGCACAACCAGAAGTTTACAAATCAGCTTGACAAGTGGCTGAAACACACGATTATATTGATTATATTAAAACATGGTGTTATGTATAAAATAAATTGAAGGCCTGCCCTTAACTAAATACACAAAGCAAATTGATGTACAATAAACGGACAGCTCTGGGCCTGTCTTCAGTAAGTGACTAGAACTCCACATAAAGGGCATTTGTTCACCCCTGGCAGTACATGAACTTGCTTTGGAAAGTGTGTAAGCCCTCCTTTTTTTTTTTTACAGAATAGTGAGCTCATTGTAGCTACGATAGAAAAGCAAGAGTACAATGTTAGAACAGAAGAGAAACACTTTAACAGAAAAGGTGAATATCCAGCCAGGCTTGTTCCTGCAGGAAGCCTTAGACAGGAGGATCTTCTCACAGGTCAGGTTGGAAGAAGTCGACACATGCATACACTATTTCTAAAGGTCTCAATATTTATTATCTTTTTCCTTCTTGACTGATTCGTTTTTTTATGGTGAAAAAATAGAAAACTAAAGGTAACATCTCTCTCACACACACACACACACACACACACACACACAACACACACACACACACACACACACACACACACACACACACATACCAAAGACTTTACCTAGCGTCTCAAAACAGCCGACTTCAAAGAGATGATTCTGGTGTACAAAATCACTCTCCGTGGTGACTGTGTGAGAACATGAAACCTCGAGTTCTTTCTGTTCGGCGTGGATTCACTGAGCAGAGTGAACAGGATTTAAGGATTGGTTATATAATGTTATTAAAGGGAACGCGAGCCCAGTTACAGAGCTCTAATTCCACTCCGCCACCTTACTGCTGCCATGCAGGAATGTTATTTATTTTTTTCCCTCTCTGTCTCTTTGCATGCTGTACACAGACTCTTCAAAATAGCTGGGTTATTTTGGTCCTTGTGCGTGTGTTTGTCTGACACAGAGTGAGAAACGAGAGAAGAAGAAGCGAACGGGAGGGAGACCGTGTTAGTGCTGCAGCAAGATATAAGGCATGTTTAGGGCATTCGGCGGACGCGTATCCAAAAAGACGTAAATATAGTAAATATGACAGCAAGCGCGTATTATTCTTGTATCGTCATACAAATAAATTGATATATAATTATTGCTAGTATGACGGTATGTTTTTGAGCATTCCTTATTTTACATACGTCTGGATAGATAATGTCTTTTATCTATAATGTGAATCCTGTGGCAAGTAAGATTAAATGCCACCAACTACAAAAGTATATCCTGGCAATACTGAACTATTTAATTAAAGTACATATTGATTTATTGCACTTCAAGTATGTTATTTAAGACACAAACACCTCGGCCTCATAGCATTTCGCTGTACAACCGTAGCCGATTTGTTTGTGCACATGATGAATAAACGTAACGCACGCATTGAAAAAGGAACACTGGGTGAGAGGAAAACGATCTCAAGGTTTAATATTAAGTCATATTCATACCTGAGGACAATTTATCTTTGCCAGTTTATCTACTAATATGTTTCTAGATGCTTCTATATTGGATACAGGAGAAAACCTACACTGGCATGGAGTGTAATCCAATGAAACTCCACACATATAGATCTAGAATAGGATTGAAATAAACACTTTGAGGCAGAACGGTGATGCAACAATACTACCTACAGTAATAACACCGTCGCACATATATTGTATATGTTATTGAAATATGCAAGGTTTCAGATCACACCTAAGATGTTGTATATTTGCACCGTTCCTCTACAATACGACGCAAAACAGATTTGAAGTCAAAATTGCGGAAAATTTGACAACAGCAGGTCTTTTGAAGGTCTACTTCATCTTCTTCTTCTTCTTTTTCTACTAGTGTTCTGCTTCCAATTATTAGCCTCAGTGGGAAATAGTGTATTATTGCCCAAGGTCACTTTTTTTTTAAACCTGTTATGCTTCCCGTCTCCACGCTTGCCAACACTTTTAGTGTAATTTGAAAATCCGTCCAGGTTTCTTATTTATTTATTGCTTTCTTTCTTGCTTTGCCTTGGCCTTCTGCGTAATGAAAAGCATATCTCAACCGCCTCTGTAACTCTTCACATTTCCATGCCGAAAGAATGTTTAAGGCTTATCTTATCTTCGGAGAAGTTTGCTGCTGTTCGAGGCACGTAGCCGGGTTTGTAAACCTGTCACAAGCCAAAACAGGCTGAGAAATGAGGCAGATCAGAGAGCTAGCAATTATCCTGCTGCTCTCATGTGCTATGTCGCTACTCGGCTGTAGAGAACATCTTCATGCGGTTTGACAGAGGACTCCAGAGGGAAAGGCAGGTTTGACAGAGCTGATGATTGAAACCCTGTATATCACAATTTCAAGTACAATACGTCGCCGAGACACTGTACACAATTAAAAAATAATAATTGTATAACAAATGTATAGGCACGGTGGCTTAGTGGTTAGCACGTTCGCCTCACACCGCCAGGGTCTGGGTTCGATTCCCGTCTCGGCCATGTGTGTGTGGAGTTTGCATGTTCTCCCCATGCCTCAGGGGGTTTTTCTACCGGTTTTTCTCCCGGTTTTCTCCCGGTCCAAAAACATGCATGTTGGAAAATTGTCCCTAGTGTATGAATGTGTGTGTGAATGTGTGTGTGTCCTGCAATGGGTTGGCATTCCATCCAGGGTGTATCCTGCCTTAATGCCCATAGACGCCTGAGATAGGAACAGACTCCCCGTGACCCGAGGGAAGATTAGATAAAGCGGTAGAAGATGAATGAATGAATGAATGAATGTATACAATTTTCCAGCTATACATTTTTAAAATATAATTTTAACCAAAAAATCTAGTAAAGCACGTGTCTTTTTACTGAATGGGAAGTTTTCCATATGGACTGCATATGTGCACTATTAGAGCTATACACTGATTGAGCAGCTTTGACGCTTGGGTTTTAAAACCATTGATCCCTGACCTCCATAAAAGCCCACTTCTGTCACTTCAATTGACGCCTCTGCATTGGAGCTTCCTTTCACGGCTTTTTTTTCTTCTCCACCACACAGCAGTCAGGGGCAAGCCCTACATTATCACGCACACATACACCACACACACACACACACACACACCACACATATATATATATATATATATATATATATATGGAGGATTGCTAGCTCGGGCTTGTTTGGATGTGTTTGTATATATATATATATATATATATATATATATATATATATATATATATATATATATATATACACAACACATCCAAACAAGCCCGAGCTAGCAATCCTCCAGAGAGGTCTTCTCTCTCCCACCCCCCATATGGCCCCATAGAAGTTGGGCCACTTAGGGTTAGAGACCTTCAGTGCTCTGTATAGGCAGCTCTTTTGCAGGGGTCACTGCTATTTCGGCATGTGACCAAAAACAAAACGCACACAATGAGAGCATGGTGCACAGCCTCGGCCTGTTTGGGGTAAAACAACGGGAAACAAAGAATTCACAAGAGAATAGTTCTTAATTTGATCATATTGATAAATAAGCATGGAATCAAGTTTAGATCATTCCGGGAACCTGATCGTTTACAGCGTTTTGGCTAAAATCTGTTTTACATATTCTTTTAGGAATGAGAATTTAGAGTTAAAAAAAAAAAAATATATATATATATATATATATATATATATATATATATATATATATATATATATATATATATATATATATATATATATCAATATTTAAGTGCATTCTATCATTACTTTTAATCAATTATATGAGAGTTTATATGAGAGTGAAATAGTATAGCACACAGTAAATAGCAATACTACATTTAAGTAGTTCTTCAGATTAAGAAAAGCATTAATCGGGTAAGAAAAGCATTTAATCCATTTGTTGTGTAACAATAGTCTTGAAAAACCTGAAATATAAAAGAAAAAAAATATTTATACTTTAATGTCGCTTCACTTAACCCTAACCCTAACCCTAACCCATTTTTAAATGTGGATGTTTAAATATTGTAGATATTATATTTTGATGTATAAGATATTTAATTTTTGGTGCTTTGGTTAAAAGTAAGAGTAATGAGCGGATTGAATTAATAGCCTGTTTTAGCATAATTGAGCATTAGTTAAAAATAAAAACAACCCTCAGAAAACATGGTGAATATTGGAGCATCTCTACTCTAGAGTACAAGGAGTGCTTATTTGCATATTCATAAGAACCGCGGTGTCCTAATTATTTTAATGCTGTTCTGCTAGACTGGGTGTTATTAGTTAGCGCAGGAATGTGTTGTGCTACCATCGAGCCTCTGTTTGTTGTTCAAGCGACAAAAACATTATTTAAAATGCTTCTTGCTCACAATACTTTATATAAAAACAACGCTGGGTGTTGTCCAGTCTCTCTCTCACTTAAAACCGAAATGCAAAAGCAAAAGAAATGAATTAGGACCAATGTTTTTTTTTTTTAGAGCAAAACCTATTATCTAATACATCTATGCATGTAGTCATGTGACGACTGGGTGAAGTTAATGACCGGGTATAAAAACAAAAACAAAAACAAAAAAACACCTACACCTGAAAGGGATGTGCACAAACGCTGATGCGGAGACTTTGCTAGCCCAGGTACTCTCATTAAAATCACAACTCTTCCTCTAGACTCATCAATTTAGTCCATTCTGTGCTGACACAAGGCTCTACCTCCTCCACTCGGACCTGGAAATCAGATTTCAGAGCGGCAGCTGCGATTTCTGTCAGAGCCTCCTATAGAAATGGGTCAGCGTAGACCTACGTCGGTCTGAGAGTTACGCTCCAGGGGCGAAATCAGTCCGTGGCTGCTGAGAGCAGAAGATCCTACCACTAGGAAAAAAACAATGTGGACAAGATGCTGAGCCAATCTATAAAGAGTGACGTGATCTAATAAGAAAGTGTGGGAGTTATAATAATGGCATTGTGTTTATTGTGGTTTGTTTATTATAGTGCGAAATCGAACGCCAATGTGTACCTAGGAAGCGTCTCGGCAGCCTGAACAGCAGTTCGGCTACTTCACATGACCTTTTGCTTATTGATCGTCTCTTCCGGGGGCGACAGCTCTTTCTCTGATCTTCCCCCTTCTAGAACTTTCATATTAAATTCCTGGTACATGCGGCGTCAGCACTGTGAACAGAGCCGGTCATTTATATGACTGTCAGTCCACAGCAAGGTGAATGAATATTTCCTGGCCTTTTAGTGTACGGAGAAATACAAGCTTGGAAAGAACTGGAAAAAGAGCTCATGAGCTCATACATCATAGTGCATCGTTAGTCTCCACCCACTGTCGAAACGCTGTTTTCCCCCAGTCATTTACACTGAAATGCATTGAGCCTTTCATGCTTTTTAATCATGATAGAATGCCATTGTGCTGGCAAAGTTGCTTCCATTCTTTTGCTGCTCTGATGTCATTTCCACGCCCACTGCGATCCGCGGAACACATCCGCCACACACCGGGCCGGAGTAACACACGCCACTCTTTAAATAGTCGGCTTGTCCAAAGACGTCGCCCGAGTCTCCACGTACTTGCATATTTCCGTTTCAGTGGAATCTCACGAGGAGATGCTGGTGTCACTTCTCCGCTTAGCACTGGGGTATTTTAAGGGTGTCTCAGGATAAGATAGGACAGCTGCCTTCTAAATTCAAGTTTAGGGTTTTAAGGATATGGATACTATATTAAAAAAAAAAACTGCCCAAGAGGCAGCAGAGTCACAGAGCATAGTGTAACATGAAATGCATTCTAGTGCTAAGTTTGTGACACTTCTTCCTGAGGAAGGGAACAAAATCCAATGTTTGAAATTGTTATAGCGTAACTGTGGTGTCTGAAGGAGTTTTTTAATAATAATTATAATAATCAATAATCTTTCCCAACAACAGTAGCGGAAAAACATGGAATTTAGTGTGAAGCCTCCATTTATGATATATGTTCATTTTTGGAGATGTCAACATATCAGGGCACTGGAAATATTTTTGGGTCCTTCAGGAACATGTTGGCGGTTGGGGGGGGGGGGGGGGGGGGGGGGGGTTTTGGGGGGGGTTGAATAGCAAAGATAACACAAAAAATCTGTGGACAGGACATATATATATATATATATATATATATATATATATATATATATATATATACTAAGTAGAGGGAGGGTGAAAGGGGGGACTTTCCTAGATGTGTGTCACACTGTCACGAAAAGCAGTGTGAATAGATGCACCGACTTGCTTTATGTATCTTGTCTGACGCATCTGCTGGTCTTTCACATTCCCCAGTTGGTAGCTGTCATGTATTACAAGTATAGCTAGCCACTGGATTGGAATTCGCAAATGGCCAAACTGGGAGATGAATGCATGATCTGTTTTCGTTATAACAAAACCCTGAACCAACATGGCGCCGTACAGCTCCAGGGTTGCGGCACTGATCCTCAGCTCAGACTACTGTCTGTATGTTGCCTCATAAGATGTCGCTCTGGGTTTTCCCCAAGCTTCTCTAGTTTCTTTCGGTCTCCCAAAGGTGGATTGGATTGTCAACTCCAGTATCTATAAAAGCAAATGTGAGTGTGCATTATCCCATGAGATGGACTGGAAGGTTTTTCCTTTCTTCTGTCCATCATTGCTAGAATAGGAGGTGATGAATGATTGAATGAATGACAGTTTTACAACTAATTTATTTCTGTCTCTCTCCCTTAAATTTGCACACAAAGGTAATACGAATATAAAACGCTTTAACAAAGAAACATAATTCAGTAATGCTTTTGAACACGCGAAACAAGCACCTCGGGCCAAACTAAGCTCTGAACATCAGCAATAGTCCATAATATAAAGAACTTAAGTACATGAAATGGTTTAATATGCCTAATATTTAAACAAGAGTAGCATATGTTATAAAAAAAAAAATACTAATAATAAAGAGAGGGGCACGGTGGCTTAGTGGTTAGCATGTTCGCCTCACACCACCAGGATCCGGGTTCGATTCCCATCTCGGCCATATGTGTGTGGAGTTTTTCTCCGGGGGTTTTCCTCCGGGTTCTCCTGTTTCCTCCCTGGGTCCAAAAACATGCACGGTAGGTTGATTGGCACCTTGGAAAATTATCCCTAGTGTATGAATGTATGTGAATGTGAGTGTGTGTGCCCTGCGATGGGTTTGGTATTCCATCCAGGGTGTATCCTGCCGTAATGCCCATAGACGCCTGAGATAGGCACAGGCTCCCCGTGACCCGAGGGAAGATTGGATATAGCGGTAGAAGATGAATGAATGAATGAATGAATGAACAATAAATAGGTTTGTATTCACATTAATTCTTTTAAATACAATGGGTAGAATTTTACATCTTCTTCTCAAAACCATGCCTGTATGTTGACTGGCTATTTCAAATTGCCCCTAGGTGTGAACGAGTGCAAAAAATCTGTGTGTGTGTGTGTGTGTGTGTGTGTGTGTGTGTGCGTAGTAGACAGGTGTACATGCCCTGCAGCCTCTGATCTCAGTTCCATTTACTGCCAAACATTCTGTACAATAATGTAGAAATGAATAATAAAAATTCAATGACACTTTTGTGTCCTAATCGTGACCCTGTAAATAAATACTAAACTAATAAACAATCATTGTGCAAATATTGTGCCATTTTTGACACGAGCATACGAGTGCCTTGTTATTATTTTTATTTCGCTTCATCCTCATATAATGTCAGTGATGCGTGCGGTGCTTGTGGCAGTGGAAGCTGGCAGATTTAATTGGTCAGTTCTCTGCTTTTGCACAGTGGGAGATCATCAGTCAGGAGTCAAAATCACAGCAGGATGCAGTGAACTATACGGCTAAGGAGGGGCGGATGCTCAGTCGTGCCACGCTGAGTTTGCAGAGGTTTGCTGCCTCGCCGAACGTCTGCTTCGCTTTTCACAGGAAATGCAGTGGAACACGGCTGCACCGGCACACCGAGGCAACTCATCCCGGTGGGATCATTTACACCAAGAACCGATTGTTTTTACCAATTTTAGCAAAAGGAAAGGTCTATACGACAATGTATTTCATTTCGTTTTTTTCCTTATATGTCAAATGCATTATGTAAATACAAATATGTATATACAGTGTATATACTTATCACTTCTCTTTTAGTCACTATTACCTCCCCTACCATACTGTTAAAATCTGCAAATTACCGTATATCCCACATATTACATATACTTATCTTTTACTCTCACTCTATTACTGCTCCCTTTTTTTACTGTTCATATATGCAATTTACCATATATTTCTTCAGACTGTACATATGTATTGTTATATACTGATCATGGCACGGTGGCTTAGTGGTTAGCACGTTCGCCTCACACCTCCAGGATCCGGGTTCGATTCCCGTCTCGGTCATGTGTGTGTGGAGTTTGCATGTTCTCCCCGTGCCTCAGGGGTTTTTTCTCCGGGTTCTCCGGTTTCCCCCCGGTCCAAAAACATGCACGGTAGGTTGATTGGCAACTTGGAAAATTGTCCCTAGTGTATGAATGTGTGTGTGTGTGCCCTGCGATGGGTTGGCATTTCATCCAGGGTGTATCCTGCCTTAATGCCCATAGACGCCTGAGATAGGCACAGGCTCCCCGTGACCCGAGGGAAGATCGGATATAGCGGTAGAAGAATGAATGAATGAATGAATGAATGAATATACGAATTATTGCAACTTCTGGATGGATGCTAACTGTATTTCGTTGCCTTGTACCCACATATGCAGTGACAACAAAGTTGAATCTAATCTCACATCTAATCTAAAATACTCTCATTCACAAACATTCAACTCTCATCATGTGTCAGGTGCTATTGCAGATTTTTTTTTTGTAGAGTTAATACATATAAAAATCATCTGAATGAAATTGGACAAAGAAAGAAAACAAAGACCAAAATCTGAAACAGGGAATAGGCAAGAATGATGGACAGACAAACATGAGACAAAGAGTGATGTAAAAGCTACGTCTATATATGAATGCAAATTGCTTGTGAATGTGAATTAGGTTCATCATGAGTACTTGCTAAGGCCCTGTGGCACTTGATGTCATTGTGAGGCACATACACACATGCAGGCTGCCTATATTAGTACTATTTATGTAGTTCTCTGTGGCGTGTCTTATGTCAGTCAAGAATAATCAGTGTCCTTAACCGAAGGACTGAGTGACTCTGTGGTATAGAAATGAGTGCCAACGTTTCAACGTCAAAGGAACGCAGTTCCATTCGACAAATGACAGCGTTAACAATAGCGTTCGAATGATGGCGCTTCAGCAGCCACATAGAAGCCCGAGCCAATGCTGTTTCCTGTCATGAGCACAGAAAGTACTTTTTTTCCTTTTCTTAAAACGGCACAAAACAATGAAAAATACGTACAGCACAAATGCTATTCAGCATCAGAACCACATGGTCATCCCTACAACACACACACACACACACACATACACACACACACACAGAATGATGTCCTTCAAGGCCAATGTTAAACTGTCCAGTAACACTGCTTTAGTGCTTAAATGTTTGTAATGAGGTCACTGGGTCTCCTGATGGCTTTGGGGTAGAGCATGTCCTTGAATCTCATGGTCTGTGTGATGAGAGCTCTGCACTTTCTTTCTTGATGGGTAAAAGGGGGTCAATGATTTACCACTTAATGCTGGAATAAACGACGTCCTGCTGCCAGCGCAACCAAACTCCAGCTGAAGGTTAGCAAGTGTTGCGTCGAGACACGTGAATGCATCCACCTGAATCTGATGTTCATGCTGCTTAAAACACTTGAGGCAAAGAGTTTTCACTCTGTCGCATGCGATACATTAATCCGCAGATGTTTCGATAGATAGAATACAATTGGTTGGTGTCACTCTGACTGACGAACGAGAGAGAAAATTTACCACCATTTACGAATAGCTGTTGAATTTTATTGTGTCCTGATTTATACGTTTCTTGACGTAGGATACATATTTTTGAGTAAATTTTACTATTACTTTATTTGTCACAAGGTGCGTTTACTAAATAGCCAATTGAATATACACCATGTGTCAAATTTGCAAAAACACACATATCGCAAAAAAGGTTTTACCTTCGCATGATAGGTGGGTTTTTTTAGACGATGCGAAAAAGGAATAATTCAGTTTTTCGCAACAGTTTTTTATCAACATTTGGGAAATAAAGGTTTTATGCAAATTTGTAACGGAGACGTAACTACAGATATATCACTGCATCGTGAATGCGTTTCTTCACATATTGTTTGGCTCAGACATTAAACGGCGCCCCCCTGGCGCACAGAGGTTTAAGGGCCTTGATCAAGCACCCGCAGCTTGGTGATGCCAAAGCTCAAACCCCTGACCTTCCAATCAGTAGCCCAACGCTTTAACCACTGAGCTACTCCCTTTAAAAAAAAAAAACAATGCATTTTCCTTGTTCATTTGATAACTTGAATATTAAAAGTGAAAAATATATGTAGTTTAAGAAAGATTTAAGAAAGATTCGGCACCTTATGAAACAAACCAAGTACCCTTTAAGAATGCTTTTGTATTTATTAGCGCTTATTTTTCCAATGAAATCTGAGCTCAGGTGTCGACTTTAAGCCCCCTATTGATTTTGTTTTCCTTTCTTCTGGGTTGTACCAGTTTGTGGACAGAAAAGCATGTGTTGTCATTGTCCTATAGGTATACATTCTCTTAGAAATCCACAAAGAATAACTCAGTGTGAATAACTCAGTGAAGCACTGTATACTATTCACTCCTGTGAGGACACTTTTACTATTCACTCCTATGAGGCAACTTTTACTATTCACTGAGGCACTTTTACTATTCACTCCTAGGTTTTACTATTACTCCTTACTTTTACTCCTCACTCCTACATGAGGCAGCACTTTTACTATTCACTCCTATGAGGCACTTTTACTATTCACTCCTATGAGGCAATTTTACTATTCACTCCTACAAGGCAGTTTTACTATTCACTCCTGTGAGGCACTTTTACTATTCACTCCTATGAGGCACTTTTACTATTCACTCCTATGAGGCAATTTTTCTATTCACTCCTGTTCACTCCTATGAGGCACTTTTACTATTCACTCCTATGAGCAACTTTTACTATTCACTCCTATGAGGCACTTTTACTATTCACTGAGGCAATTTTTCTATTACTCCTGTGAGGCACTTTTACTATTCACTCCTATGAGGCACTTTTACTATTCACTCCTATGAGGCACTTTTACTATTCACTCCTATGAGGCACTTTTACTATTCACTCCTATGAGGCAATTTTTCTATTCACTCCTGTGAGGCACTTTTACTATTAAGTCCTATGAAGCACTTTTACTATTCACTCCTATGAGGCACTTTTACTATTCACTCCTATGAGGCACTTTTACTATTCACTCCTATGAGGCAATTTTACTATTCACTCCTACAAGGCAGTTTTACTATTCACTCCTGTGAGGCACTTTTACTATTCACTCCTATGAGGCAATTTTTCTATTCACTCCTGTTCACTCCTATGAGGCACTTTTTTTACTATTCATTCCCTCCTATGAGGCACTTTTACTATTCACTCCTATGAGGCACTTTTACTATTCACTCCTATGAGGCACTTTTACTTACTAAGTCCTTTTAGGCACTTTTACAATTTTATTCACTCCTATGAGGCACTTTTACTATTCACTCCTATGAGGCACTTTTACTATTCACTCCTATGAGGCACTTTTACTATTCACTCCTATGAGGCAATTTTACTATTCACTTTGAGGCACTATTCACTCCTATGAGGCACTTTTACTATTCACTCCTATCAGGCACTTTTACTATTCACTCCTACAAGGCAATTTTACTATTCGCTCCTATGAGGCACTTTTACTATTCACTCCTATGAGGCACTTTTACTATTCACTCCTATGAGGCAATTTTACTATTCACTCCTATGAGGCACTTTTACTATTCACTCCTATGACTTTTACTATTCACTCCTATGAGGCACTTTTTACTTTTGAGGCACTTTTACTATTCACTCCTATGAGGCAATTTTACTATTCACTCCTATGAGGCACTTTTACTATTCACTCCTATGAGGCACTTTTACTATTCACTCCTATGAGGCACTTTTACTATTCACTCCTATGAGGCACTTTTCTCAGTACTTGCATCCAGAGTTTGAAAGTGTGAGTTTCCGGCTTTCAAAAAGCGATGCCAGTTAATGTCAAAGAGTTAATTTAGCATTAAAAGATTTTTTTATTATGCAATAAAACAATTCAAGTAGCCAGAATGTCAGAAACACACTCGTGATGCTGTAAGGACGCGCTCTGAGTGGATTCATTCCCATTTAAACAGTGACAGCTGGAAATCTTTGTGTCCGTCATCCTGATCGACGGCGCTGATATCGGAATACGAACTGCTGCAGTCAAGAGTTCAAGGCTGCAAAAAGATAGTCTTCCTTACCACTGGCCATGAATGTATTTATAGTCTGTGTCCTGCTCGTGCGCTATTATTTCAGGAGACGTTTTGCGGATTAATAAAGCAGCGCGGTGCATCTGCTGGATTCCTGGGTCCGAGAGCCAGACTAATAATCTCGTATGCTTTAAACCAACACACAATTACAGTGTCTGTGTCTATGGTTACAAACATGGCAAGAGGAGGGATGATAATGCTCCTGATTTATGTGAGAGAGATTTTTAATGATGGCAGGAAAGACACAATTTGTTCAAACGAGACATTTAACATAGCCGAGGAGGAAAACACATAAGGTGGTAGCTTAGTAGTTACGGCATTGAATGTTAGGGCCCCTGAGAAAGGCCCTTAAAGTCATAGATGATGAGTTGTATTAATGAGATAAAAGTAAGTAACTCTGAGAACGGGTGTCTGCCAAACGACATAAAAAGAATCTTTATTCATTTAACATCAGGCGAGAGAACATTTTATATATGGATTTTCCATATCACTTTATTCCCCCACACAGTAGCAGAAAAGGAAATCAGGTTGCATGCTAATAGAAAAAGCAGGAGACAAGGGGAGGAAGTGCATACAGGTCATGTGTAGGCCATTTTTATTAGGTCAGGTTTTTGCACAAAAACACCAGGTTTTTTTCGTGGCCATCTGCCTAGAGCGCTTCCTTTTCCCACAAGATGGACTTTTCATTCATTCATTCATCTTCTACCGCTTTATTCGATCTTCCCTCGGGTCACAGGGAGTCTGTGCCTATCTCAGGCGTCTATGGGCATTAAGGCAGGATACACCCTGGATGGAATGCCAACCCATCACAGGGCACACACACTCACATTCATACACTAGGGACAATTTTCCAAGTTGCCAATCAACCTACCGTGCATGTTTTTGGACCGGGAGGAAACCGGAGAACCCGGAGAAAAACCTCCTAAAGCATGGTGGAGAACATGCAAACTCCACACACACATGGCCGAGACGGGAATCGAACCCGGACCCTGTCGGTGTGAGGCGAACGTGCTAACCACTAAACCACCGTGCCCCAGATGGACTTTATAACACTTTTTAATTATTACTTATGTCATAGTTTTTACTTTTCCATTATTAATTCTAACTCTGCTACTACAAAGCGAAAAAATATCATTTAATTGTGTTAAAGCCAAGCAGAATCTGACCAACACAGAAATGATAATTAGTCAATTATTCAAATGTAGTCTCTCATTTAATATTTAATAATATCACCGTAAGAATAGACTCACCGATCATAATTCAATGAATGTATCTGGATTGTATTGTGTTTTATGAATTTATAAATGTTTTTATACTTGGTAAGAGTGTCTGAGAAATATATATATATATATAGACGTTTTATTCTACAGGCTTTTTTATAGCATTCTCTAATGAAATAAAAAAATAATAAAAAAAGAGAATAATCTTTAGCACGTTACTAACTCAGTTATTCAGGAGGGAAAATCATGAATCCCAATGCTAGGACGTCATCCCTCTCCAGCAACAGGCTGGAAAACATGTCTAAATAAACAGATGAAAATTGTTTAATCAGATATATAAAGAGTAATTCGAAGCATGGGAAAGTGTTGCGTATTGCTCGGGGGGGTGAAACAGCATGTGGGCAGGGTGAAACGTAAGTGTTTTATAATTACTCCAGATATAATACTACACCCGAATCATTTACATCATGTTCAGACTTGAAGGTATAGTTTGGCTTTTCCGCACGTGCACTGTGTGTTTCAGCGAAACCTAATCAGCGCTGTTTGCTCTTCACACCGAGGAAAATTATACGGAATACAAATAATCTGATAAACAAAGCAAGGCTGCTAAAGTGCCCAACATATTGCCATCTACATCTCGCCTTCTGCACTCACTGTCGTTATCGTTATGTGACAATAAGCACCTAATAATCTCTCGCTCTCTCTCTCTCTCTCTCTCTCTCTCTCTCTCTCCCTCTCTCTCTGTCCTCTGTCCTTGTCGCTTGGTTTTCTCTCTGTCTATCTATCTCTCTGTCTACAGTATAGTTCTATATCTATCTATCTATCTATCTATCTATCTATCTATCTATCTATCTATCTATCTATCTATCTATCTATCTATCTATCTATCTATCTATCTATCTATCTATCTATCTATCTATCTATGTATCTATCTATCTGTCCGTCCGTCCGTCCATCCATCTATCTATCTGTAGTTCTATGGTATAGTTCTATAGTATAGTTTTATATATATATATATATATATATATATATATATATATATATATATATATATATATATATATATATATATATATATAATAGTTCTCAGGTTTCATTTTCCTAATCATCATCCTCACCTTGGACATTTTTACTCTGTATAAATTTACAGATATACATTGACACATATTAAATGGATACGCTGAATGTAAAGCAGTGGTAGTTTGTTTATCTAGCCGCTCCCACACGGTGTACTGGAGTCAGTATAAAAAGTGAGTATCGGCCTGTTTGGGGCGTATGAGCTGCTACAGCAGATGACAGTGAGTGAGGAAGCAGAGCCTCTGCACCCACACATGAGTCATCAATAAAGTCATAAGCTATATCCTGCATGCTTTCCTTGCAGGAGAAACGACAAATCTGTACAACTCATTAGATTTCAAAAATCTTCCCGTGAATATGTTCGTTCAATTTATGGAAATATTCCCAAACTCTTTTTATTTTTTATCGGGCATATTTAATTTGCTTTATTAAACATTATGGCAGTTAAAATAGCTCGGAGTATTCTTTGTGCCTCTTTGTGTTCAGCTTCATACACTAGGGACAATTTTTCCACGGTGCCAATCAACCTACCGTGCATGTTTTTGGACCGGGGAGGAAACCCGGAGAACCCGGAGAAAAACTCCCTGAAACACGGGGAGAACATGTAAATTCCACACACACACACATGGCCATGACGGGAATCGAACCCGGACCCTGGCGGTGTGAGGCGAACGTGCTAACCACTAAACCACTGTGACTCCTGTGGGTTCTCCAGTTTCCTCCCAAATAAAAGTATCAGGTTATGTCGAACTGTATTTAATGTTCTTTCCTTTAAAAGTAATATGAGCTGTGTTTTACAGGCTGGGTGTGAATATAGTGTGTTGTTTGTCTGTGGTGATAAGGAAAAGACATGTCATGTGGTGAAGCCGTGTTTCCTCCGGCTTCCTCTGTGTTCTCCAGTTTCCACCTCAACATACGCTGGTATCATTTCGAGTGTATTCACATTCCCAGTGTTCCCAGAACAGATCCGGATTTTCCCGTGAAAATGAATAAAGCTATAAGAAACAAACAGAACAGCAACAAGCTTCGAATATCTGTCTGATTTTGTCCAATCATAGATGAGATTATGTAACTTTAGCTGGAAGAATTTTGTGCCTGGTTTTGCTTTTGCCTGTGTATCTTGTGTGGGTTCAGGTAGTGGGAGGTAGTGAAGTACAAGTCCTTCATTATTGTACTTAAGTAAAGTTTTCTGGTGTCAGTGCACAGTGTACTTTATTACAGTAGGTATTTGTCAAACCGAATTTAATCTATTTGGTGCAATGTCAATATTTCTTCTTCTCATCACGCCATCAGGGGGCACGGTGGCGTAGTGGTTGGCACGTTCGCCTCACACCGCCAGGGTCCGGGTTCGATTCCCGTCTCGGCCATGTAAGTGTGGAGTTTGCATGTTCTCCCCGTGCCTCAGGGGGTTTTTCTCCGGGTTCTCCAGTTTCCAAAAACATGCACTGTAGGTTGATTGGCACCTTGGAAAATTGTCCCTAGTGTGTGAATGTGTGTGTGAATATGAGTGTGTGTGCATCCTGTGATGGGTTGGCATTCCATCCAGGGTGTATCTTGCGTTAATGCCCATAAACGCCTGAGATAGGCACAGGCTCCCTGTGACCCGTGGGAAGATCGGATAAAGCGGTAGAAGATGAATGAATGAATGAATCACGCATCATCGAACGATTTCCTGTCATTGTGCGGCTTTTCAATCCACCACTGGTGTATCCTTTCCCTGCTGCCGTCCACATAAGTGAGAACAGAAATATTCATCATCATCATCATCTTTTCTCTAATTGTGTTCTATATGTTATAGACGGGACACATTCATCAGGTAATACATTTAGAAATGAGTTTTTTGTATGAATATATTACGATTTGGGGTGTCAGCATGACACTAAAACACTAAGACACTGTTTTAAAATATGGGTACTTCTACTTTCGTGAAGGATGTGTGGGTTCATATATGGATATAAAAACAAAAACAAAAAATCCTATAATATAAGCCCTATCCGAATTCATTAAGAATGCATCTCATATGTACTGTTAAAGACCGTTAATGAATTTGTCATTTCAGGTCATTTTTCCTTTTTTTTTTTTTACATTAATTACCAAAGTTTTAGAGCAAGTATATATTTTATGCAGAAAAGAAAAAGGTCCTCTGTCGCTTTGGCCGCACAGTATAAATGCGATGATAGGAAACTCCATTATTTTGATACCTCGAGCTGCTTCATGGCACCTCCTTAATTAAATGCACACTGTAACACTGATATGCAATTCAAATTGAAGCATGGGAATAAAAGACAGAAAATCACTTGAAACCCTGACGATCTGTTTAAAATGTATTACTCAATTAAAGGACGTTACTGAATTAATTAGGATCATGGCTGCTGGACCGTGAGTGTGAGAAACAACTGCTGATGCGACATGTGCTTTCTGTATGTTACTCAAGGTTCTGCTAATTATACATCATTATAACTACATAACTATAACTACATATAACTATACTATATATATATATATATATATATATATATATATATATATATATATTATATATATATATACAGGGTCCGGGTTCGATTCCCATCTCAGCCATATGTGTGTGTGGAGTTTGCATGTTCTCCCCCCAGGGGGTTTTTCTCCGGGTTGTTCAGTTTCCTCCCGGTCCAAAAACATGCACGGTAGGTTGATTGGCACCTTGGAAAAAATTGTACCTAGTGTGTGAAGTGTGAATGTGTGTGTGAATGTGAGTGTGTGTGTGTCCTGCGATGGGTTGGCATTCCATCCAGGGTGTATGGAATTTTTAATAACGATTTTTAATAACGAGTCCCGGGAGCAGAATGTATCATAATGATCGGCACTATTTTTTGGTTTGTTTTGTTTTGGAGCTTTTCCTGTTATTTTTCCACCACATTTAAGTCTGTAAAACCGCCTTTTCTTTCCCCCTTCACCATCGCTCAGACACCGCAGAGTAGCGATGAGCCGCAGCAGGTCTATACTCGCTCAGTGTCATCTGGCAGCTTGGGTTGTGCTTTAACTCCTCAAAAACTCAGTGGCATATAATATGAAGTGCTCCGGGCAGCTATCAGGAGGCATGACGTTCAAAACGCCGACCTGCCTCGGCGAGATTCAGGGAGCGATTCTCTCTAGAGAAGGATGCTTACAGGAGACACACTGTGAAGTGAAGCTAGAGAAACTGGGCATTCATAACCGTGCTATGTCGAGGAGTTCGTTAATGTGGAATAATAAAGGGACTGACTGTAGAGCTTTTTTTTGTGCTGTATTTGCTGAATATGGCTGCATTCGAATACAAGTGTTGGTTAAGGTGACTGGAGAAAAAGTCTGTGCATCCTCTTCTATATGGTGCTCTTCGACAGGACATTTTTTTATATATTATAAATATAAATATAAATATATTGAATAAAACAGAAAACAATACAAATAAAATAGAATCCGCACATCTTCCCTTTTTCCTTCTCCTGTCTCCACAGCGGATCATCGTTTAGTGGTTTGGAACATGTTTTACGCTGGATGCCCCTCCTAACGCATCCGTCCCCATTAGACTCTAGGAATGCACTGGATCGTGCGATCCTAATGGCTGGGGGGGTTTTACAGCACAACATTTGGGGGTTTTATATTGCCTCATAATATATTTTTTTATTTTTATTTTTGGTATTTTTCGATAACTGGATGGATGTATTGATAGATAAGGGAGTCAAAATGCAGGATTCGTTTTTCTGGCTACGAACGAAACACTTATTATTAAATATAAACTCGGCTGGGAATCCGTTCCCTCGGCATCTCTTCAGGTAACTCCAAGGATCAGTGAAGAAGGCTACAGGACCGAGAAGCAGATGTTACGCAGTTAAGAACAGCTTCTAGGAAGGTAGCGTAAAGATATCCGCGGTGATAAAGTACCGTTCCAAACAGGCCTCATTACAGAGGATTAGTTCAAGGCAACATAAAGCTCAAGAGAGAGATTCATGAGAGCTTTTTTTTATTTTCATTTATATTGTGATAAAATTCTTAGGAAAATACTATCATATTCATTCATTCGTTCATTCATTCATTCATTCATCTTCTACCGCTTTATCCGATCTTCCCTCGGGTCACGGGGAGCCTGTGCATATCTCAGGCGTCTATGGGCATTAAAGCAGGATACACCCTGGATGGATTGCCAACCCATCACAGGACGCACATACACACACACATTCACACACACACATTCATTGTAACGGTGGTGTCGCGCTGCACAGACACACGGGGAAACGGTAATTCAAAAACAAAGGATTTATTGTAATAGTCCAAAGCAAAACAACAAAAGAGACGCCGCTCAAAAGGAGCGGCCAGATAGGCTTGGGAGCCTTGCGCGCTGCGCGCCGTGGTCACAGGAGGACCGGAGTTCTGGAGCGGACTTGGAAGTCCGGAATCTGGAGCAGAGGGAAACGGGAACTGGAAACAGGAACGGACAAAAGGTTAGGCAAATACATAAGTATAGTACGGGTCCGTGACACGACCTAAGTCTTACGAGCCCGGACGGGGAATGAAGGGAGAGCCGGGCTATTTAAAGGGGAGATGGAGAGGGAGCTAGGATTAGGAACACCTGATCTGAGTAGTGTGATGTGATGTGCGGGGGAGTGTGAGGCGGGAAGAGGAGAGTGCGATTTTGGGTGGAGTGTGTGTGTGGGTGTGGGTGTGTGTGTGTGTGTGTGTGTGTGTGTGTGTGTGGTGGAACGAGCAGTGTGTGTGTGTGGTGGGTGTGGGTGTGTGGGTGTGGGAGAGAGCGAGAAGAGAGAGAGAGAGTGTGTGTGTGTGTGTGTGTGTGTGTGGCGAAAGAGCCGGGAAGAGCGAGAGAAAGAGAGAGAGAGAGAGAGAGCGCCGTGACATTCATACACTAGGGACAATTTTCCAAGGTGCCAATCAACCTACCGTGTATGTTTTTGGACCGGGAGGAAACCGGAGAACCCGGAGAAAAAAAAACCCCCTGAGGCACGGGGAGAACATGCAAACTCCACACACACATGGCCGAGATGGGAATCGAACCCGGTGTGAGGCGAACGTGCTAAACACTAAGCCACCGTGCGCCTTTACTATCATATTGCGGAGGGGAAATATCTAACATCTAAGGGTCGGGGGTTCGAGCCTCAGGATTACCAAGCTGTCTTTGGGTCCTTGAGTAAGGCGCTTAACCCTCTGTGCTCCAGGGGGCGCTGTGTCATGGCTGACCCAGCTTCCAAAGAACTAGTTGGGATATGTGAAGCAATAATTTCCCTGTGGTGTATATGTGATGAATAAAGACTATTTTATAAAACTATCTATTATGCTGTTTTTATTTATTTTGCCAGCATGGTTTGGGTTCATTTGTCTCCACATTGTTACTGTGGGGTCACATCAGCATTATGGTTCTCCTCGAAGGGTCAGTTGTACCTATAAGACATTATATTACTCTTTGATGTACGACGACGCCTCATAACACAAAATATGCATTCATTTTTCTTGGAAGTTCCTTCCATCCGCATCCATCAATTCTTCACTTCCTGGACATTTTGGGATCATTTGTAGAAATTTCTCGCCCTCGGGAAACTCCGATGTGAAATACACTGCACTCTAGTGGTGGGATGGAGTAACACAGTCGCATGCATTGTGGGAGACGTAGTTTATTGTCAATGGTAAAGCAGCATAGCCTTGTTTTAAGACAATCGTACACCTTTTAAACTCCTGCGGTACGAATAAAACGACGCGGTGGGCCACATTCGGCCCAACGGGGTCCGAGTTTCACACGTGTGCCTTAGATAGAAGCCATGTTCCAAAACTCTAACAAGCATCGCAGGGACACCGTCATGCTGGAACACGTTTGGGTCTTGTCGTTTAAGTGATGGTGGTAGCTCAGCCTCTGGACCAGAAGGTCACAGGTTCAAATTGCAGCACTCCAAGCTGCCACTAGTGGGCCCTTGGGCAAGGCCCTTAACTCAGTTGTAAGTCGCTCTGGATAAGGGCGTCTGGCAAATGGCGTAAATGTAAGAGAAAACTGAATTCTACTGCATCCAATGCATCCATTTTATAGATTTGTGCGTCTCCAACTTTGTGGGAACAATTTGGGGAACAATCACGTTTGGCATCAGGAATCACTTTGGTTTATATAGTTTATATTTTCGGAACAATTGCTGAAAAACAGAGGGTACAAACTTTTGCACACACCTTCTCCCTCACATTTAACCGTCATTCTGTATTTTCAAGTCTAAAGTTATATAACAGTCAGTGAGGGTTTTTTTTTTTTTTTACACAAAGGGAAAAGCTGATGTCAAAAAAAAGTGGGGGGAAAAAACGTCGCCTGCCAGCGTTTTCTCAATGATCAAAAGCGGATTTGATACGGGAGGGAAAACGTCTCGGCAGACCGCGTGGAAGTTCGCTTAATCAGCCCACCATCACCATCAGCCCTGGAGAAAGAATCAACTTCAACCATTCAGTCTCTCGTCGCTTCAGTTTCATTCAAGACTGCAGAGAAATTGTGAATAAACGGTGTTTATTCCACAGCCATGGATTTCTCCTATATAATAATGTCATGTTGTCACGGTGGTTTAGTGGTTCGCCTCACACCGCCAGGGTCCAGGTTCGATTCCCGTCTCGGCCATGTGTGTGTGTGGAGTTTGCATGTTCTCCCATGTGTCTCAAAGGGTTTTTCTCCGGGTTCTCCGGTTTCCTCCCCGGTCCAAAAACATGCACGGTAGGTTGATTGGCACCTTGGAAAATTGTCCCTAGTGTATGAATGTGTGTGTGAATGTGTGTGTGTGTCCTGTGATGGGTTGGCATTGCATCCAGGGTGTATCCTGCCTTAATGCCCATAGACGCCTGAGATAGGCACAGACTCCCCGTGACCCGAGGAAAGATCGGATATAGCGGTAGAAAATGAATGAATGAATGAATGTCATGTTTACAGAGTGAGTGAAATTAACTAGGCTTTGTTTCACCTTATTTGCAACACAGTAGTTTATTACAATAATTACTAATTTTGTATAGTTTCTTTGTAAAACAAAAAAACAAAAAAAAAAAAAAAAAAAACATTTTACTTGGTTTTGTCTTTGGTTTCCTGCGGTCCATCTTGTAAACTGATGTTTAGATTACCACATAAGGTCCCGGCAGAGTGGATGCATGCAAGGTCCTGGAAGATTGCCAGGTTAAAAAAAGAGATTGATAAAAGAAATAGAAAGCTGTAATTTTATAACAAGATTCCAGAATCAGAATCGACTTTTGATTCCCAACCCTAATTAAAAATGAAAAAAAATCTGAAACGTGTGGCGTGCATATGTATTCACACCCCCCCCCCCCCCCCTCCACAACACTGCAATTAAACCAGCACTCCTACAGACTGTCATTTTGGACTATTCCTCTTTGCAAAACGGCTCCGGTTGAATCAGATTAAATGTAGAACGTCTAATTCATCATCTTTCAGTCCTACAGTTACGACGTGCTTCCTCGGTGATGTGGCGTTACCCAGGATAGATTCTCATTCACACTCAAATGAAAACACGGCACACGGATGGTAGCCTTAACTCCTTTAATGGATCAGCTTTTGGAAGCATTAAAGTCGAAGGACATGGAAGCAGCCATATTGGGGGATAAAAAAAAGGGGAAAAAAAAAAGAAAAAAGAAAAGTTCAACCTTAAATGACAGTGTAACCATCACAAATGACTTATAACGTAACATACAGGAAAATATAAACAAGTAAACATGAAGGCAAAACTGGTCTGACATGACATAGCGGTTTTCTTTTGTAAAAAAAATGGCCCAAGAGACATCTCTATTGGGGCTTTAAGTTAAACAGGGGAGAACCGGGGGAGGGGAGGAGGGGGGGGGGGGGGGGGGGGGGATGGGCGGGGGATTTGGGGTTCTCACAGACATGTGCTTTTCTAACATGCACTGAAACTTGAAAGCTTTCATCCTTTAAGAACAAAAATGCATAGAAAACATTAAACACAATAATAAAGACATCATCACTGATGTACAGTTAGAGAAGAAAACAAAAAAGCGTTCGAGAGTCTGCAGATGTAAACTGTAAAATGTTATTAAAAAAATAAAAAAATAAAATAAAAATAATCGGTTAAGGACTTTATTGCCGACAGGATATGAAACGGAAAAAAAGTAAAATAAAAATAACGACTAGCTCCCACTAATATCAAAAATATTCAGTAATGTTCATCGTGGAAAAACTTTCTACATGAACGCACACCATAAAACCGCACGTCAAGCAAGCGTCATTACGGAACACCGAGTTACAGTCACGTAACAAAAGTTTTGTCAGGTTTTTTTATGCACATTAAATACTGATGTAGTCAGAAATATTATTGAAAAGGTTTTTAGGCTGAAAAATGGAAACATAAAAAAAAAAACTTATAATAATAATAATAATTACTTCCGGGGATAAAAAGCAACATTAGGGGTGATGTGTGTTAGAAAGCTTCCCTTTTTTATTTTTACTATGAAACATTATAAACTGAGGAGAAATAACTGGATATAAATACTGACAACTATATTAAAAAAAGAAAGAGGGGGGGGAAAAAATGACTGGGTGTCTGAAAAATCCTAGGAATAAATTAAAATACATGAGATGGACCAAAAGTATTCGGACAACCGGTTTGATCCAGCCGTGTGCTTCTTCTTGGTTGCAGTAGCATTACATCTCGTTTCTAACGTGTCTCAGCAGAACAATGTGCACAAAGTAACCTGCTTGAAGATATGGTTTAAATGATCTCTGACCTGCGTGAACAGGATGAATTAGAACATTGACTACATAAGTACCTGACATTACCGCTGAATAACCCTATAAACAAGTGGAATATCTTTTCCCCAGAAGAGTGAAGATTAATCAACATGTAGAACAGGAGGTTGTGAGCGCTCTCGTTTCCTCTGGGACATTTCGTATCTACAGCAGTATTTCTCCATCAGTAAAACACTTCACAAGAACCCTTATAGGAAGCGAAAAAAACAAACAAACAAACAAACAAACAAACCCTGACGTGAAGAGAATTACACTGTTACGATAGTGTCGTTACAAATTGCTGGAAATCGACGCGATTGTTGATCGGTTTTAAGATTAATACCAGGAAAGGAAAAAAGAAAATAAATACGCACCCGAAAGACATTCATTAGATAACATTAAAAATATTCGTCTACAATAAAAGACAGTTGGCACAATTTGTTCACTAGAAATTCTTTTTTTTGTGTGTGTCGTCCTTACAATAAAAAAAGGTCAGGAAATCTCACATCAATACAAACATGATCTTGATCTTACTAAATGAGTATGTGAAAAAAAAATGTGAATCACACACACACACACACACACACACACACACACACACACACACACACACACAGCATTTGATGTAGTGCAGTAGCATCCTCAACATCTTGCACGATAAATTGATGAGATTTTGATGTGAGGATTACAACATTCACACAACATGTTAACAATCTCTACAGCACTCCATACACACACACACACACACACACACACACACACACACCTCTGAAAATAACCACCCCGATTAAGTCCCTTTATCTCCATTTATACCAGCTTTGCTCTTGGTTTGACCAGACAAATGAAGCTCTTGGTCCACACACACACACACACACACACACACACACACACACAACACTATGAGCCTGAAGCATGATGCTTGGGGGGGGTGGGGGGGTGGGGGGGCAAAAAACACAAAAGAAGAAGTTAAAAATAAAAAGGTCACTCTGGCTGACTCGTGTGTCGGCCTGCTGTGCTGAAAGCTCCGAGCCGCTGGAACTCGGCTGCTGGAGTGACGCGTAGTGTGAGGAAGAGGAGGGAACGAGAAAGAGCGACGGTTGAAGGACAGACCTGCTCCTCTCCCGTCATGTCTCACTCTCGGTCCGTCACTCTCACTCTCGGTCTGCCACTCAGCAGGCTCGGGGGAGAGGGGGGTCGTCGGATGGAGATGGGAGGAGCTGCTTTTGGGTCAGAGGTCACTGCCTCCTGTCCTCCGTCTCTGATCTGGAGAAGGCCATGACCACATCCTCCGCACCTGAGACACACCACACACACACACACACACACACACACAGAGTTTAGCTATTAGGTAGGGGACATTTTTAAAATAACCAAGGGCTATCTCACACACACACACACACACACACACACACACACACACACACACAGCTGGCAATTCAGAAGGTGACCCTCCTGAAATAACTATAGTCAAAGGCACAAGAGAGACACAAACCAAGACACTCAGACACACACTTTCTCTCTCTCTCACACACATCCTTTTAGTCTACTACATGAGCATCATCAACATCTGGAACAATAAGGTTGACGGTTTAAAAAAAAAAAAAAAAAAAAAAAAAAAACCAAGTATTTTTTGTTTTTTGTTTTTTTTACAGCCAGGATTTACATATGAGCACGAAATGAAGGACAGAAGAGTAAAAAGATGATAACACCTCGCGCACACAGTGAAGATAAACAATGAAAGCTCAGACAACAAAAAAAAAGGAACGCAAAACAGAAATTCCTGCTGTGCTTCAGCATTTTTCACAGATATTACTGCCATGAATGTTTAAAGAGGTGGGTGAAAACACGACGACACTCCCCCCCCCCCCCCCCCCAAAAAATGAACTTGTTTCAGCATCGAAAAAAGACAACAAAAAAAATCCTTCTTTTCCTCCTCATGTAGTAATAACCAACACTGCAGCCATAGACAGTCAGTATACATGCGATGGACATTACTGCAATCGCCAATCAAATGTTTGCATGCCCTTAGAACAAGGACAGGAAAGCACCATCACAAGTATTAACATGGTCAAACAGAATATATAAAAAGTATACACACGAAGCAGCTGCTGATGCGATGCAGTACGACTGTGCGATCTGAAAAATATGATGCAATTCTATTCGATATATTACACACAGTCGCTTTCATTACTTTTGTTTATAATACAAGTTGAAAAGGATGAAATAAAACCAGAGGTCCTTTTCCTGTTCTGTCTCAAGGAAATGCAGCTCTGCCCTTGCCATGTTAATCTATAGTGTATGATACTCGCAAAACATCGAGGCAGAGGTGCTGAGAGAACTCGATCAAGTATTCACTTTTCAAAAGTATTAACAAAAAAAAAAAAACGTTTTCCCAAAGGGAAATGTTAAAGTCTGATGAAATGTGTTTATTGGTTTTCTGACAAGATGGACATTTTGGGGCATTTCTTCCTGACGATAAAAATGTGTGTGTGTGTGTGTTAGTTTTGAGAGCACATTTAGTGTGATCCCAGCAATAATTAAAATGGGAAAAAAAATGTCCACATAATTTCTTGTTTAAGCACTGATTTTCTGGGTATAAATTAAAGCTGGTCTCAGATCTGTAAACTGTATAAAGTATTTTCCTGGTTCTGTACATAATACATTTGTGGTGGCAGTGTCTCTGAGGTAAAAACAAACATGAAAAAAAAAGAAGGTGTCCTGGTTATGCCAAGCCAACAAAAGCATTTTGATGAGTTGGGAGATGTTCTGTTAGGAAACCTGGGGTCTGGCATTCTTGCATTCATATGCTTTGACGCATACCATCAACCTTAACCTTCTCACAGACCGAGCACAAAGGAATTCTCTAATAGCAGTGTCCTTTTTCAGCAGGATAAAACTGCCTGCTACAAAAATTCTTCAGGAATGGTTTGAGGAATGTGACAAATAGTTTAAAGTCCTGACCCGGCCTCCAAATTCCCCAGCTCTCAGTCTGTTTGAGTATTTGTAGGATGTGCTGAACACACAACTCGGATCAAGACCCCAATTACACCTCACAGCATCCTCAGAGTTCCTTGAAATGAAGTGTAGGTATTAAAAGGGTCTGAGGTTTTATGGCAGGGACCGACACGGTATCAGGTAGGTGGTATTTGAAATAAATCCGCTGTTCTTAGGATATCATTATCAAATAACCTGAGCATTGGACGTTCTGGATGTGATGTATATTGTAATAAAGACCACCTTAAACCTGATCGCAGCCCTTTTCATTTCTTTTCAACTGCATTTACAGACATTTTCAGTAATAATACCCGGCCCACACGGAACCCAACGAACCTGCGCATTCTTCCTGACATCCAAACCCTATTCTTTCTGAGAGATCTATTTAACTTACACAAAGCGCACGCTGACTTTTCATTGCGATTTGGACTGTGGTCATTTTAACAGCTGGAATTGTGAAGGTTTTTTTCCACCACTTTTATATGTAATAATTGTTTTTTTGTTTCTATACATATATATATTTTTTTACATAAAAATGGTCAAACAGTAATGCATTAATAGGGCGTTAATATAATTAAGACTGTTAAAATGAATTAATAAATATGTAAACGTTAAGTATGGAGTCTGATGTCATTTCTTTTAAAGCACCTTTATTTTCTCTCACGTTGGGTTAGTGCACTGCATTTTTTTATTTTCTTTCTTTTGTTAGCTTAAACCGAAGAACGTTGTTTTTGTTTGTTATTTTGGCCTTGTCGGCTCCTGAAGTCAACCACCCAATACAATATTCCCTTCCATGTGAGTTCTTGTATGTACTGTATATATAATAAGACAAAAACACAAAAGCATTTTATGCCTCCATGAATATAACTAGATTGAAGGGAGAGGGGTGGAAAGTGTGACCTATATTTCCCAATAAAACTGAACCAAAATGATATCTCTCTGTATAACTCTTCGGACAGGTCTATCATATAAAAATGTACACACTTTAAGCCTGTGTATCTCATACAAGGGCGTCTACAATCAGTGAGCAATAAGTGAAACTCCGGAGTGAAATTCATCTCCCTGTACAAGGCACTGGAACATCCTTCCTACGCCTTTACCTGGAGCTTGCGGGCTAAAAGATGAAAAATCTCACTTGCTATTACAGTCAGGTATCAGGCCAGACTTACAGAGCAGAGCGCTAATCAATTCAAATCCCACAGCACGGATTCGGAACGTGACTCGGAAAGCAAGCTCGGACGGGCGGCTGAACGGGATTTGCAGCTTCAGATGTTCGATGACCAACAGCGATATGGTCATACAATCGGCACAAGTTTAAAACGCCTCGCGTGTTCCCGAACGTCATTCGAGACAATGTGCATGTCTGAAGGTCATAAAGGACGTCTGTTAAATAAGCAGAAGTGCTCTTATAAACTTTAAGATTCCCACCAAAGCTGTTTGCTGAAGCCGGATTTGTCTTTGTCAGCAGCTCGATACAGCTCGGTGCCAAGTCTGAAAAAGCTGACCCAAAACACTCTGTGTTCCCGTAATAAAAGTACTGCTGCCAAAAGAGGTTCAATAACCTGAATATTGGCCGAGGAAATAGTAATAATAAAATAAAAAAAAACGAATATGCTCGTATTACCTTCGGTGAACGTCAAAACCCACGATTGCTTTCTAATTAGGTCAGTGGCGGTATTTCGGGCGCAAGATCTGAACAAAACGCATCCTTCGTGAATAAATGTCCACAGGTACTTGGTCCAATTTTGATACTTTGAATGTTATGAAGGTGGTCGCAATCTCCAGTGAAGCTCTCATAAGTCTATTACCGAATACGAATTAACTAGGGCTATCAAAGTTAACACGTTATTAACGTATTATAAACGTGTTCATTTCTCCATAATCCTTTTCTCTGACCTTAAAATGAGAAGAAACAATTTTACTGTGCTGTAATGTTTATGTGATAAATAAAGGATATTCTGGAGCATGATGGCGTAGTGTTTAGCACGTTCGCCTCACACCACCAGGGTCCGGGTTCGATTCCCGTCTCGGCCATGTGTGTGTGGAATTTGCATGTTCTCCCATGTGCCTCAGGGGGTTTTTCTCTAGGTTCTCCGGTTTCCCCCCAGTCCAAAAACATGCATGGTAGATTGATTGGCATCTTGGAAAATTGTCCCTAGTGTGTGTGTGTGTGTGTGTGTACCCTGCGATGGGTTGGCATTCCATCCAGGGTGTATCCTGCCTTAATGCCCATAGACTCCTGAGATAGGTACAGGCTCCCCGTGACCCGAGGGAAGATCGGATTTAGCGGTAGAAGATGAATGAATGAATAAAGGATATTCTTCTTCTTCATAAGAGGATATGTATACATACAAAAAAAAACAGCTTTTGACACTTATGTCTTATAAGTATAATGCGAGTTAAAACATAGTACTCAAGTAATGTATTATTCAAAATCGCAGTTTCCAGTGATGTGGTTCTACCGCAAACTGATTACACAAAGTTGGATGCACACAACGTCTCTATAGACTGGCGTTTAATTATCCCTCCACTTAAGCTAGGGGACCTAAAACCTGTCCGAGGAGGACAATTCTCCTGGCCACAATGCAACTCCATGAACATGTAGTTTGGAGTGGAAGCTCTTGAGTGGCTCTGTGGAGCTCCGACCTCAACCAAACACCTTTAGTGTGAATTGGAACACTTAACCGCACCCCAGGTCGCCTCGCCATACATCAGAACCCGACTATATTAACAACCTTGTGGCTGAATGAGAACAAATGTCCAAAATCTAGCGCAGCATCATCTCAGTGCTTGTAATGAAGCGGCTCATTGAACTGTGTCTAATCTCTATTCCACACACTGTTAGGTATTAGGTAAAAACATGCAAATAACACTAAAGAGTGATTTTTGTCTCTCCTAGAATCACAACATAATAAAATAAGCGAAATAACCAAGCCAGTGTCTGTTACAGGACATTGTTATTTGGCAAGTACTGACATTACTATATGGTGGGGGTTTGGGGACGTTTTGGGGACGGCGACAAAAAGAAAAAGGCAAGCTTTGATCCTTCAGCAGTTTAGATTACAACCATCTTTAAAGTAGTGGTTCTGAGAGCAAACCTGCCTTTATTTCGCTTCTATAAAAAGGAACAACTCGGGTAACACTGCCTGGTTGGAGGGATCTAATTATGTGCAGGGATAAAAGTAGATCACGCCGTATCAAACACACAAGCACCCACCGGACTGTGGATGTGTGCGCACATGTTCGAGGGGGTGGAAACTTGTCCCACAGAGGCCGTAACAGCACAGTTACTGCTTGGCACAGGATGTTAGGCATCGGCTGTGTGCGAGACCCACATCACAGGCAATCATTAGGACGTCTTTTTACGTGACCCATGCCTAATAAGCAGGGACGCAGACAGAGGAAGGTCCTTTTATGTCTGCTCGCTCCTGCCTTTCATAACCCCCATCTATTCAAATCACACACACACACACGCACGTCTCTGAAGAGCTACGACGGAGCTCTGTTCATCAGCCAGAATCATCCTTATGATCTCTAAGGTTCAACATCAAAAGAAATGGCACCCTGTAAAAACAGGAACGGTTCGTTTACCCCAAAGTGATTGCTGTATTACTGGATGGTTTAGAATGTGTTGTGTGTAAGGGCGTTTTTTCTGCTCAATGTGGGTTTAGATATTAGTGGGGTAAATCTCAGAATGTGCATGGTAATTTACTGGTATTTACTTATGACCAGGTGTCTGCAAACCTTTGGAAATATGGATTTTTTTTTGTTTGCTTTGGTAAGCAAACATATATACCATAGGGCTGCTATGACCAATTATTTTACTAATGAAGAAATCGTATAAGAACTTTTTTTTAGAGATCTATATTAGAAATATTATTAGAGATCTATACTAAATATAAAAGAGAAAATAAGACTGGTACTTTAAAAGAATGAATAAGTAATTTGTTTCCATTTTAGAAGTATTCACATTTTTATTGTTAATATTTCTAAAATTATAAAAAAAAAGGAAAGACCCCTCCAGATGGACACTATATGTATGCAATTATGACCACATCTGGATATAAGTGTACACAAGTACATATGTGAAAAATAAACCGATTTAGCACATTTAATTGCCATATGACATTAAAATGCAAATCAAAAATATATACAAATTTAAAGAATAAATAAAAATCCATTTCAAACGACTTTAGAAAAGGTAAACACACTGTACGATGTCCTCTTTATGTTTTAGTTTTAAAAGGGCCGCAAAAATGTTCTGTTTTATTTGGTCTGAATCTTCTCCTGGTCTCCATGGTCTTCTTTTGTATTTGAATTACTCGTAATAATATTTACAGCTAAACACACAATTTTCATAATTTAGATTTTAAGATACTGATAAGATACTGATTTAAGATATATACTGGGGACTCTAATATTTGATATCCATTTTACGACCATAAGTATATGCAATCTTCACAACCACACCAGTTTAATCCTGATATCTGGTAGACTCGTTAAATTATTTAACATGCGGCCCAATAATGATCCACAGGTAGTGTACAAGGCAACAACGCACAATTGTTTATTTTTTCTTTAAAGCTTTGGTTCGTTGCCCCGAGCATCTTATTCATACGTGTGAAAACCCACAACAAAAGTGGACCAGTGTGTCTTGTGGGACCTACAACCCAAACTCATGGTCTACTCTTCCCAGTTCCCTCCTTTAAAAGCCTTTAATACACAGCAGAAAGGTTTTAGACAGTTCAGATTACAATGCACCTGAAGAAATCAATATTTACTCCGAGCTCTATAGAAACACACACTCGCCAAAGGAAAACTCAAGGACACACACCGATCTCCCGTTCCTTATGAAGCAAGAAAGGACGGATCTCAGACGTACGCTTTAAAATAAAGATTACGCCACCAGCATATAATCAAGCCTGACCTTTGAAGGCACAGCAAGATTACTACAGTGATGAACGAACAGCAGGCACTGCGATTTCCTCCTGCAAAACGTCTAAACGCCTAATTAGCGAGAAAGGGAAAAGCCGCCGCGTTATCGTGATTGGTTTTCTCGCTTCTGGCTCATTTAATTTTGTTAGTTTACGAAGCCCCCCCCCTTCCAGAGTTCACCGGTAACTCAACAAGCTAGGTGAAAGAAGGGGGTGAATTTATTCATCTATAAATAGACACGCTGTTGAACTATTGTTTTGCATCATCCAGAAACATGCGCTTCGGTGAACTTTCATACAACGAATCCGGGCGAGTCACATCCATGTCACCTTCTTAACCCTTCCTCGTCAACATCTGGGTGACACGAGGGAAAAACCTCCACTTGGATCAAAAAACGAGTGACTAATAATAGAATAATACAAATGTACAAAGAAAATAAAATACAAATAACTAATACAATACAGGAAATACAAGATACAGGAAAATAATACAAATAAACTGTTAAAAAAGGACGAATAAATATTGAGAATAAACTCAGGAACGACATCCATCAGACTTATCTCTGTTAGAGCCTGCATCATGGTGATTGAGAAACAGAGCTGATGCTTGCATAAGGACTGGATGAGGGGTCAAACACACACACACACATACACACACACTCACTCACACAGACACTCACACAGACACACAAGTGTGAAGGGCATGTGAATAACGCTAACGTGTGCATTGGCTCAGCATTGGATTGTCCACGCCCCGTCTTTCCTTCTACATCTTGTCACCAACACAACAGCGAAGGCAGCACACGGACGTCAGGGTCCTGCAGAGCCGTCGCCTAGCAACAGCTCTGGACTGGATTGCATCACGACCCGGCAGGTTGCGAACGCCTATGAACAAACAGCTGCTACCTGCTCCATCTATCTCCATCGCTTTCATTCTCGATCTGACACCCCTTCTCTCTCCATTTACACACACACACACACACACACACACACACACACACACACACGTATATTCATTATTACCACTCTCTCTTCATCAGCACTTCATTTAATCTACTTCCCTCTTCCTTCTTCTTCTAAGCAGTAGCTATTCGTTTATAACATCTTTTTTTTTCTCTCAACCCACTTCCTCGAACACACAGGTATACACGTTCACACTCTTCCCACGGATATCTGTTCCGTGAACTCGTGTGTAATCGCTACATCACGACTGAACAGGAATTAGAGGCGCAGGGCATCGCTGTGGGAACCGATAGCATCGCAAAACACAAAGTGTAGCACAGTCGGAATTAGACGGCCATTTCAGGAGGCATGAGTGAGCGAGAGAGACGAGGAGTGATAAATCATGCTCCGGGAGTGTGTGGAGCCGACTAACACACACACACACACACACACACACACACACACACACCTCACAACGTTAATATTTACCTACAGCTAAATAACCGACAAAGATCTACTGAAGGATATGAGAGTTACAGAAGCCAGAGCTTCTGATCGGTCCATGTGAGTCTGTGTATTAGCATTGCACCGGGATCACATTTCTCCTCATCGGATACGAGGAGAACAACAACCAATTGTTACAGGAGCCGACTGGAAGAAAAGGTCGTAAAAGGGCAGTCACACTTCAAATCCGGCGAGAATCGCGACTCGATAATCACATCAATCACGGCCACATCAGGATCAATACGATGCCCCCCCCGATGCCCCCCAATACGATGCCCCCCCCCCCCCCCCCCCCCCCTCAGTATTTAAATTTGTTTTTTATCTGCAGCAAAACTGTCTACAGTATACTCATTTACGTTCCTTCCTGGATTGTTTTGTTGTTTGTTTGCTTCATGACTCACTGTGAAAATTCCCGTGGCAGTGTTAGTATTGAAGAGGATCGTGTTGTGTGTGGATTATACACACTAGCAGTGATAGAAGAGTGTGTTTTTATCAGGGTAGAGTGTCTAGAGTAGTGCTATTATTGAAAAACACAGTGCGGGTATAGACATTCTCTGTGGCATCGTCTAGAGAACTGCTGTTTGCTAGGACGGCACGGGCCGCGCTGAAGGAGCAGTTACATTGATTTTACACTCCATAAAGCAGTGCGTGTTATTACACCCGTTAAAACATGCGTGCGGCTGCGCGGTGGGCGGACCGTTTAAGCGGCGAGCATGACGCGGCTCTCGGGCCGCGCGGCCGTAATTAACGATCCAGCTTGCCTTCGGTCCTAATGAGACCGGCTTTTCTCCCGCAGTCACGCGACTCCATGGGAGCCGGTCCGCCGGGAGCCCCGCCTCCCATGCGGTCGCCATGGAAACCCCTGCTCTGTTCTGCTCCCCCTTGTCCTTTCCATGTTCTCTCCTAGCTAAGCTAACACACTCATTCCTGAGCCTTTGTGCTTTTCTTTCGCAGATAGAAGTGCGGCAGCGGAGCCCCTCGACCACGGTGCCATTTCAACCCCCATCTCTCCCTTACACACACACACACAAACAGCTAAATGAGACATGCTTTTGCATGAAAACAAGGGCATGGACTGTGCAGGATTTATGATATGCATGTGATTTCACTTGATGCGGCTACTTCCAAAGCTGGCTAACGAACGCAGCTTCCAGACCCTCATCCATTTTTAACATGGTTTCAAAGTCCCTTAAGCCCCCTCTACCCCTCACCCCCCCCCGCTCCAATCTTCTGACCGTCTTAAAAATCCAAACATCAATTAAATGCAGTGCATAATTTTCCGACTCATATTTATGCTAATCAGGCAATTAAATGTGCTTGAAATCGAGTTATTTAACCCTTATAATTGTAAACAATCCAACCCTAACAGCTTCAGGATGCTGGTTTCAAGCCAATCCCAGGAACTGTTTTCAGAAATAGTCCAACAGCTTACCCGATAAATAGCTGCCTAATTTCACACTTGTCACTTTTTGAAAAGGCAAAAAAATGTCTAGCGCAGAAAGACGAGAGTGGAGGAAGGAGGGGGGGGGGGGTTTATGTTGAAGTCCTAATTTTTGTCTCGCGCACAATACAATCTTTCATAACTGTTTATTCACATGAGAGAACAATAGCTGAGCAGATCTAAAAGAGGCATCCCAAGTGGCATGTCTCTGGAGCCCTGGCCTGTTCTGCACACACACACACACAACTTTGTGATCCTGGGATGAACTTCGTGTCAGTAATGCTCTAATTAACTATTAAAGCAACCAGAAATCCACAATATGATCTGGATTATTTTGCGGCTAAACAAAACATTAAATTAAGCATGGCAAGCAGCAGAAATACTGCAGAGCTCCGCCTACAGGTAAACAACTGCAACACATGTTCCTGTTTACTAATACTAGAACGCAAATTAAATACTAATCTCATACTACACAGGTTCAACCCCAAAATCAATGCAGAGAGACATTCAGAAAACCATCAGCACACACACACACACACACACACACATCTACAACTCTGTCATTTTAGACACTGCTTTTATTTAGATCCACACACACACACACATTTTCTTTTAAATCCTATACAGGATGTAACCATTACTGATGACCCTGTAATGCACTGGTCTTTCAGATTCAAGCATTTTATGGCCAATACATGCATTTGCAAGCTGTAATAAAAATCAGTAATTAATTAAGCAGAGCATTAAGGATGATGCTCAAATCTAATAAAATTAGGGTAAAAAAAAAAAAAAAAAATATATATATATATATATATATATATATATATATATATATATATATATATATATATATATATATATATATATATATATATATATATATATATATATATTATCAGCAACCGAATGCTGGCTGTTTTGGAAAAAAAACGATAGCTATTTAGTGTTTCAAAGCAAACATGTCATTATTTGTGTATATTTGTTTTATTAATCTAGTTTGCATGATTTTTTTTCCCCTATTATCTCCACTTCCTGCCTTCGATCCTCAGGTACCATGTTAACAGCTAATCCTCTGTGATTATTAGTGCTCTAGGGTATTATTGTAATCTGTTACTGATTTACAAACAGAATTATATACCGTTTGTACTCAAATTAAATATAAAGCACGCCTATCGTCAAAGCTCCAAAATATTCAGGTCGTTTCTAACACAGTCGTGCATTATTTATAAACAGATTTCCCAAAAATAAATCCCTGCAGCAGGTGGAGCGTAAAGCGTTTATTTGTCTGAGAATGCGCTACAGTACGGAATCTTAATGCACGGCGCCCCCTGGTGCTGAACAGCGAGAATGACAATGTAGTATGATTATTGAAGGCATTAAGAAAAACACATCACACATTTCTACTTGAATTTTAAAGAGCTGGTAATTTATGTAATCTGGTTAAAAGGTGTTTAATTCTCAAAATACCACAGCATGTCGACAATAGCAGATTAGAAAATGTGTTATTTAACATAATAAAACAAATCATAGATTTGATGTCTTTTGTTTAAAAAAACAAAACAGAAACATGTATAAGCAGGAGTATCAGCTGTTACATGTCATACTGCATCGTTCCCTGGATGCATTTATGCTCATAAAACAGTACGACCTGTTGTGTGTTATTCATTATATAACGACAGATCTGACAGTGCTGGCTAATTACTGGTTTCTACGGTAACATTCACAGGGACTGGTGTGTGAGAATCGTCCAGATTTTCATGCAAATGTTGATTTGGTGAATTTTCTGTTAGGTGTTTTTCTTGTTTCTATGTCTTAATACTTTGGACGCCTGAACCTTTTCAGACAGAGGAAGATCTTCAGGATAAAATGCTGTGTGAGTAATGTTGGTTGCACATATATATGTGTGTGTGTGTGTGTATATATATATACTATATATATATATATATATATATATATATGTGTATATATATATCTATATATATATAATATATATATATATATATATATATATATATATATATATATATATATATATATATATATATATATATATATATATATATATATAATATATATATATATATATATATATATACATTACATATACCATATATATCTATATATATACATATACATATATATATATCTACTCATATATATATATATATAGATATATATATATATATATATATATATACGTACGTACACACACAAGGACAATTACACATTATTTCCATAAAAACATTTAGCAACAGTTATTGCATAACTAGACTAATAGATAATGTTAAGGCAATAATAAAAAGAATAATGCACAGTCTTAAAGCAGCAATAAGTTGAATAAAACAGTGTTAGAGCAGTGATAACTAGACTAATATGCAGTGTTAGCGCTTTACTAAATGGACTAATAAGCATTCCTATACTATATAGGATATAGGATATTCCTATATAGCAAATTCAACCTAAAATGAGACTAAATAAAATGATTACCAAGTACTCATCACAATACTGATGCGCATGTCTTCCCTCACCACATCCATAAACCTCCACCTCGGCCTTCCTCTTTTCCTCATGCCTGATACCTCCATCTTCAGCATTCTTCTCTCCATGGACCCCATGTCACTCCATCTCAATCTATCCTCCCTCACCTTGTCCCCAAACGATCTACATGCACTGTTCCTCTATTAAACTCCTTTCTATTCCTGTCCACCCTCGTCACTCCCAACGAAAATCTCAACATCTTCAACTCTACCTCAAAACGCTGTCTCTAAACTGAACATCGCAGGTCTCGCCATACACTCGCCTATAAACTTTCCCTTTCACTCTTGCGGAGAACCTTCTATCACAACGTCTGCATATGATACACACATCCCTTAAGTAAGCACCTTTCTCCTACTCTCTGAGACTGTGGGACTGAATGCTTACCCTGGTCTATATTGTGTTGCGGCAGCTGGCTCATCTGACTGTGCACCACGCCTGCGTAGTTCCGCAGGAACGCTTCCTCACTCGGCGTCAGCTGTAGGAAAGAGGACAAAAGCCACAAAAATGCTTCACATCGTTGTTGATGAGTAGCACGGAAATATTCATTTATTTGTTCGCTATGGTGACGTTACGAAGCTCACAATGTGTTCGAGACCCTACTTACATTTGATCCCATCTTCTTCAACATGAGGAGCACTCGCACCTTCTGCTGAATGTACATCTCCTCAGGAGACTTGCCAGGGGCCTCCTCCCGGTTCATCCCCCCTGCTCCTGAAGCACCACTGAAATTAGAACAAGTCATTTAAAAAAAATATATGAGGTGTAGATTTATAACCATCATCAGGATTAACTGCACAAGTTATTACAATGACAAGTGACGGGACAATATTCGGGTGGTGCAACATTCTCAGGATACCACACTAGCGCACCATTTTAATTTCCCCTACACTCATCCAAGCAGCATTTCTGGTAGCTAAACGAACATGTGCACGCATACCATCAGGAACATTATACTGGTTCGAGCAGGTGTGCTCAGGGGTGATAACATTACGGCTGAAACCATTCTTTCAGTAACTTGAATGTGAATCTTAATATGGAGCACTGTGTTTCCCCATGGAAAATTATTACCGACGTAACCTAAATTTGTAAGTTTTTATTATTATTCATTAAATCATTCTTTTACTTATATTTTTGTATTTGTATTTTGACGCAACACGGCAATTAAATGCACTAAATGGGTTTAGTTTTCCACCAAGATTCTTGTATGCAATTTCAGCAATCATGTCTATTTTTATAAAAAGGAAACAAATGACTTTTTAATTTTAAAAAGTCCGATTTATTTTCTCTTGAATATTCACTATTGATTAATAATTTTAAAAAGTATCTCTTATCCGATTACTAGATTAATCGATGGAGTAATTGGTAGGATAGTCAATTACTAAAACAAACGATAGCTGTAGCCCTAGATAATAGTTAAAAAAATTAATAAGTAAGTCCAAGCCACACATGACCACAACTTGGTCCAAAAAACATCTAGACAGGATTTGTGTTACACATGACGGTAAATGAAATTAAACCGCTTAAATCCCGGCCGCTAAATTGAAATCTGTCGCACTGATTTATTAAACACTTCTTTTTCACATTTATATTTACATCATTATAACGGGCTGTGCATTAACCTATTGGGAGAAAACTGGAAGTTGTGTAAGAAATCTAATTCAGCACACCATATAAGGAAAACGGTGTAATCCACGTTACATTGCACTACTGCGAAGATTCCACTGTTAGATAGAGTGAGGAAGCAGACTCCGCCTATCAACGCATCGAATTTCCGAATATTTGTGTTCAGCCCCGGAACAAAAAAATTGTTGATTAATTCATTGATAGAGACTGCAAGCACTTTTGCACATCGCTCTGGATAAGGGCATCTGCTAAACGCATTAAATATAAACCAATCAAAAATGGGAAATTCAATAGAACCATTGTAGAAATCTCTATAAATAATGAAATATAGTCAGTACAATGGTAATCTTATTCGTAAGAGTTCTAATCGAAAGGCATCACAACCGTCTTCCTAATCACATGTGTTGACGGATGTAAAAGGAAGGATGTGCACACACAAAGCCATGAATGTGGGATGAACAGAAATGACCCGTGTCTACATTTAATGCAGGATTCTTTTGAGCTTTCTGCTTCCCCTGCTCCCCCTCACGCTCCCCCTCGCGCTCGCTCGCTCGCTAATGGCCTAGTTCTACAGCCAGACTCCCTGTGCAGCGGCACGAAAGCGAGGAAGGAATGCAAATTGCGGAATAAAGGAGCGTGATCCTGACAGGTGATATTTCCGACCGTCAATGTCCTTGTCAAATTTTCTTCACAACATCTCGCGTCGACGCAAAAAAAAAAGCGCACTTGGTTCTAATGACATAATTGCTTGACAATACACGAGCTGTCAATCAGGGAACCTGACGCCTCACACAATTTCAATGCGAGAGCCAAAGCGTGACCAGTCTGTTCAAACTTGAAAGGAAAAAATATACATATATAATAGAATTAAATGGGGGGGGGGGGGGAAACTCCAGGGGGGAGGGGGGCACTGGGTCTTTTATCTGTACACTCTAATGTATATGTGATGTTTAAATAAAAAGATTTTTTATACATTCAATGACATGCAAAAAAAAAAAGAGATACTGTAAACCACTTCTCCTAATTAAGGTCTTTATACTGGACTTGCTCGGTAGGGTACAACATGGTGTTCGTTAAAAACGTTACATTTTGCCTCGTGAACAGGACAGAGGAAAAAAAAATTCCCCTGGAAAAAAAAAATTATAATTCACAGCCTCTGTATCCAGAAGTCACCAAAGGGCAGAGCGTCAAAGGAGACTGAATCACATTATTAAAAAAAATCCGCTCTCATCTCTGGCATTTTACAGGCAGGGGTGGGGGATGATGAATGCTGGCACCGGGAGTGAGTGCGCGAGAGGGAGAGATGAAAGACAGAGAGGGACGGACGTGTCATCTCTGCACCGCTGAGACACTGGGTACACCTTCAGGGGGAGGCAGCTCTTCAGAGACTCCCTTTCTCTCTCTCACTCTCCCTTCCTTTCCTCCTGCTCATTTGATCATGTCTGGGCGCAGTGCACGAGACGAGCTTGACAGCTCGGAGAGACGCCGGGATCTTGTACGCCGAAAACACAACGGGGACACGGCGCGGTCTCACGGTGACGCCATTCCCACCGCATGCCGTCTGAAAGAAGTCTTCGGATGAAACGATTCTCCGGGGAAATTAAAGCTGTAAAATCTTATATGCTTTAAATTGGACCTGCGAATGTCTCCTCTACGGCTATACTTATTGTTCCTCCAAACCATTAAACATATACCTGAATTGTACCCAGTTGCGAGTACAACTGGTGTGGTCTCTGAAAACCCAACCCACTTCCTCTGGCAGGCAGCCTGGAAAACCCTTCACAAGTTCTGACTGCAACATATATTATATGGACACCTGTACAAAAGATGACTATGTGCTTTTTAAACATCCTATTCCATTTTCTGCCTGTTTTTTTTGCTGTTATAATAAATTCCACTCTTCTGCGAAGATGTTCCAGTAGATTTTAAAGCGTGCTTGTAAGGATGTGTGTTCATTCAGCTAAAAAAAAAAAAGGTGTTGGGAAAAACCAGGTACTGATATAAAATGAGGGGCACAGTGGCTTAGTGGTTATCACGTTCGCCTCACACCGACAGGGTCCGGGTTCGATTCCCACATCGGTCATGTGTGTGTGGAGTTTGCATGTTCTCCCCGTGCCTCAGGGGGTTTTACTCCAGGTTCTCCGGTTTCCCCCGGTCCAAAAACAGGTTGATTGGCACCTTGGAAAATTGTCCCTAGTGTGTGAATTTGTGTGTCCTGCGATGGGTTGGCATTCCATCCAGGGTGTATCCTGTCTTAATGCCCATAGACGCCCGAGATAGGCACAGACTTCCCGTGACCCGAGGGAAGATCGGATAAAGCTGTAGAAGATGAATGAATGAATGATATAAAATGAGGATGCCTCAGATGCTCTCAAGGTTCTAATTCATTCAAATGGGTTCTGGTCAAAGCGCTACAGCAGCCAATCAAGATCTTCCACTGCTAACAATGTAAAGCAATGTAAAGTTTCGTTTTGGTTTGGCACAGCGAGCGTCCGTAGTTCTCGGCCTCCGCATTACACTGGAGAAATACAACATGGCACTGCGCTCTGACGAATCCGAAGAGCTCGTTTTTAAGAATGGCACAGTTTTATGGGTCGTATGGAAATGCTTCGAGATTGCAACTTGAGACACACACACATACATACATACATACATGTATCTATACATATATACACACACACACACACACACAAACATGTAGACTAATCAGGACTAATAAACTAATATATATTATAGCCATAATATAGTCTATATCATATGAATGTTCGTGGCAGAATCCCCGATCATCACACTCTCTTACCCGACATAATAAAAAAAATGAATACTATGGCATGGCCATATTGTGTTCTTTACTATGTGACCTCCAGTAAAATGTTTAGACTGCCACTAAAGAAAAGAAAACAAAAGAGAGGAGGGAAAAAAAAAAAGAAAATCTAATCATGCCAAGAATGTCTGTCTTACTGGGAGCAATAAAATTTCAGTGTGCAGCTCAGGAAACCCCCTCTGCACAGCATCAGTAGAAATACTACTATAATCCTCAGCAATCACGGGCTCTGAAGCCCATGAATAAGAAATCCATTAGACAACAGATGATGAACTCGATAACTTAAAAGCAGCAAGCTGGGCACAAGTCAAATTTTAATCCCTGTGCTGTAGCCAGGCTTGTGCTGGGAGCATGAAATGCAAGATTGGAGAAGCGGGCTGTATTCAGTCAACATGGACTCGCTTAAATGGCTATTTATTATGATCTAGCTGTAGTTGTTCCACCAAAAGCCTTTCTGGAACCAATATGAACTCCTACTGTGCAATAGATAAAAGTAATTTAGAAGCAAAACAGTGCCTTCAGCACTAATGATAAATAATACGGAAAGCAGAAATCCACTAGTACTAATAGATAAATATAGAAATATTACGGCTTATTTGGATTGAATTAGTTTGACAAAAAAATGTCATCAGCAACTAAACATGTAACAAAAATAAACATCTAGGCAAAAAAAAGTCTCTGCCACGCATGTCTGTCTGAGGACCGCTGATACTTGCACTACACGTTTTAATACGTCAAGAAGAATATGTCGAATTAGCATTTATTTCCAATGCAAGACTGAATCTATACATACGCTGTGGATGATTTGGATGATCATTGGATGACGAGGTTGGTGGAAAATAGTTCTTTTTTTTTTTTACAGGGAAAAACTCAATTCAACCCCAAAACGGATACGTGAATTATAAAGAAACTTCGCTGAATGTCATTTCCTAAACCAAGCGTTTCGACGCTAACAATCTCGGTTTATTAATTAAGATTATAAAGAGTACATCTGTTACAGACTGAGCTCGGGTGATCCCGGCGCTCCCGACCTGACCGCGCTGTGTATGCAGGCAGTGCAACGTGATAAGGTCTTGCATGTGGCAGGGTCACCGAGGTCACACATTAGTTCCGCAACCTTGTAACGTACTCGACTCGCCGGTCCGGCCGAAGCATTTAGCGCAGTCAGCGTTAACATTTGCGCTTGAGCATTAAAGAAATTCTTCAGCAGATTTCAAACTAATCCCTAGATATGGATCAGAGCTTCAGAGTTCTTCATCTGTTCTTTAAAACCTTTACTGCATTACACTTTCAAATTGTCTATACTGCTGACAATAAAGTACTTTAGCTATCGATCTGTGGTTTTGGCGAAGAAATAAAAAAAATAAAAAGAAGTAAATGTGTAGGAAGAATTGAGTGGGGAAATGTGGGAAGAGATGTGTGTCTGTTCTGAAAAACAAAACCGCAGGCAAAGAAATCACTATTTTTATTCGGTAATATTTTTCTTTTCGTACCAAATCTGGCTATGACACGAAAACTTCCTACAGAAGCAACGTTTATGAGTTTCTTCATTGGACCAAAAGATTTGCGTGTTTTTTTTAAATGCTCTAAATTTAGTCCCTTTTTGCTCAAACATTCCCTCCATAGGACACAAGGGTGTCTACTCAGGTACTGATGTAGGGTGAGGAGGTCTGGAGTACATTCAGTCCCAAAGGTGTTCAACATGGCTGAGGTTGGAGATCTATAGCAGCCCACTAAAGATCTCCCAGTACACCGTATAATTTGTAACATTTATATATAGCACTTTTTCTGGACACTCAAAGCTCTTTACATTATAAGAGGTGGAGCTCCTCATCCACCACCGGTGTGCGGCATCCGCCTGGATGATGCGACGGCAGCCATAGTGCGCCAGAACTCCCACCACACACCAGCTTAGTGGTGGAGAGGAGACAGAACGATGAAGCCAATCAGTAGATATGGAGATGGTTAAGAAGCCGTGATGGTCAGAGGCCAATGGATGAAGCTGGATAGGATGCCAAGGACACGCCTCTCACTCTTTTTTCAAAAGACATCCTGGTATTTTTTATTACTACAGCGAGTCATCAGGACCTCGGTTTAACGACTCATTCGAAAGACGGCACATTTTTTTCCACAGCATCATGTCCCCGTCACTATACAGGGGTGCTCAGACCCATATTGCATTTATTTATGTATATTTTCTCCGTTTACATATATAAAGGTGGTTCAGTAATGGTGAATGTGTTATGTATCATGTGACTTGCTAAGCAAACTAAATAATACATAAAAATAAATAAATAAACAAACAAACAAATAAATAAATAGACCGGATCAAACATAAAACCAAACAAAACAAAGAAAAAAGCAAAACGGAAATGGAAAAAAACGTCTTATAATGAGGTTAACTTTCAAATACAACATTAGATATTCTCCCTGTTGTTTCTACAAGTAAGAAATAAAACAATCTACTATTTCCCCATTGGGGTGTGAATTGCATCATGTAAAAGAATATAGGAGAACCCCCCCCACTCTCCCAAACAGGTTGCTCTTTTGGTACCCCCCCCCAAAAAAATGCAATTAAATATACATAAATCTGAATTAAAAATAAAGATTTGCTTTTTTACTTGAAAGCCGCAAGATACGAATAAATTATTCATAAGTCACTTAGCACAATCAAACCACAGCACTGAAGATTAAAAGGAAGCACAGTTTACTCGTTCTGGGATTTTAAGCTGGAAAACTCTGTAAAGTTGTAACTGGAAAAATATTATGGGATGGACACAAAAGTCGCACATCCTGCGCCGCTAATCGTGTGTTCGCAGTAAATTTGTCTGCAGCTAACCCCATGTTATTCCTCTTGGACCTGCTGAGAAAAGCCACAAACTCAGCAGAGAAACAGCAGGACATTATTATTATCTTTAACTGGTGTGGAAAAACCTCTCTGGTGTTGGAAAACTAGTTTGACGGTGGCCTTTTTAAACCAGCAAACATGAGTTCTAGTAGAATGGGGGCACCGGGTAGAAAACAGTTTTCTTTTGCGGAGAGAAATTTCGGCTGCAATCTCATTGTTTATGATGATAATAATCGGGTACAGGTAATAGATGCACTTGGGCAACATAATGAAGGGTCGGAATTGTCCATTATAGTATCTCTAAGTAATTCTAATATCGTGAAATAATTAACACACGATGAACGTCCCAATGCACATTAACTTTGTTTTTTCACCAGCAATGTCACCATTAAGAATCTAAAACACACAGGAATCATGTATTGCTTCTGTAGCTTCTCTGTAAACAATTCTAATGCTTATTGAATCCCCCCCCCCTTGTTCAGGGGTCTTCAAATATCTTAGGCGATAATGACTTAGGGACCCTCCTGGCACAAAACGTGTCAGATATAGTCAGGGATATGAATAGAAACCAACCATAATGTGAATTATATTATGTTAAAACTATCAGAACCATGTTGTTGTTGTACATGCATCATTGTCTGTATATATTTTCTAGCCTTTTAAAATATATACACACACACACACACATATATATATATATATATATATATATATATATATATATATATGTGTGCATCGTAGGAAACATAATTGCAACTAATATAAATAAATAAAGTTGTTCACAATTGTCAGTTTTATTCATTACTTTTACTTTCAGGTGGACAATTAAACATTTACATGAACGTCAGATTTAATTTTAACACAACTTTAATGTAATAATTCTCATTTGTAAAATGAAATATTTTATAGTTGATGTTTTAATCCATGTTTAATTACTTATTTTTAATTGATATATTTTTAGATAGCGACCTGCCTGCCGGACCCCTGTCTGAAGGCCCATGCCATTAATGTACATGAAACCTTTCCACAATACATATATATTATTTATAATTTTATGCTAATACATTATTTCCGAAATGTTCTATTATCCCTACTATTATACCGTACATATGACGGAATTTTCCGCAACGTCTTCACTTCCAACGTATTCCATTTGCACCGACGCTGCCCCAATTTAAAGTTTACTGGGAACTTCCCAGTCATGCAGCAACGCGACAACCAGCTGGTAGCAGCTTCTGCTGAACAGTCGCGTGTTTAAGAAAGGATTTTATGCTAATCTAGCGATAATCTACCGCTTCGGATGTATGGCGCGAGAACAATGGCCGCTGTATCTAGCCGCGACGGTGATGAAGCATGTGGTGAAAGTACGACTGAGAAGTAGGTCACGAGTCGTTAGCAGTGTGCGATGTGTACGGGACGAGTATGAGGGGAGTATGCGAAACATGACCCCGTGGAGGGATTTACCAAATGGCAAATAATCATAAACTCCCCCTCCGGCGCAGATCAGCAGCACTTCCAACTTCCTGTCACTGACTACTGTTTAATATATGACAAACAGTATAACGTTATACGGAATAAATTGACTATGCGTGATAGTTTGCAGTGCCACAAGAAATACCTGATTCATTAGAGAGGCTTTTGATTATTTCTTTTTTTTAATAAATAAACATTGTACAGACAAACTGGGGTTTACGTCTTGAACGTATGGAGTACGAATCAGAAATGTTTATGCTGGGGAAAAATAAAAAAATGATCAGGATGAACTGCTCTACATAACAGTGTGCCTTGCACTTGAGTGCACATCATGAATTACAATAGAAGCGCTACTGCAGTGAGTCGGCCCCGATGGGATTTCGCTGCCGAGGACGAGAGAGAGGGAAAGAAAGACGCGAGGGAAGGCTAGCGTTCAGTGAGATTGAGAGAGACGGAGGAATAGCTTCGGTTTTTGCTCAAGCCTGTGCAGGATTCGTGTGAAAAAGCAGAGGTAAAAAGACACGTTTCCATTCTGACTAATTGGGTCTACACTGGTTGTGCTGGAGGGAAAAAAAAATAACGAGGATCAAAAATTATTTCATATCGCCCGATCATAAAACAGAATAAAATATCAAGCTGTGCAAGTGCATAAGAACAACAACAACAACAACAACAACAAAACATAACGTCTGTCGCTCTGATCTGTAAAAGAAGGAAATTAAAGTAATTTACAACACAATAGTGAATTCAAGATAAGTTTCAACAATACAGATCACATGCTTTAACATAAGGTTGATATCATTGCACTAATACAGTATAAATTTCCATAGTAACAGCTTATTATATGCTCTCGAAATGCCTCTAAAGTCATCTAAGGCGATCAATATAATGCATCAATGATTTAAATATATTAAATATGAGGAGAAATATGTATTTAATCACTGTGGTTTCGGCTTCTTAGAACTCTACTTCTTTTTTTTAAAGATAAGTAACTGTGCTTTAGATAACAGAACTACGTATATTATTCATATATATATATATTTTTTTTTTTTTTTTTTTTTTATCATAACCTTGGTTATACAGACCAAGCCAGATTCAAAATAGACTTTAAAGAAAAGGTCAAATATAATGAACCTATAATCAGTGTGCATGGTCATGATCATGTCCTAACTATGTGCCTGAACGAAACTAGAGGGGGGTTGAGATCCGTTGCAGGAGGTTTACCCCGTAGCATATAAAGCGTGTTAGAGCATGGCAGGGGGTTTTGAGCCTTGCCTAAGCCTGCTGTACAAAAGACAGCTGATCATCACCCCCCTCCACCCAGCCTCAGGGGGGCAGAGGCTGAGCTGTGCCAGAGCTCCACCTGCCACCACGGCGTTAATACCATGAGCATGGTCCGAACCCGTCCATAACTGTGCAGGATATGTCCTAATCATACCTGCTACATCACGTATAATCAGACGATTAATGGGGGGGGGGGGGGGGGATATCGGATTCATACATGAGCAAGGAAATGGGCCGAAAAGGAAACAGAAATATTGCTGAATCTCATTGACTCTGTAACTTGCACACCTACAATAAAGTTGAATCTAATTTAACTGAATAAACACAAGGCATTCTCCATACATCCTGAGATCACGTGATGAGTACAGCGATGCGTTTTAAACGAGACACATTTTTAATCACATAATTTACAATGATAAAAAATGCTAAATTTATTTATTTTTTTAAAACTTCTAAACAAATGTATTAAATCACCATCTCATCACTTAAACTAATATAACGGTCTATCTGAAAATGATTATTGTAAATTTATACTTCGTTTTATGGCGGATCTGGAGCCCATGGAACACCGGCATGACAAACACCTCACTCAGAGACATTTAGTTATAGTGTCACTTTCGTGCAATATGTTTTTGTCGGGTGAGATGAATCACAGAAACTCTACACAGACGGTAACTGGAGATCAGCTCGGAACCGAGGACCCTGGAGCATCGCATTGTAAATGTGTCAAGACCGTTGTATCCAAAGTAAATGAAAACAGCTTCACTGCTTTAAATAGGACAGAGCAATTAAGACTAAACAACTCAAAATGAAATTCAAATACAATCCTCATAATCATCAGCCATTGCAAAATCTTTTTAACTCTAAAAATTGTTGCCTGGCAGCACATAATATAAATGCAATATTAAACGTGACATGATGTATCCATGTAATTAATGCCATACTGACAGAGATCCTGCTTCGAGCGTCCCTGTGTTTCACTCAAACATCCGTGTCAGGTATCCTGAAAAGATGATCTGTCCGAATGCGATTCACGTCTGTGATGGCTTTCTCGAGGGCGTGGTGATACCAAAATAGACTCTGATCAACATGCATTAAAGTCATGACATTCTTGATCAGTTCCTGGTCCAGCACCATTAGCCTTTAATGGTCATGATCACATCATAGCTCTAGAGCACTGTGTGTCAAACTCAAGTCCAGATGGCCAAATGTGGCCTGGCATGTTATTTTATGTTTTAAAACAAGGCTATGCTGCTTTAAAGCGTGCATTGACAATAAACTACATCTCCCACAATGCATTACACGTAAAGTGGTAGCATCACGCCACTAGATTGTAGTGTGTTCCACATCAGCGTTTACACAAGTGGAATTGAGAAATTCCTATAAATTATCTCAAAATGTCCAGGAAGCGGAAAATTGATGCAGATGGAAGACATTTCCAAGAAAGATGGGAAAGCAAATACATGTTTGTGCGTCGGGAGTAGGAAAAAAAACGCTGTATTTTGTGTTATGAGGCGGCGTCAGTGATCAAAGAGAATATACATATATATCTTATAGTTACAACTGGCCATTCGAGGGAAACCATAATGCTGATGTTGCCAATAGTGAAAATGAGTCTGACACTCCTGCACTAGGGTATGTGAAAGAAACTAGAGAAGCAGGTCAGATCCCCGGCTTGGGAACCCAGAGACGAAATCCAAAAAACGAAAATTAATACGATAATCACAGCCATGATAAATAATGTGTGAGGATCAGGATGCACTGTTACACACACACACAAATAATTATCGGACTGAGAGCCGATAATAAACATTTGTGTTCTTGTCCACAATGAGTTTCTAGCCGTATAAAAGGAAAGTTCATAACATGACCTTTATTATTAAGAAAGAAAAAAAAGAGAGAGAATGAAAATAAAGATATTGTGGCCATGATAAAGAAAACGACACAAAAGCAAGTAAGGAACAAAATGTGAATAATGCGTTTGCAGAACAGAATGAACAGTTCGTGTCCACAATGAGGGTGTGGCGACACCAAAATAGACCTTCATCAACACACTGAGTAATGAGACGTGCTGCATTAAAAGCCAGGACATTCCTGATCAGTCCATGTTCCAGATGCATGAACTTATAATCAGGAGACTCGTCCCATAGAATATGAATAACAGGGTTCTTTTTGCTGTTCCAAAACCAGCTAGTCATCACTGGCAGGGATACACGAGTCCACCTGCCCCTAGGATTAGAACTTTGAACTGAATTCTAACCCGGAGCTGCATCCAGAACAGTGCAGGAAATTCAATATTATGTTACAACCATAATACACAAAATAAGAAATGAGGGGAAAAAAGGGACTGGATTGAGGGCGGATAATGAACATGACTGAAGCACTGTCCGGAGAGGCGAGATTCCGGGATCAGTTCATGTTCCAGACTCATGAGCCTATAATCCGTGTGCATAGTCAGGATCTTTAGCTGAGTGAAAGCAACTAGAGGGGATCGAGTTCCATTGCAGGAGATTCACTCCATATTAAACATATTCAGCATGTTGGGGGAAAAACAGCTGAGGATCAACCCAAGGGACAGACGAGCCCACCTGTGCCGGAGCAGAGTCCTAACCGGACCTGCATCCTAGACCTGTGAGATTAATCGTCGCTATCAATTTATTCAAGCTTATTGTTTATGCCAATACAGAATTATTTTGTGTTACACCACAATTGGAAGAAGTTACACATACTACGCCTTTACTGAAACAGCATTCACAAAGAGGGAGGTTGGCTGGCAATATTCGGTACGTTTTCGCTGGAAAAAACGCAAGCGGTTTATCAGCGTGATTCGGGTGTTGTGTCATTAAGTGACACCTTAATTTATTTGGCTTCATGCAATTCACTGCCAACATTTTAAGTCACAGTAAACACACCGGTCTTTCCGCATCTCCCACTGTAGTCACAGTGAATCCGTCTTATTCTTTCAGCATATTACTCTGTGCACATGTAAAAGCACCTCAAAGAGAACCACGTTGTTGAATGGGGAATCATGTGTGTTTCTGCAGGATAAACAAGACAGTAGATGCCCCAAAACACCACCTAAAAACAGGTTTAAAAAATATATATCGGACACATTTTCAGACAAATCGAATTTGGTCTGCAAAAATAAAAAAAAATAAAAATCGACGATTCAATTTATATGACATATCGCCTAGCTCTACTGCATCCATAAGCATATTCCATCCAAGCCACGATGAACAAAAATCAACACAAGCATGTGTGAGCGAAATTATTTTGGAACGACAGCAGGTAATGCACACGGTCATGTCCACAACGAGCTTTTGTCAAGGGACTCAGTCCTGCGAAATGCTGCGAATGAGAATGTGCTCCTCATATTAGTGAGGAGGGTATAAGCAGAATAGAGTTCCCTGATCTATGACTGAGACAGAGAGAGAGGGAATAAACAAGACAGAGAGAGGGAATAAACTGCAACCACACCACACCTGGATGATCTGAGGGATAGGAAATGAATGAGGGAAGACTGATATTGAGAGCAAAAAAAAAAAAAAGGAGTTGAAATGAAATGAGAGGTTCGAGTGCTGGAGATTGAGGAGCAGGGAGAGGAACTGAACCCTCTTATTTTCTCTTTCAATAAAACATTTCAAAGAAAAGGTTTGCCACACCTTATCCTCTTATTAAAAATACAGGTAAAAAGAAAAGGTAAAGGGGATATAAAAAAAACACCTCTTCGTTGTGTAGTGTCTTCCTGGAGCGAGCTCAGCGCACTGCTGGCTTTCTAACAAAGCCTTCAATGAAGTTCCCATACACTCACTACATAAAGCTAGCGCAGCTAAGCTACTAGCGGGCTAACCGAATCCTCAATGCTAACACCTTTTATTGTTATTTTTTTATGCTAGCATTGTTTTTGTGAAGGATAAAACATGACTCACCTCTCCTGGTCCAGGATTTCCTTTCCTTTCCTTTTGTTTTGCGTGTTATTTAAGGGCTAAACTGTTCCTCAGGAGGCGTCCTGCCTGTTCCGGGGTCACATCCCCCGACTATCGATGGGAGCTGCGAGTGGGAGCCAAAGAAGGAGCGGAGACGGTGTGTGTGTGTGTGTTTCCGCACCCGTTTTCCGACAATCCCCGCCCTTTGCGCTAGGAGCAATCCAGGAGCTGGTAGTCGCAGTCTGCGCGGTGATTGGACACTGTCCGACTGGACTGCCGAAAACTAGCCAATCAGACCAAAGATTTTCTAAGAACGGGTAGTAAACGAAACGAGAGTGAAAAAGTGAAGGAAAAGGTACTGCACCAGGTTCTGCCCTGGACTACCCGATGTTCACCACTAAGCGGCGCTATCTGGGCACGTTAAGGAATTTCTTTATCGTAAACATTTACCGTTCATAATGAAAGAAAAGAGGACAAAAAGAAAATTAAATGCATTCAAAAGAAGGGCAGAATTGTAATTGTTATAATAAAGAATGCAGGTCTTTGTGTATGCAAATTTGTAGTTGCTTTCAGAATAAGTTTAGCATAAAATTCAGCATTGAAGTGATAAATATTAGGAATCCCTTTCCCTTATATATATAGGGAAAATGCCCTTATATATAGAAATATATTAATTTTATATCCATACAAACATAAATATCCAAAAAATATAAACATTCAATCAAAAGAAAAAGTATTATATATAAATAAATAAATAACATTCTCAACCCCCATGCTACCAAAATCACAGAATTCAAGTAGCTTTGTATATCTTTAGGAACTGATTAGTTGGATAGATTTTATATAATAATATTTGGCTATCTTTATTAGTGACACATTATTTGTTATTACAAGTACAAATCATTTTCCGGTTCATATCCGCAAAATGCTTATTCCGGAAAATACTAACAGAGAAATGGTGAATGCTTAGATTCACTGCAAAAACATTACAAATCCTGCAGCACAACACTATATTCATGTAGCTTTATTTTAATAGTAAAATAATAATAATAATAATAATAATTTCAGTTAGTCGATTTCCTTTGTTATGGAAGTTGGGGCATTTCTGTGAAAAATGAGATGAATGATGATATTGTTAATCCTCGACTCTGATTGGTCAGGATTTTCCATACAGTTTTTAGTATTCTGAACAATATTCCACATGTTTGCATCATCACATTAGCAAATCGCTGTGATATGAGTGATGAAACACTTTGGGAGCAAATTGCGGATTAATATACCGAGCCTCCTTCTAATCCTCATCAACTCCTTGCCTGGTAGCACCATCAATCCCAGTTTCTTAATAAAGTCATTATTGTGGGGAAAAAAACTTGTTTTTTAACTATTTATTTATCTTCCAATAAAAAGAGTTTTAGGGTGATGACATGTCCAGCTCGGTTTCCCAATCAACCAGTATCAGAATGTATTTCTTGATGTAACCTTTAAAGCACTTTCTATGTGGGTCTGGATAAGAGCGTCTGCCACATGCTGTAAATGTAAATGCAATTTTAAACGATTTTTCCTATAAGAGCGCACAGCAGTGTTTAATCCTTACATATTATAACATGCACTAATGGCCAGGTTTTATGACTCTCTTCCCTTTTCAATTAACTCATTCCTCTATAAAGCAAAGACGCCCAAAGTGGAACCTATGGGTAAAAGTTAAACAGCATGCCATATATGAGGAGAGGGAGGAGGAGGGGGGGGCACAGGGAGTATAGTGTTTAGTATGTAGGGGTGAGTGGTGACTGATGGAAATCAATTGGAAAAAACTTTTGGAAAATAAGGAGCAGCTTGATCACTGGAGAGATCTTTTGTATAATAAATCAGATTGTCTATCGTTATATTGTCATTTTCAACAAACGAGAATTTGCATGTAAAACTGCATTTGTTAAGCAGCGTACCAGGTCATGCTTTCTATTCATTTCTTTAAATATGCTAAAATCATACGGTGGCAACAATTTTATAATGTAACATTGACCACATATATAAATATATTCATTCATTCATTCATCTTCTCCCTCTATATCCGATCTCGGGTCACTGGGAAGCCTGAGCCTATCTCAGGCGTCTATGGGCATTAAGGCAGGATACAACCCATCGCAGGGCACACACACACACACTCACACACACATTCATACATTAGGGACAATTTTCCAAGGTGCCAATCAACCTACCATGCATGTTATTTTTTTGGACCGGGAGGAAACCGGAGAAAAACCCCCTGAGACACAGGGAGAACATGCAAACTCCACACACACATGGCTTAGACGGGAATCGAACCCGGACCCTGGCGGCGTGAGGCAAACGTGCTAACCACTAAACCACCGTGCCCCTATTTTTTATTTATTTATTTTTAATCATCAGAATAAAAATAGATTACCACCAGGAACAATGATTCTATTTAACAACATGTTCTCTTTAAATTGTTATTATTAAACCATATTATACATCCATTACTTTTATAAACATCCTCTATTTAAATTATATTTACAGGCCACCCGATGTTCTTTGAACTAAAAGCTTCTAGAGAAACATTCAGCAACTGGGTAACTTTAGTAAATGTACAATACAATAAACGTACTTTAAGGTTTTTAAATAGAAAGTACATTTAAAAACATTTGCAGTAAAAAAAAAAACAAAATACAAAAAAAATGCACTCATACATCATTTGTTCGTCCCATTTTCGCCCTGCATGATTTATATTGAGAAGAATGTTTGATTTTGTATGCTAGTATCAGTCACAAAGTTTTAACAGTTACATGGCAACGGGTAATGTGTGTTACATTCAGTGTTGGGGAGTAACTAGTTACATGTAACGGCGTTAGGTCATTTCATTACAAAATAAAAGTAACAGCAATTCGTTACAGTCACTGAGAAAAAAAAAACGTGTAATTAAATTACAGCTACCTTCGAAAATGTTAACGATTACAAATCCAAAAGAACCGCACCCCCAACCCACCCCACCCCACCCTCAGTCAACAATTTGCTTTTGACTCAGATTGTTATTTTCATCAAGCGCCACCTAGTGGACGAATGAAAGAAATCAAAAAGCAATCAAATGTAATCAGTTACTTTCCTTTTATAAAGTAATTAAAAAGTTACACTACTTATTCCATTTTGAATAAGGGTCACTTGTAATCTGTAACCTATTACATTTCCAAAGTAACCTTCCCAACACTGGTTATATTTAAGAACGAATCATATGAACAGTTTTGCTTTTTCGGACAAATCAAACAAACTGAAATGGACAAAAGTAACTGTGCCGTTTTTATATGCCGAAGACGTTTAATTCGACTTTTGATAAGGTCGTACATTTCTACAGTGCCCACGTTCATTTTCCTTTCGTTTATATGCAACACAAAGTATTTTAACGGTATGAAGATTTATTTTGGCCATGTGAATAAATAACTGTACAGATGTTCATCTGGATTTTCATTGAAAAATCTGATCCAGTTCATTTCAAAGCAGTTGAATAGGATATAGGTGCAGTGACTGGGCAGGTGATTCCACTATAGAAAACACTGTAGGCTGTAGGTCAGTGCAGTGGGCGTTAGGCTCTGGACTGGAAGATCGCAGGTTCAAATCCCACCACCACCAGGCTGCCAATAGTGGGCGCTTGAGAAAGGGTTAACCCTGTATGTAGCTCTGGATAAGGGCATCTGCCAAATACAGTGAATATAAAATGTAAATGTGATGTCTATAATGCTTACAGACGAAGGTATGAAGGAATGCTTCGGTTCATCGTCTGGTTGTTTGGTGAAATGATGACTGTGATAGACGGCTAGCCATGTTGTTTCAGTATTCCTTTTTGCTTGGTTTGGTTTCTTTACGCCACGCCAGTTTCTATTGCTACGTTCATGGCGAGGTTTAGGTTTTATTATTCAAAAATAAAAGAATCAGTATTCCTTTAATACAGAAGTCGTCTCCCACCTTCCCTGCTCCAAAATAACCCCAAACCATTGTATTTACATTTATGGCAGACGCCATTATCCAGAGCAATTGAGGGTTAAGGGCCTTGGTCAAGATAGCTCGATGGTGGGATTTGAACCGGCAGTCTTTCCGGTCCAGAGGTCAATCAATGCCTTAATCACTGACCTGCCATTCTCCCATTAAGCTCCCAGTTCATGTTTGACTGTGAGTGTGGTAGTCGGCTAACATAATCTCTCCTGTGCTTCGTCTTTCATACGTTCTTTTTTTTTGTTTAGAGCCAAAAGGTCACATTACGACTCGCTCTTGTGCCTGAATTTGTTGCACATAAACAAAAGGAACGTGCACATGTCTCTTTTAGCACGCATTGTCGATTCTCTGTAGGCAGTTTGACATTTCAAATCCCAGATACATCAATTGGAATAAAAATGCAAAAACAAACATTTGGAATAATACCAAAAAACTGAATCGTGAAAAAAAAACAAAATCAAAAAAACAATGCATTGCACATTTATCATCACCTTGTACACAACATATTGCAGGTTCCAGTTCCATTCCAGTCCTGCCAGTCTTTCATTACAAAAAAAAGGCTGATGAATAAATAAGAGTGCGGTAAATGTTTATGGAAACTATTATTCAAATGATATTTTTGTAGTTTTTTTTTTCTCTATGAGCAACTTTGGAATCATTGGATTTGACCACCGTTATTTTAACACCACAAAAGTGTCCTTGCATCCCGAACTCCAATCGTGTTTTAGCTCACGGCTCTCAGCGTCCCTCTGAGGGAATTTATTTCATTAGCTCATAAGTTGTTGTTGTTTACAGGTGCGATCAGGCTGTGTAAAATCCAGGAGCATCGCTTTCTGATAGCATGCGAGCATCCCTATTGTTAGTTAGGAAGTCAGTCAGCAGTATGTACAGTGTGTGAAAAGAAACCGTTAGCAAAGAAATCACATTGTTGTCACCACCATCATATTGTAATTGGCATATTTACCAAATTATACTTATAGGCAAGCTAATGTGCCTGTGTGTAGGTCGAACGAAGGGCCTTGGGTACAATGTAGTTTGCACTCATCATCTTTTTCCTGGCCCATAGACCCCTGTTTTACCACTCACACACATTTAATAACCTTCAGTCATATGAGGGTACATCATGTTCTTTCCGGCTAACATTACCACAAATAAGGCGGATTTAACTGAAGCAAAACATCAACATGTAATCCAAAAGAAAAGAGTCAAATATACATACAGTAGCTGCACTTAAATATTATGACGTGTGACTGAAACAAAAGTAAGTCGAAAGTGTTTGACTGCAGTTCATCTCAAAAGTAGGCACATATTGTTTCCAACAAGTTAACCAATCTCTAGGACAAAATCCTTCCGTCCTGCCCAGACATTTACCAAAGAGGTAGATCAATTCAACTGATCTGTCTTTGTGGAGTGCCCACACACACACACACACACACACACACACACACACCCAATAAACTGTGGAAAATACTGGATCAATACATATCTGGATAAAGTGTTCATTCATCTGGTCCTGGTGGTTCCCAAGCCAAACCCAAAAACAACAAGTTCGAGGCGGGGAAAAAAACAACAACAAAACAACAATAAACAAAAACCTTAAATAAACACACACACGGGTCCAGTGCAGGGCATCGTAAAACTCTCATTCGCCACCTAAGTGCAATTGAACGTTAACCTATATACCTTATCGAAACATAGCAGGTTTATTAGGGAGGCGAAAAGGAAACGCGCTTCCCCCGAGGAAACCCCATCCAGGTTGGCGCGATGGCGCTTAAGATGTAAATAAACATCTCATTCCGCAGGTCTCGCAAATGTCCACATGATTTCAGGCTCAGTACTGCGTTTTCCTCGGCCGGTCCCAACGCCGGGTCGCACGATCCGAAGAGTTTCCTTTGTTGGATTAATGGGGGGGAAAAAAATATTTAAAAAATACTGCTCGAAAACTTTAAATAGCAAAACACGCGACACAAAACGAGAACTATTTACAACCCGAAACATTCAAGTACGAAATAGATAAAGTAAAAAAACGTTGACGCGAGATGGAATGTAAACGCTGCGAAACACCCGATGTGTCTCGTTTCTCCTGGCCGGTAGTCGATCTCTTCTGTACATCTAATAGTCATAAATACACACACACACACACACACACACACACACACACACACTCTTTCTGATCAGAGAACTTTTGTTCACAATGTTTCAGCAGTGATGTACAAAGCTTCAGGTCGCTCAGCTGAGCCATAATTTAGGGGCAGAGTTTTTCTTGCGTTTCTCAAATAAATGAGGAAAAAAAAAACAAAACAAAAAGAGGCAAAACAGACAGACAACAGAGGAATTTCCACTTTGCAAAGAAACTACTTCTGGACCCGCCGCAAATCCTGGCTTGGGAATGGGACCTCGAATCGACCGGGAACTCTTCAACGCGCCAGCGTTCATCTGTTATCTTTGGCGAAGGTGTGCATCATCCAGTTCACCTTGGTCTTCCAGCTCTCGCGCAGAGCTTCGTTGAACTTCACTTTGAAATTCTTCAGCGCTTCCTCCTCCGTTTTGCCGAGCGCTAAGGAATCCTTCGGGAGGGAAACATTCCAGAAACACAGCGTTATCAACAATTCATCGCATTCAATCCGGTTGTCAATTCGGTGTAGGTGGCGGCAAAGGAGGATCCACTAACAAGTTTGTTCATTCATGATGACCTTTTTAGGCACTGATGGTTGAGCGGTTAAGGTTTACAGCTCTCATGAACGTAAAGGACCGGGGAGGAAACCGGAGAACCCGGAGAAAAACCCCCTGAGGCACGGGGAGAACATGCAAACTCCACACGCACATGGCCGTGACGGGAATCGAACCTGGACCCTGGCAGGGTAAGGCGAACATGCTAGCCACTAAACCACCGTGCCCCATCCTTTAATATGATCATCTTGTTAATTAATAAAATGAGTGCCGTTAAAGGAAATTTACGTTTTGACAGCCCTAATAAGAATATAAACAGTTAAGTGAATAACACTGTCATCGTAGCGCCTGATTTGTGGGATATTATAAGGCAGGAAGTGAACATTTTGTGTAAGGACTTGAGCGAGTTTGACAAATTGCGATTGCTGGGTCAGATCATCTAAAAAAGGGTGAAAGTGGTCCCAGGAAGGAACAGCGGTGACCCATTGATGCACGTGTCGAGTGAAGGCTGGTCAAGCTAGACAAGCTAAGCTAATCCTGTTAACGTTCGAGGTGTCAGGAAGGTTTTGGCAGCAATCTTAGACAGGTGGTCATAATGTTCTGCCTTTATCTCTGTCTATGACAAAACAACTTAACTGAATCTTACCTTTAGGTACTGAATGTCTTTGGAGGAACTGAGTTCAGGGAGTCCTGCAGCCCTCATCAACGCAAACAGGTTCACGAAAAGAGTTCCGTTCCGACACAGGATCTTATAGGCCTGTTCACAACACTCTCGAAAACTGTGGAATGAACAGACGCACACATACGTAAAAAATGTAAATGTAAAAAAATGTAAATGTAAATGTAATACGCATGAATTAAATCCTCGTTTGGGATAAAGGTATCCGTTTAGCATAGCTTTGAGAATACCGCAAAGCAGATGGTTATATGAATGAACTCATTCTAGTATTTGTTTATCTGTATATCTGTTTCAGCAGGTACATGCAGAGGAGTGTGCTGGATAATCGAAAGCAAGCTACAAACCAGACAGGCAGCAATTAATCAGGAAAAAAAAAAAAAAAAAAAAAACAGAAAACGTCGCCGTTATGGATTAGCTGACCTGTTCAATTTCCGTTTCTGGCCAGATAAGACAGCCGTGTGAGAAATGGTAGTGTACGGGTCAAAAACACAATACAAATGAGCACGAGCGAATCTGTTCAAAGGACAAAAACCCCAATGCACTCCTCAGCAAGCAGGCAATATATGCTTTTTAATAAGTATTTTAATAAGTATTTGTATGCATCAATATCCTGAAGTATATTTACATTAAAATATTTATAATAAGCAACATTTTTAACATTAAAAAAAAATAAATTCTGATTACGATTATTCATTCATCTTCTATCACTTTACATGACTTCTCTCTCGGGTAACCGGGGCGTCCTTGAGCATCAAGGCAGGACACACCCTGTATTGAATGGTGACCCATCGCAGGGCGCACACACACTCGCACACTCACATTCACCCTCACACTGACATTCACACTGACATTCACACTCACACTCACACTCACATACCAAGGACAATTTTCCAAGATGCCAATTAATTTCCCGTGAATGTTTTTTTTTTTTTGGGGGGGGCATGCAAACTCCACACACATGGCGGAGGCGGGAATCGATCATCAAAGTAATTGGAGCATTAGAACGATTATTCTAGATTGTACAATTTATGTAGCTCTTAGGGAAAGACTTTTCCGAAGTGTCGATGCGTTAAAACAGGTAAAAAGCTGTGATGGAATAACAGCAATAACTCGTCACAGTTGCGTCACATCACGTGACCTTGTCATTGGTTGGTTTGTCATTACATGATTCACAAAACATGTAATGTACACATTGTACTTTAACAAATGACGTGGAACGGCTACAATTTGTTCCAGACTGTTCTTTCTGACGATCCCCTAATGGGAGGGGGGTGATGGGTTTATTTTTTGTTAGTTAATAATTGTTATAAATTATAATAATAAAAAAAAGGTTATAAATTATATTATATAAGTTATGCGCAAAATACTGATTCTATAAAAAAAGTGAATATTCCCGTTTGATCGACAGAAAATAGAACCTCAGTGAAAAGAAGAAGTTTATTTATTTTAAAGTGGATTAACAGCCATTCGTTAAACTCCAGCCTGGGGCCAGAAGAGACGCCTGATACCGAACAAATGACAGCGATCTTAAACAAACCGCAAGGGCACTCTTTGTGGTTTGTTTAAGATGGCTGTCATTTGATCAGGTGCGTATAGAATAAAGTGGAATAAAAACACGTAAACACCATGCCCAGGTACTGACCGTTCAAACTTCTCACTGTTGTTCGTGCGGCCTTCCTGAATGACGTGGACAAAGTCGTAGGTCAGAATAAAAGGCACGCGTTCTCGGTTAATCCCGAACTTCGCCTTGAAGTTCCCCAAAAAATGCCCAAAATCTATATGGAATAACTAGAAAAGGCAGAAATATGTGCAGGTGAAACACTTCACACAAAGCAGCCAAAACAGTAGCTTTAAATGGAGGTGGTAATAAACATCATTATTATTATTATTATTATTATTATTATTATTATTAAGCCTGTTATTTTTCTATGGCGAAACAACTAACATTGTTAAAACTGATATATCACTACATTGTTTTTCACCATAATGAAGTCTAGAATATTGCACTGCAGTGCCCCCTGGAGGTATAAATAAACATTTTTCTCCATGACGGTTCTGACCATGTCTGAAAGCTGTGCATATATTTCAGTCCTACCTGGCCGTTCTCCCGGATCATGATGTTATCACTGTGGCGGTCTCCAATTCCCAAAACATAAGTAGCTACACAGTAGCCTGCACAAGATAGTGTGAACTCCTCGATGGCCTGATCCAGTTTGTCCCTGTTTAAAAAAATATATATAATAATATTTTTTATTACTTTTACATTGGCACTGGCACTTATTCAGAGCAGCCTACAGTGCAGGTTGGCCAAAGTCCAAAGATATCAACAAGCCAAGACACTGCCAGTAACAGGAGTGCTGCTACTTGAGTAAATAAGTAATACATTTTTTCCCCCCCGTCACACGTACATATTTGCACACACATACACAAGTGCTGAGTCACAGGAAGTCCTGGTTCACCTTATCAGATTAAACATTTTCACCTAGAGCTTTTTACACATCGGAAGCCAAAAAGGACTTTTCATATCGGGAGCCAAGGGGACTTTTAATGACACTTTCTCTGCAGAGACGGTCATTAAAATAAATAAATAAATAAATAAATAAAAACTCGCCCACAGCTTTTCATTTTTAATGAGTCACATTTCTGAGTTCAAGCCCTCACATAACCTGGACCATGTCATTCCATGAATCCTGACACTGCATCCAAAGAAATGTTGAATCTGATCAGTTCATCACCTCGCCACCTTCCCATCACAAAAATAAATAAATAAAAAGCATCAAGGCGCCGTTTCAATTATGTACCGCGTCACGCGCGACGTGTCATTTCCTCACGTCCGCAAACAAACGTGGACTAAACAAACGGCAACATTCGCATTTGCATGAAATACACGGAGCTGTTACAGCAAGGACGAGCCGGGGGAATCTTTCTTCACATCAGCCCTGTCTCTGGGGATCGGATTGGATACTGCTATAATGGGAATACGGCTCTTGTTTCATAGGAGCAATCAATGCCCTTCCCGTTCAACATCCACTACTGACAAAAAGGGGGAAAAAAGGATAAAAGAGGGGGAAAAAAAAGAAAACAGCGCAATGAGATATGTGTGCTTAAAGAAAATAAATAAATACAGGGCACTAATATGATATAGTACCACGATCAAGAAACAGCTGAAACTGAAAGCTGTGTATTGATGGTGTGATTGATTAATACAGATAGATAAGGTCAAAAACAAACAAACATATATATATATATATATATATATATATATTATATATATATATATATATAGTATATATATATATATATATATATATATACACATACACACACACACACACACACACACATATACATATATACATACATATATATATACACATATGTGTATATATATATATATATATATATATAATATATATCTATATATATATATATATATATATGATATGAATACATATATATAAAATATCGACATTTACACAGCATTTGACAGACGCCCTTATCAAGAGCGACATACAACTGAGCAATTGAGTGTTAAGGGACTTGCTCAAGGGCCCACTAGCGACAGCTTGTTGTTGGTGAAATTTGAACCTGTGACCTGTGATTCTGGTCCAGAGGCCAATGCCTCTTTTTTTTTATTTTATTTTTTTTTATTTTAAAGAACTTTATTTGTTAAGGAGGTACTTTGTTCGTACACTGATATAAGACGGTAATCTGAGGCACCAGGGTGTATAGCTATAGTCGCCTTTCATCAGAAAAGAGCAATAGATTGCACCAGATTGCAGACAGAAGCAACCGAGTTCAGCGGGATACTTTTTATAAAAGCGTGAGGAGTGTGCGAGTAGCGCGGCGTTAAGTAAGAGGAACCGATTGAGGTGATTCCGGAATCCAATAAAGCTAAAGGGAGCATCTGAAGATGTTATCGACATCAAAACAACCAGTTTCCACTTTGCAACATATTTTGTGGCTTTATATATATATATATATATATATATATATATTTATATATATATATATATATTAATGTCTACAAAAATGGTCTTTGTGACACTTTCACGACCCTCTAAGCAGATCAGTGTTTGTATTTCCTGACTGGCCGTGTCGGCTTGGATCTACAGGAAGGAGCTGGGAACAGATGTTGCAAACAAGTCCTCGCTGTTGCCACCATGTCTCTCAATATGACTATGCGGTTGAGAAAAAAAATTATGATGTTCCACTAAGGGAGCCTTCAATCAGATCAAGCAAGTGGCAGTGTGGTCGATTGGTTTTCATTTCATGTTTAGCCAGATCGGCTCTTTGCAGAAGCGTTTTTCGTGCTTATTGTCATCGCAAAAGTCCCTTTATTTTTTTTGGTTAATCGTTTGGCACGTTAAGTGTAAACAAAACCGGTGTTGGGCGTTTCATTAATCCGAACGATGGTTCTGACGACATGAATTATTATTGTTTTTTGTTTTCACATAAGATTTAAGTGATCATAAAGAAATGATTCATCTGACCGGTCCTAATCTACACAATGTCTGTACGCTGAGTTTTAGTGAACATAAAGAAACGGCCTCGCTTCCTATCTAATACCTTAGTAGCCGTAACGATCATGAAACAAACAATGCGTACATTAGTTATCACAGTGATCAGAAACGCACTGTGGTTTGGTTGTGAGTCAAACCCAGAGTATTGCCTTCAGCAGATAAACACTGAATGTGGGTAAAGGTGGTTGGTTACAGTTAAATGAGGACATCTCACATAGACATGTGTAATTTTAGAAAAATCTATCGGAGTTGCCGCAGATGAAAAATGCCCGAGCCTGGTGCACTCACCCGGGGTTCTTTGATTTCAGCCAGTCGAGAAGCGCATCTTTGTTGAAGGCCGCGGTGGCAGCGCTGTTGCTCTTATTCCTCTGGATGTTCGCGATGGTGTCGGAGTTTTTCACCACCTCGATAAGACCCGTCTTATTTCCAGTGGACAAGCAGGCGTAGGGGATCATTCTGGAAAAACAAAACAAAAGAGAAAGCGATTAGAAGACAGAAGTGGCGTGTCGACAGATCACGCATGCCAGCATTTATATTTTATCTTCACTAGGAGATCAAACAGTGAATTCGAGTGCTTTAAGAGATAACTACAAACCTAAGGTCCAGCCCCTCTGTCTTCCACAGAACATCCATTAGCTGGATCATTTGAAGGGTTAGCATATCCTGCCTCAGATCTGAAAGCAGCACAAAGCCATTAAAAGCGCCATTTTTCGATTAACAATTAACATGGCTTTGTTTACAAGCTTGTTGTCTGACTGCATACCGTCTCCGTTCTTGAAGATAATGCCCAAAGTGTCTGACTGTACACACTTGTTCTTGTACATCAACCAGAGCGGCTTCATCTTCGAGTCCATAAACTTACACCGGTCCGTGCTAAGAAACATAAAGGGAAACGCATGCATATATTAATTATTCACTAAAAAACGTACATTCATAATACATGTTTCCTAATGAAAGAAAATTGTTACAAGTATAGTTTAAATTGAATAAAATAAAAGCATGACTGGGTGTTGAAAACTGATCAAGGATATGATTTGTCAAAGACAGTGTTATGCAGAATATCTTACGATTATATTATATATACACTTGGGCAGTTAAGGGTTAACTCTGCTCAGTGGGTCAGCAGGGGCAGTTTGAGGATGCTTGGATTTTAACTCATGTCCTTTTACTTGCACTACAGTTGCAAACTGCTACACCAG
>JACRUU010000030.1:13987247-14044747 GCA_030449085.1 Kryptopterus vitreolus | reverse complement strand
ACCTAGGGTTAAAAGCCTTGCTCAAGGCCCCAACAGTAGCAGCTTGGCAATGCCGTGGCTTGTGGCTGATCAGTCACTCAATGCATTAACTATATAACGACTGCATTAAAATCTAATTAGGACATTTCCTGATTGTGAGACTAGGTAAGAATGCAAGTAAGAGAATAAGAGAATCTGTTTTTGCCTGGGTGAATATTCTGACAGGACCGTCTAACGAAGTAATTACCACTAAATGCATGCATTCATTTTCATTGTCTTGCTCAGGAAAGAAACCTTCACTTTGTCACTTTAATGCTCTAACTGAGATCTGGGAGCTTTATGCAGCCTTGCTGATAAATGCCACATGCTGTATCATTCCTATAAATTCAATCATTCATTCATTCATCTTCTACCGCTTTATCCGATCTTCCACTCGGATCACGGGGAGCCTGTGCCTATCTCAGGCGTCTATGGGCATTAAGACAGGATACACCCTGAAATGAATGCCAACCCATCGCAGGATCACACACACACACACACTCACATTCACACACACATTCATACACTAGGGACAATTTTTCCAAGGCGCCAATCAACCTACCGTGCATGTTTTTGGACCAGGGGGGAAAACCGGAGAACCCGGAGAAAAACCCCCTGAGGCACAGGGAGAACATGCAAACTCCACACACACATGGCTGTGACGGGAATCGAACCCGTACTCTGGAGGTGTGAGGCGAACCTGGTGCTTACCACTAAACCACCGTGCCCCATCCAATAAATTCTATACAATAATATTCTAGAATCTATCAGAGAACATAAGTGTTGCATTACAGTATATGCATTTGGCAATTAAAGGACGTAGGCATGAACTAGGGCTGATTGACGGGGCAATATTGAGGAGTATTCCAGGAGATAGATACAAGCTTTTAGATATGGATTTTGAATACAGGCAAATTAACAGCGATATTTATAAAAAAAAAAAAAAAAAAAAAAAAAAAAAAAAAAAAAAAAAAAAAGGTGTCTCTTAGAAATTCTGTATTTTGCTAGATATGGCTTTGGTCTAAATATCCCTAGAAAATTTTTGATTTTGTTCCCTAAACGTTCCCTAAACATTCCTTAAAGACCTCAAACGTTTGGTGAAAATAATAGAAGCCTTATGAACTCACCAGCACTCAGCCTAATTTGAGTATTTCTGGGTGGATTCTTTAGGCAGCGCTCTCCACTGCTACAATCAGGACGCCAACGAACACCATTACAGATACGCTGAAACTGCTCTAGTGGCTTATGGCGGTTAAACAGCTTGGTTAAAAGCCTGGTTTTGGATTTGCGAAAGCCAACCAACAAATATGTACTTACACATAAAAATGTGTACAAATATAACGCTTAACAGTGACTATTACAACAGACGGCACGTCCGCAGCTGAGGAAGCACTTTTTTTTTTCTCACAGTCGATCGCCTCCAACAGGAAGTATACTGAATATACAATGCAGCTTTGCAACTTCGAAAAAACACAATGACCTAGAAGACGATCACATGGTGCCTTCCAAATAACAACCTTTACCTTTATTGACAAGGCGGCCCTATCTGGTCAGCTAGCTCCTCTATGGACTAAAAAAAAAAACAAACAACAACAATATTACTCCTCACCTGCTTCATGAGACTCTTCAGGTTGTAGATGCTTCCTCTGCAGTAAGCCTCCAGAATGAGGCCAAATTTCAGACCGACAGAGGGCACATGCAGTTCAGACCTGCAGGAAGGAAAAAAAAACCCATCAAACTAATAAATCACAACAGAACATCCTATAGAGCAAAAAATACCTACCTGAGATGCCAAAACAGAAAGTGTCCTATCCTGCTGTTGGACAAAGCTCGCTCCAGCAGAAATGTGGTCAAGTCACAGTCCAGGTACGGCTCATACTTAAGAACCTGTACTAGCTGCAGGAGGTACTGAAAGAGTTCATCATCACTGAGGAGGAAGAAAATGAATGTTATTATAAATGTCACTTGTCGACTGTGGTATGAACAAGCACCTTAGGAAGACAACAAGCGTTTGGTCATTAGTGTTAGCATTTTGTTTTTCTTCATATCATTATATGAGTAGAAAAACCCTGCACTAGCCTGTACAAATGTCAAATACATGTATGAATCTGTGGTATTTCTCTAGAAGTATTTTACCAAGTACAGCACGAAAGCGTAGCTATATGGTGTCGCTGCACCTACCGCAACTTCCTGAGGCTGCGAATGGTGAACGAGCGAACGTGTGGGTCCGGGAAGCTGTAATCCAGCAACTCCAGCGCGTGTAAAGCTGGCAGCTCCGGCCATTTTCGTAATAGAGCCACAATCTAGAACAAACACAAGGCGTGTCACTCGCTCAACGTACGCGATCTCTATTTTTCAACTAGCATTCGAGATAAAGCACCACGCTCTCATTATGATCATTCAAATGATCCGATTTGTCTGGGGGAATGCCACAAGTCATGTGACCAAGTCATGTGACCCAATCTGTACCATCTATAGTTACGTTTCCATTACAAATTTGCGCAAAACTTTTGCAATATTTTACATTACAGTATTGCGAATGATTCCTTTTTCGCATCGTAAGCCTCGTGCGAGCGTAAAAACAATTTTGACAAATTTGACGTGTTTCCATTAGGTGTATTTTCAATTCGCTATTTAAATTTGCGCATTTTTAATGCATTTTTTTTCAATCTTAGATTTATCCCTTTCGGTGGAAACACCTTGTGTAGAACTTCAGTAATTTGATCTCACTAATGAATGGTAGCATTTATATGGTAAATGGTAATATTTATATATATTCAAGCCTTACGCATTCCAATATTCTTTATCATTATACAAGATTCCATTGCAAATTTAATGTAAAATATATATTTAAAATGCTTAAATATAACAATAAACATATACTGATAATATACATACGTGTATACACGCGTATACATTATGAACGACGTGTATTTTCATAAACATTAAACATCATTGTAGAGATTAAAGAAGTCGTGAAGTCCAAGAAGACCTACGAGTTAAAGTCCTGTCAAATACCGAGTCAGTAAAACAGATACATGAGATCTCTAAGTATCTCTAATCTAAAATAACATGCTGGGTTTGTGGCTATTGATTCACAATGTACACTGCTATAAAAGTACACAGAAGTATATTTATACCTTTTACGTAGCGTGTGATCGAAACATCTAACGCCATTAGTAAACTCTTTTTTTTTTTTTTAAATAATCATAAATATTTATGTGATATGCAACAACTGTCCGAATTTACAAGTCCAAAATTTTTTTGGTTTGTTTGTTTAATGGCCAGTTTGTTTACGTGTAAATAAGATACCGTAACGGCTATGACTCTGGAAAAGACTGACCATTTCAGGTAACGTATACAATGTCACAGATTTGCATATATTAAATAGCCACTAATGATGCGGAATTTTAAACCATTAACGCATAACACATTCTTTTTTTTATTTGTTCGTTTGAATTGTGTTTGTATTATGTACATATCTATATCTATATCTATATATATACATATATATATATATATATATACATATACATATACATATACGGCTGTTTACGGAGAAAAAAAAAACGTAATATTTCCTTTCTTTTCTTTCAACACGTCCAAACTGTAAATTCCGAGCGGCGGCTCGTGACTGTGGTTACCTGCGCTACGTCCTCGTGCTTATTCCACTTGGTGATGAGTAGCAGTTTGGAGAGGCTCTCTGGGTAATTTGTTCTCACCTCCCCACGCAACTTCCACAGCAGCTCTTTCTCATCCTCAAAGAACTCCGTGTGGTTTTTATTGTCCACTATCTCTTTCAGTTTCAGATGCTGAGAAGGTGCAACATCGAGCAAGATCACCATATATGCGGGGCGCAATCACATATAGTGCGACTTTGTATTTGAAAAAAAGAACGATGAAGGACTTTCTGCTTCTTACCTCTTCGTTTGTGGCAACGGATTTCTCACCGTTTATTTCATTCAACTGGGAAAGAAGAAAAAAAGACTACTGTATAAGAGTGTCACTGGAAATAAATAAATTGTTGTTGTTTGTTGTTTACCTTTTCCAAAGTAGGGTAGTAGAGGGGATGTGGCCTGAAACTTGGGAAGCGAATGTGGAGCACTGCAGAGCTGTCAATGTTGGGATTTCTCTCCACCGTGTCCATCGGATTCAGCAAATCACCTTTGTCATCTACAATAAAGAAACCAATTATATTTATTTGTTGTTTGTTTTTTCCTCTCACAAAATTTTTCTCTAAATCATCTCAGAATTATTTTCACAGGAGAGAAATCATTTGGTGGGTCAATCATTTCTTGCCAGACCTGGTGCTGAAGGCCAAGTAGACAAGAAGATCTCGCCTGTTTTCAACTGGTCCTTGTAGTCAAACAACATGGTGTTCACCCAGGCCAAAGGACAGTCCTAAAAAACAAACAAACAAACAAATAAATAAATATCTTGATTTGTACAGGCTTTAATCACATTATATAGGCTTTTAACACATTATCATTTACAAAATAAATTCCGAATTCTGTACGGCTCAGAAAATATATTCCAAAAAAAAAAAAGCTTGAAGTAAATATTTGACATTACAGCCCAGTGCACTGGCTCAACAATGACCTTATTCATCCATTTTTATTAACAACACGTGTTTTAAATGTCAGCGATGTTGCCTCGGCCTGCTTTTATAAGCACAACCATAATCTAATCTATTCTTCTGTTTTGTATAATATGCATGTGATTATGAATTTCTTTGGTGCATATGATCTTTCTCAAGGGGCTGGCCTTAAAGGAAGATTGTAACATCTCATTTAAATCCTAGTTACCAAATAAATGACTATAATTATATTATAGTGTAAATAAATGTATAATCAATAAAAAAAAAAAATAAAGTCGGACTTACTTTAATCATTTGGGGAAACAAGAAAAACAAGGCATTTAATGGTCCAGAGATTATTTGGTTAAAAACGGGTTATAAAACATGGACAGAGGCGGTCATTCAACATTCATATCATTTATATGAAAGATCAGTGGCACAGTGAGATATTTCTGAGATGATGCATCAGCAACGGTCAATGTTCGGCCCTTTTCTGTGTTAATTATTCTTTTAAAAATGAAAGTGAGGCGGATAAAAAAAAAAAACAAACAAACAAAAAAAAACCTTTGTTTTTCAAACCTTAATGATTTCTGCGTGTTTACTGTATACATGCACAAACAATTGCTAAGTTAGCCACATTTTGTGCACTGATCAATTAATTATAATTACATTGTACAGGAAGTATCGAATACATTAATATCAGATTTCATAATGACAAACTTTTTTTTTTTTTTCCCGAAACTGACTTTCATTTCACCAAATCTTATTTGTTCCTTCTTTCCGAAAGTTGAAACTAGAAGCCTGAACTTATAACATAATTAAATTACAGGTCTATTGATACACATATGTTTACCACAAGTACCAGCAAAATAAAGTGGTACAATAATGTAAAATATAAATACACGTGAAAGTATTTGTTGGCTTCTTCATTTCCATGAAACACAATGGAGCAAGTTTGTGTAGTTGACATAAAAATAGAACGTACTGATAACTGCGCTTTCTCAGAAAAGTGTTTATCATGATACTGATATTATTTTTGTCATATCATCCAGCTCCGTGTCCAGTGTTACGCAACCTAAGCTTGCAAGTTAATACTGTATTTGTGGTATTAATGATAAACGATGAAACACGTTGCACAGTAAACAAGCTTCTTGTTTCCTAGAGTTTGTACTGTATTCATTAAATCTAGTATTTTGTTCATTTTGAAACCAGCCGTATTAAATAATAATGAGTTTTAAGCCAAAAAATACTGTTAATGTAAGTTTTTCTTGCAAGTGATGTTGTTCCAACTGTCCTTACAATGAATATTTAACCTTAAACCCAGTGAAGCGTGGCTATGTGGTGTTGAAAATAAACACACTGAGGCATGAAGACAGACAGAGAGGCAATTCTCGTTTCCTCGCCTCGGCTTAAGCAGACTTCTCTACCCGTACTACGAAAGGGAAGTGGCCAAGAAAGCAGAAGTAGCAGTGGTTGGTGCAAATCCTCATAAGCAAATGCACACACACATAAACACTTATATAGCCACAGCCACCGGTAGACTTGCAATGGCATCCCCCTTCAGCCTCTACTAAAATGACTGTGTGTGTGGTCAGGAGAGTTTTGATATGACTATCACACTCTGCCTGACACATATCACATATTCTTGACATATAAAGATCACCGTTAGTTACACTGCTCAGTAGCCTGAGGCTTTTTTTTGTGACAAAATGTTGCTTGTTTAAAAAAAAAAAAAAAAACGTACAGCCTTTTTGTTCTTCTTTTTGGTTGACCGCTGCTTCCTGGGCTTGTCAAGCACACCATAGAGAGCAAAGCAGAGGCGTGTCATGCGAGGAAGGTCACACAGGTGGATGTCAAACAACAACTTCTGGTCCCACACAGGATCTGAGCACACGCTGACCTCACTGCTGGTCACCACTTTACAGAGAAGCTCGCTGCCATGGAAGAGGCCTGCCTGCACCACCAGCTGAGTGGAGGGGAAAAAAAGAGAGAGAGAGAGAGAGAGAGAGAAAAAAAAAGAAAGAAGAAGAAACGGTTGAGTACAACACATGAGTGTTTTGGGGAATTGGGAAGGGAAGGAAATACGGTTGCATCAATGTCTGACAGGATCAGTTAAAAATGAATGAATGAATGACTGACTGAATGCTACGAGGCCCTCGTGACTAGCACGGTGCTTGGCCACGTTCCCGGCTTTATCATTAACCAGAATAGAAAGCTCTCCATGATAGCGAAGAGGAAATATTTAAGTGAGTGTTTCCCCTAAGGCTATCATGGAGAACCTCTGGTGGCAGAAGCAGACTCGACTGGTAATTGTATGACATGACAAATGTATCTGGAGTTACGGCGGTGACATCCGGAAATTAAACACGCACTCTGGGCTTAATAAAGTATACATTAACATAAATCAGCCGAGAGCAACTCTGGTTCATGATGCGTGACCAAAAATACTAACATTTAAATAAAAATGCTGTTCACCGTTCGTTATATTATATTTCACGGTTCGTTAATAATAAATAATAAAGATTGGAAAAAACAAAATAAAAACGTAGACCTCCTATTTGACGGTTGATGCTGCTGTCCTTTTCTAAGAATCTGGGCCCAAGAGAGCGTTGAGAGCCCGATAGATACTTCCTGTTTTGATGTTTTACTCAACCGCTTTGTGATGAATTATGGGAAATGTGGTCAGAGTCACATGACCGCACTTGACTTTCAAACCCCGGGCTGCATGCTACAGTTAGGAGCCTGGTAAACAACAGACTTATGCTAACAATAAACATGAATAAACGGACGGGAGGGGGGACCTGACCTTCATGCTCTCGTCAGCGTTGACCCGGGTGCCCTGCAGCAGGTGGATGAAGAAGGGCTCGTGTATGGACCACAGAGACGATGTGTTCTGTTGGTGAATGAAGTCCAGACATACAATTACAATTTATATATATATATATATATATATATATATATATATATATATATATATATATATATATATATATATATATATATATATATACACACACACAAACACACCCTTTTTCTGTTAAAACACAATAACATTTTTGATAAGAAGACAGAAATGAAGTATTCTGTTTATTCAGAAGGAACTCATTTCCAAGAAGTTCAGACTGTTTGTGACAGTGATATGAGGAAGAAGGTGAAGAAAGTAGTTCCCTTGTAAATGAGATATATCCCGGTACAATAACCTTCTTTTACCTTTTTCAAGGGCAGTGGTGGTGGTTTAGATTGAGAGCGGCACTTGGAGACATGGTTGCTCAAGCCTCCCTGCTCCTCCTGGTATTTTGTGATAGTGGAGTGATGCACCATGGTGAGATGGGGAGTCAGGCCTCCGTACAAGCACGAGAAAATGTACTGCCAAGACCAAACGAGAAAAAAAAAAAAAACACACACCGTAAACAAACCGTAAGCCGCGTGACTAAGAATTTCCTCGAGCAGAGTGCGATGTGACGTAAAAGAGGGGATGAATTAGAAGGAGGGGTCTGCTTCGCTCCCGTCACAGACCCAGACCAGAGCAAAGACCAGGACAAGAGAGTCATCAACATCAAATCTTGCAGCCTGTTCATTTAGTTGGTGTAATGCAGCTGAAATCACATTACGCGCTCTGTAGTTGACTTTTAAAAGCCTACTAAAGGTGGATGACTCATCTCTGCAGGTACACGCGCAGTTTCAATATCAACAACTGCCTCAGCAGTGCCAGACAAGCCAAAACACATGTATGCATTAAAAGCCTGTCGTTGCTGCATCAGTTTAACTACAAGTTCTTATGACCAAGCAGGAAACGCAGAGATTCGTTCCTAATATTCAGGCCGAAACTCACTTATATTACAGAAAATCATTTTCCAAATTGCTGAAGAAAAAAGGAAATCACATTACCTGACAAAACTAAAGTGTCTCTTTTTTACAGCCTCATCCACCTCTTTCATATAGGCATACATTATTATTACATGCAAACAGGTTCTGTGTATTGATCTCCACACAAATTTGTTTATATTGCTATAATTCATTTAAGGATGAGCCTTGGATTTTATACGACATTACGACATAATGAATAGAGTTTTCAGGCAACGTACTGAGGATTTCATTTAGAAAGAATCATTTATCTTTGGCTTTAAATGAATTACAAGATACTGATATGAATCCAAGGCCAAAACAGACAAGGTGTAAGAGCTCGCTTAAATATCTATGTGTATATTACATATACATGCACAACATCCATTATGTGTAGAAAAAAAAAATTTTTTTTAAATGAATAGCATATGAAAAACTACATTTCTCTGTAGAACACTATAAATCTATTAAAGGAAGCTTAAACTCTAATTTACACCTTGATTATAAGATACATATAAAATATTAGGATATCAGTTTTTATCAGTTTTAAATGCACTGCTATCACACTAAAAAAAAAAAAAAAAAAAAAAAAAAAAAAAAAGGAAAAAGCATCTGCAAGACCCCGAGTCTGTTATATCTGTAGAGTGTAAAGAACACGACATGGTGTTATACGAATTTTCACAGGTACAAACCTACCCTTCTTTACACTCTCTGCAAGAACTTGCTAGCTATGAACAAGACTGAGTATTTTTATTTATTTTTTTTTTTAACCTCACTCGCTATTAAGCACACTTACCTTAAACCTGCACATAGGGTATTTCCCGTAAATGAACTCCCATCTCCCGTTGACCTGCAGGGTGTAATCTTCGGGCTTCTCCTGTTTGACCTGACGGAACACCGTGGCTTTTTTCCTTAGCGCACTCTTCATCAAGACCATTGGGAAATCCTGCGGGTCCAACTGCAGCATAAAGCTCTCCTATAAAAGGCAAAAGCAAACCAGATGATTAGGGGGGAAAAAAACAGAATGTTTATTTTGTTACACCACTTTAATACCACGGTGGATTTGAGCTCTGGTCCAGGCTGTAATTCAATACACAAGGTTTTGATTGGTACACTCGTTCTAATTGTCATAGTGTGTCCTAAAAGACTCATCTAGAATACCGGATATAGTTTTTTTTTCGTTTATGGAAGGAAGTTTCCTCACTCGAAAGTCTTTAGCAGCTCTTTTTGAAGCTTCTCAACACAAAATCGATCTACAGCCCGGCTATGGAAAAAAAAAAAAAAAAGAGTGTAATAAATGTAGAGGGATAATCATTCGCATAGAGATATAACCCACTACGTGAGAGGTTGTTATTAGTGAAGAGTCATCTCAGCTTTGCCTCATTACCACATAAAGGATTATTTTCCAGTTTGCTTTACGCTGTAACTGTAAAAGTTTTTTTTATTTCTTACTTAAAAGCAATGGAACGAGAGCGTCTGGAAAGTACTTAAACGCTGTTTTGTGCAGAGAAGAGTTAGGATTTTGATATGCATCTAGTGATATTAGTTGGCATTTAAAAGTGCAACACGTGTGCTGGACTTTTTTTTCCTTTGACAAACACCTCATACTCTCTCTCAGTCTTATTGTACAGATGGATTGCAAAGTTGAAGGTACAGGCAGTGTGGGTGGGGGATTCACACGCAACATGTTGTTGTATAAATATACTACTTTACACAATTCTTCATTCAGGAAATCTGGGTCACCAGGCCTCGTATGCAAGCGCGCGCACACTCCTGTGCGCCATTACCGCCGCATCCAACTGTCTTTTAAGTCTTTCAAACATGCCGTTCTAAAATTAGCACACGCGCACACACACACACAGTACAGGCTAAGAGAACGTCTCGCAATCGGACAAAGCAGACGCACCAAAAGTCTTGCTAATTAAACGGCCGTGGAATGTACTGTGAAAATGCCTCTGGACTACAATGACTCACCTCGCTGGCCTCGAACTTGACGTTGATAAAAATCTTTTTGGCGCTTGTGTGCGACTTCCCACTTTGAGCCGATACGGAGATCGGCTCCAAATCGCAGGGAAAGTTGTACTCCATCCATTGCTGCCATGGCAACCGCTGCCGATCCTGAGCTTTCTCCTCGCAGAAGGAGCGCATTTTCGTCCGGAACTCGTTCACCTCATGGTTCTTTTGACTGTCGAACTCGTGCAGGCCTTCAAACACAAGAGGCAAAAATAAACAGATTAAACAGGGGGGGGGGGGGGGGGGTGGGGGGGGGGGGGGGTGGTGGGGGGGGGGGGTGGGGGGGGGGGGGTGGGGGGGGGGGGGGGGGGGGGGGGGGGGCTGTGGGGGACAGCATGCTAGAAATCTTCCTGAACAGCTTCGGCAGAACAGAAAATGTCTCCAGCGCATACTCTATATGAAATAACGAAGGGTATTTTTTTTTTTTACACATTGAACTTGTCTTACACTTCCTCTTACAGTCCTTTCATGCTGCAATCAATGCACAGCCTTACACTGCCAGTTCATTTTAATAATCCATACAAACCAGATTTTATTTAGTCAAGCAATTTAATTCATTTTTAAGGAATATATATATATATATATATATGTATATATATTCAAATTTCATATTAGCTGAATATATGGGAGCAAAATTGTCTCATGCAAATGACAGATATTGGTCACTCGTGTCACATAGCTTAATGAAGCACAATCGTAATGAGCGTCTCGTTAATAAAGCACTAATCACTTCACTCTCAGAGAGCAATCAGTTTGCAAACTAAGCATAACGATTTTTTTGGTGCAAACGTTATAAAGTGCATTTTTTAAATATAATCTTCCCGTTTTTATGCTTGCGGCTGTGACACTGATTAAACAAAGGCTTTCCCTGGCATGTGGATGTAATCTGGAAGTTATATCTGACCGCTGACTGCCCTCACTGTACCAAAGTGTTATAATACAAGCCGGATGAGAAATCCAATAGCAGACCTTTGCCTATGAGCAGGCTGATCTGGGTGTTAATGAGCTTCTCCACTCGGTCTCCTTCACGTGCAACGAGTCGGAAGACGGGCAGGAAGGGCCGCACGTCACACAAACGCCGCTGCTCGTCCTCCAGATCCTCCCGCTCGGCGGTCCGGTTGATGCAGGTGAACACGTAGGCATCGGGACTGCTCAGGATGTTGAACATAGGCTCACTCCGGGCATTCCTCCATAACATCTGACAAACGTTCAGGCCAGTTATTTATTTATTTACAAAGGAATATAATCTTCCTATTGATATCGATTTTTCGCCTAACAACTGATATTGCAGCTTTAAAGAAATGCAGATGGACATTTAGGTCCCTCGGTGAGCAAACCAGAAGCTACAATGTCATGACAAAACGGAAGAATTGTCGGGAGGAACCAGAGTCAAAAGGGAACCCGTCCTCTTCTGGGTGCCACCAGATAGTAGGATTATATTTCTGTACTCTTTTACAAATGTTCAGGGATGAGTGGGAACATGTTTCTGATTTCAGAGCAGGTTATTGGGTACAAGTCTGCTGTGTTTGATGGGAGATCATTCACTAAAGGGCCTGAACAACATTGCCTTCACAATTTCCTTCATCAACCAGTATATTAGGCGCATGAGCCGTTTGGGTTATTCTTGCACAAATACAATTTAAAGACTGTTTACCAGCATTTTCTTGGGAATCTCCGGATTACAACCCAAAAATGTAAACCTTAGTAAACCAAGTAAATGTATATATTTTTTTACCCAAACCTCTACTATTTCAATATCCTTTTCTTTTAAGGTAAACGCACTAAACGCCCACGACGCAGCCAATGACCCTTTATTTACCATTTTTATTGAGGCGATGGTATCGCTGCATGATACGGGAAAACTGAGGTAGATGCCCGTTGGCAGGAGGAACTCCATGATGACCTGTTCTCGACCCTCCTTCTCCCACACATCCTGCAGGTCGTAGTAACCCCCCGGCGGCATGGTGAGGGTCGTTCATCTACAGACAACTGCACTGAAGAGCACACACACACACACACACACACACACACACACACACACACACACACACAGATCAGACTTGACAAACAAATGCAATATGTAAAAGACACTGTCACAAACCAGTGAAGCAAAAATCCTATGTAAATACATCCTGATAATATTATTAGGGCAAGGTGTAGATGTTTATTTAGAGCTTACTCGGAAATAAATGATAGGGATCAAATGTTAAATGAAATTAGAAATTTTTTTTTTAAGTGTGTGTATGTGTATGTGTGTGTGTGTGTGTGTGTGTGTTTTCGGGGTGTAGACATGAGTGTATGTGAATATCCAGTGTCGTAGAAGTCAAACTCAGTAATATTGATAGCAGGAAGCAGTATAATGAAGTGATGCATTAACACACACACACACACACACACACACACACACACACACACACACACACACACACACACACACACACACACACACACACACACACACACACACACACACACACACACAGAGAGAGAGAGAGAGAGAGAGAGACATAGAGAGAGAGAGAGAGAGAGAGAGAGAGACAGACTTTCTCGGGCTGTTTGTATATAAGGTTACAATCATTATAGCTGGCCAAAGATTAAAAACACACACACACAAAAATAATGGCCATTATTTTGTCGAAGGAATAGAAAGGCGTATTATGATTTTTGACAAATATTCCATTGTCGAATATGCATTAAATGCGCAATGATCAGAGACTGGTGATACATTTTAGTTTTGTGTTTTTTTTGTTTTTTTTGTTTTGTTTTTTCTCATACCAGATAGATTATTCCTGATCCATTCAGTAGAGGACAGATCCCGGCCTCATTGAGTTTTCCTCTCCGGGAGAAATAGGACAGAATGATAATGGAAATGTAACCGTGTGGACTTGCCTGTACGAGCCTCGCCGGCTGCTGTATTAATCCATATTAAAGCCCAGCAATACGCTCTCGTCGGTCAGAATGCCAAAAAAAAAAACCAGGGTGTCCCTTCAGTCCAAGTGGTCTATATTTCCCCAAACATTCAGTAGTGCGGACTTCTTATTCTTCAATGTCTAATCCGTTGCTGTGTGTCAAACACCAGAGTTATCCTTAGTGATTTCAGAGTGGGGAAGTGACAGTCAACGCAGTAGCAGACGAACCCCGTACACGCGTTCCGGCACGTAAGGGACCGTCTATAAATAAAAATATAAATATCATAGACCACTGAACCACTAATACCTCAGAAAACTTATTTTCTCTACCTGGGGTTATCAAATTCCTCAAGAGAAACGCGTTTGCGTTGTGGGATAGGTAGGTATTCATGTAAAACGATGAAACATTCGAGGGCAACTCTGATGTTTACGTTTTACAGCGCATTGATGACGATCCCTAACTCGTATTGCTCGAGTGAATGGTAAAAGCCAAACGGTTGCCCCCCCCCCTCCTCTTACCTGTGCTACTTTATGATACTTGATTTACGTGTGGTCGGCGATTGTTTTAGATCTATATAGATTTAGGATGTTATTCATTTTGATTTGTATAAGTGCGATTTGATTAGATGATTTAACTGCGTCTTGGCCATATTACGCAGGGTGACATTGCTTAGTTAAAGTACTGTGATATTATGCGTTGAGGTTATTACAGTTTGGCCATGTGAACATGTGCAGTGCTGCTTGTGCAGAGATTTTAACTTACCAACTCATCAGTTTCATGTATCTGACATATTTCCTCTGTTTATGTGACAAATTAGACAGAAGTGTGTTCCTGTGGGAGAATAAAGGAAGCTCTATTTCTGGTTAAATCTGCCCTGCAGTTTTATAATTATGGCCCCACAGGGATCCCAGTCTAGTTCTAGTTCAACTTATTATTCAGACCCTGTAACGTCCCCCAATAAATAAACAAATAAATAAATAAAATAATTTTAAGTACATTTTTACATCTGTGTTGGGCTGCCAGTAAGCAGAATTCTGATGCAAGGACTTTTCTGACTTTGCAAAAGTATGCAAAGCAGGAGTTGGTTGAGATACCCCCACACACTTTTTCCAGCTAAAACATGTCCTTATTTCAACCATCCAGAGCACCGTCTTTCCAAAGGTAACCCTAGAAGTGTAAGTACAAAGCTGATCCAAGATTAGATCAGATTCTGCATTTTGATAAGAATCGAACTTCAAAATGAAAGTGCATCTTCACCAGACAAAATAAATCCCACATGTACATTTGTCCAATCGAAACATCTTTCATCCTTGGCTCGTATTTGATCACAAGTCACTTCTGCAATTCACGATGTAAAGTACACTTGTAAATAAACATACCAAGTTGCATGTGCTGAGCTGTATTTCTTCTTTAGTAAATGGGAAGGTAAATGTGGTGTCCCTGTTTTAACTTCTTTCTTTTTTTCTTTTTGCAAAGATGTGAATCAGCGGTCTGTGTTGTATCTAAAACGATTTCACTAGTTTCAAGAATCTTGTTTCTGTATCATCTTAAAGCTGGATAAAAACTACAAAAGTGAACCTTTGGAATTCTCGATCATGAAAAAGTAATGCACAATTAGATATAATTATATCTGACAACATTGGGGTAACCCAGAACTTGTGAATACAACAATATCTATTTTTCAAAAGTAGCAGAAAAAGCACATAAAATCGTAAACTGCTCCTTTCAACAATGCACACTTAAATGCCAGAACTCCCTGCACCTAAAATAATCTTTATCTGGGTAATAAAGTTATAAGTTGTGTCTGCAAGGGCACCATAGTGCATCCGACCCGACATAACCTTGGGTCATGTTTTTACCCTTGTACATGCAAATTCATCCAGTACACTGATGCAGTACTAAACTAAAGACCCTGGCTTGATAAAAACGAACCACTGTTCGCTCACAGCTGGTAAAAACAGGAAGTGTGTGTGCAGAACAGAAACTCCAAGTCAAATAAAGCTCCCTCACTCCCACCCACCCACATCAACCCCCTCACCGTCAGTAACGTTCCCCCACCCACTCACCCGCTACTGGAGAAACTGACAGACGTGCATCCAAACCAGCAGCACAAAACACTACTGATGAGTACAGGAAGCACAAACATGCATTGTCCTATGCATCGTCCTGCTGTACATGCATGCTAACTCACAAAAGTGTATGAAAAAGGAAGTGCACGTGTGTCGGCACCGGCTTGCAATGATTTAAACACTTAAAAAAAAAGTTCTCCTTTATTGTTGTTATTCAGCACGGCCATGGAGCAGAATTTCTTCTCACCAGTTAAATGACTCACACGTAATCTACCTCTAGACTTATTGTGAAAATTTGCTATCAAAATCATGTCCTCTCTTCACCATGGCAACAATTTCAGCTCTTTGTCCGTCCTTGAGTCTGAGGAACACTCCGTCTCTTTACAAATGCTGTTGACGGCGGCTTCATCGAGCTACCGAGTATGGAGCTTTTAATCAAATGGATTTCAGTTTTTGCACTTTAGTTTTGTCCTTGTTTTGACTGATTGTACTCTCCTGACGAGTATGGTTCAGTGAATACGACCAGGGGTGCACAAAGTTTGTTCCCTTGTCTGACAAACAGTTTCATGGAACTGTATGGGTTTGGTTTATAAATATAATCCAGCTATTTACATATCAGACTGATCATTCAAATTTTACTCCTGAACTTTCCATTCACAAAACAAATTTTGTGGAGAGAATCTCAGACAAACACATGCTCAGCTGTGCATTTCTTCATCAATGTGGTGGCAACCACGAGCCTAAAATATTACTCTGAAAAAAGAATTGTTGTTAATGTCAAATTGGGTCATGTAGGACATTTTAAACATACGCTGAATTTATATAGGGGCATGGTGACTTAGTGGTTAGCACGTTCGCCTCACACCGCCGGGTTCGATTCCCCTCTCGGTCATGTGTGTGTGAAGTTTGCATGTTCTCCCCGTGCCTCAGGGGTTTTTTCTCCGGGTTCTTCGGTTTCCTCCCGGTCCAAAAACATGCACGGTACGTTGATTGGCACCTTGGAAAATTGTCCCTAGTATATGAATATGTGTGAATGTGTGTGTATTTGTGTCCTGCGATGGGTTGGCATTCCATCCAGGGTGTATCCTGCCTTAATGCCCATAGACGCCTGAGATAGGCACAGGCTCCCCGTGACCCGAGGGAAGATCGGATAAAGCGGTAGAAGATGAATGAATGAATGAATTCCATGTAAAAGATATAAACTACAGGTAAGGTTAAAAGGTATTGATTGAACCCCAGCGACAAGGAAACCTACAAATTGTGATTCCAGTATGAGTGCCTTGGTTTTAAAGTTATTGAGAGTCCCATCGGACAGGGAATAGGAATAATAAAGGGAGACCGGAATAATGATATAACAAGGGATGTTTTTTTTATCGTTGCTACAAAACAATGTAAAAAAAAAAGAAGCATGGACCTGACTTTAAGAAACACTGATCTAGGCAATCATAATCATCATCATAATCATAAACATAATATATGTTTAATATAAAAGAAATCTTAAAACATTTCTCAAAAACATTCATCCTCATGATTTTTATCGTGCATGTGTTTAACCGCTGTATGCTTTTTTTGTATATTGTACATAGCAGACTTCAAAAACTTTCTCATTGTGAGTTCACACATTTTTGGTGCAATGCTATAATACCCAGAAATCACTTGACATAATAACACATCTGTGAAAATTCTTTTTTTTGTGTGGTGTCCTTTGTTGTAAATGACTTAAGAAGACATACATTGTCTGAGACTTTTATGAATGCCTGAATGTAGTGAAGCATATATAAACATTTTCATCTATGTAATTTCACAAGGTTTCATTTGTAATAGCTCATTTAATTTTCTGTCTTTTTAGCTTTTTTTTTATCCTGGAGGATTGTGAATATTGTGTATTTTACTGTATATGTATGGAATTATTATAATATCCTACTTTACATAACCTGACATAAGAGTAAAGCTGGTAAAGTGATAAATCTTATGTCAATATGAGTTACAGGTAATGAAAAAAGTCCTGGGAATTAAATCTGTATAGTTCAATTCTGCCCTGGATTTACCCCACATGATTAACCAATACAAGGCGAAATCCCTGAGATGTCTGTAATTCTCTATACTTAACTGAAGGGACAAACTATACTTTTATAGTATTTTAACTGAATAAATCAGAACCAGTATATCAAAACTCAATGACAAATATGTGTAAAAGCTGTCCGTGGTCCAAGACTTGATATTTACCTCTATGATTAACACATTTTGGTTTCAAATGGTTGAATTACATTTCATCATTCAGCTAACATTGGGTTTTAAATGAATGAGTATGTATTAGACCTGTGTGGTTACGGAGCTATGCAGTTATATTCTGTGCCTGCCCTCTGGGTCTAGAAAGAAAAGTTGTTTTTTTAATATTAACTTGTCACATGTACATTACAGAACAGTGTAACAGTGTTTTACACATATCTCAGCAATCTTATGAAACTGGGGTCAGAGTGTAACATCAGCCATGATGGGGCTAAGGGCCTTGCTCAAGGGCCCAAGAGTGACACCTTGTTGATTAATGAGATTTGAACCCCTAACCTTCGGATCAGTATCCGGTAGCTTTAGGAGCTACCAGCCCCTGAAAGTAGCTTTTGATATTCATTCATTCATTCATTCATCTTCTACCGCTATATCCAATCTTCTCAGGTCACGGGGAGCCTGTGCCTATCTCAGGTGTCTATGGGCATTAAGGCAGGATACACCCTGGATGGAATGCCAACCCATTGAAGGGCACACACACTCACATTCACACACACATTCATACACTAGGGACAATTTTCCAAGGTGCCAATCAACCTACCGTGCATGTTTTTGGACCGGGAGGAAACCGGAGAACCCGGAGAAAAACCCCCTGAGGCACGGGGAGAACATGCAAAATCCACACACACATGGCCGAGACGGGAATCGAACCCGGATCCTAACGGGCTAACCACTAAGCCACCGTGCCCAGCTTTTGATATTATTTTTTGATATTATTTTACAATTAATTTTAACTCATTATATCTCATCTAGCCCGGGTACAGAGCAGACCAGGGTAATAGGAAATGAATGAAGAAATAATAGTGAGTAAAAAAAAAAAAAACACCTTTCCTCAGATTTGCGACTTAGGAACGCTTCACCTGTGTCACCAGAAGATGGCGCCATTTCCTACAATATACCTTTTTAGACGATGTAGAGAAAATTCGAATGCGTTTGAATGTAAACCAAACGAATTGAATCTGGTTGGTTTTGTACAGTTCAGGTTTTCTTCCCATTCTTGTGAAAAGACTAAAAAGTGACAAACCACTCTTCTGTTTATTATAAAACATAACAATATCTGTAGGTCTGAATGAAGAATTCACACCAACATTTTATCAACAACATCTAATCAGCGTTCGTTACAAAATTCCTTACAAAGGTCATATAGAAAAGCTGAACCAATACACAAAGATTAGGAATAGGGTGATGAAAAACTTGAAAAAAAAACTTGAAAATAAATAACAGTAGAAAAATAGCGACATCTTAACATTTAGAATGAAACACACCTATAAAAACAAATAATTATAATTAAAAAGAACAAATATGTAACCACTATCCAAAAGTGAACAAGGGGATTTATCCATAACCAAAAAAATATATGGATTCAGTTCGAACATTTTCCAAAGCTTAATAACACTTTCTGAACTAGTTTTCTACTAGATTTGTGAAAAATGAAACAGTCGATTCAATGAAGATTGTTGCGTAAACAAAATAACGCGCTGCAAACAAACAAACAAAGACACTGGATGGAAAACATCCAAATGAACAACTGGTCCTGTGTTTTAAAATTTCCCAAATTTATAAAACAAAAACAAAATTCCATTTTTGTTTCAGTCATAGACGTGCTCCAGGTCGGCCTGGCTGTAGGGATGCTGCGGCGCGTAGCCGGTGACTGGAATAGCGCTTCCTCCGGGACTCTCGGGAGCAGACACCCCGCAAAAAGTGCGTCCGCTGTGCGGCGCTAGAGCATGGAAGGGTCGGTGGTAAGGTCCGTAGGACGGGTGGACATTTGCAGAATGGTAATAACTCACAGGAGAACTGGCAAAGCTGTTCGGAGAGGACGGGCGCGCGTTGCCGGTGCCGTGGAAGCTGTACGCAGGGACCGCGGTGTGCGCGGCGGCCTGAGGAACGACGCCCCATGCGCCCCCGACCAGCGGCCTCTGCCAGTACACCGGCTCCTGGGGGAAGTACAGCGGCTCGGCGAGGTTCACAGACTGGATGTAGGGCAAAGCAGGTGCTCGATAAGGCCTCCTTACGCGACGCCTGCGCCGGTAGTTTCCCTTGTCGAACATGTTTTCGAAAGCGGGATCCAGCGTCCAGAAGTTGCCCTTCTTCTCCCCGCTCCCGCTCCCGCTGTCCCGGGGCACTTTCACGAAGCACTCGTTGAGGCTGAGGTTGTGGCGGATGCTGTTCTGCCACCCTTTTTTGTTCTTCTCGTAGTAAGGGAACTTGGAGATGATGAACTGGTAGATGCCGTTCAGCGTCAGTTTCTTGCCCGCGCTCTCCCGGATGGCCATCGCGATGAGCGCCACGTACGAGTACGGCGGCTTCTCCGCAGCTCCGGGCTCAGTCCCGGCGGCGCGCACGCCCGCGCTCGCGTCCTCCCCGGTGGTGGACACCGCGTCCAGGGAGATTTCCAAAAGTTCCGGCGGCTGACACGAAGCCACTTCTCCGTATCCTTCCTCCATACTCGTGTCAATGTCCGACCCCGGGGATATAGATGACGCGCTCCGGACGGACAAGCTTCGAAGCGCCGCGCTGTTCACGGGGATTAAAACTCAAGACCGAGCCGCGCGCAGGTGTGTGAAGCCCCGCCCACGCACCATCAACATTCCCACCGTCAGGTCTGCGGCCGCGGCGCTTCAGATCTCCGGTGGCGAGGTGACGAGAAGGTCGGAGACATATTTTGACTGAATGTTGCATTCAAGTCTGCGAAGTTCCTTTGAAATGCACGGGTGTATGGATACTCTTGGGGTCGTTGTTTTGTTGTTGTTGTTGTTGTTGCTTTTCGGAAAAAATGAAACTGTATTGCCAGTCTTTAATGTCTGCGTTCGGTTTGTCCCTGTGCATGCAACCCACACCTAGATTTTTATACCTTTAGTATTTTATGCAAGCACTTTTAATGATCCCTCAACCATGCATTAGAACGTAGCCTTAATAAGCGAGCAACAAAACCCTAAACACTTCAAATATTGCAGGTTAATTTTTTTTTATTATTAATTGGTCAATATCAAACAGCACTCAGAAAAGCCCCATTGATCTGTACTGATCATTCTGGCTGTTAAGGTGGTCAGATATAATGTTTTGCATACAAGTCCTTCACCAGGAAATGTAGATACATTAAAAAACAACCCTAACTGAACTATAGTTACACTACATGCACCTTTCTGGAGAAAAGGTGATTCAAGGTTCCACCCCAACAGCCTAACCTGCTTTTTCTCTCTCTCTCTCCCCTCTGAGATTACATGCGTTTTATATAAAGCAGAAGCAAAAGGTGTATAAATGCATTTATTTATAATAAACAAATGCTGTTAAATCCAGATTTGATGTTTTTAGTGTACATACTCCTGTGTGCACATTTACATGAAGAAAATGTGTTATTTAGTGCATGAATAGGATAAATGGATGCGACTTTTACTGCCTTCAATTATAAGGTTATCTTACTTTGAAAAGTAGATAAGTTTTTAATGTAAATGCAACTGCAAAAAAATGTCACCAAAAAAAAGAAGACATTAAAAGATTTATTTCAACATATCTAACCCAAGAGCAGTAGTACACATTGGCCTGCATTTACAAAACCACATCAAAACTATGAACATGCAAAATCTAACCATATGTGAATTAAACACATTTTATTACACAATACTGCAAGATGATGCTTCATGAACAGTTTTTACACCAATAGAAAATAAATGGCAATGGAACTATGGGAGCGCTAACATTGAGATACAATGACATAATGCACATCTCCCTATAGGATCAGCTAAAATGTAAAAGGCAATGATTACTGAATCAGTGATCTTATTCGAGTTTCTCGGGGATACACTATATAAAGAGAAACAACAGTTCGTTAGAACCAGATGAAACCCTCATGACGTAACCTTTTGCTGTTCGGGATGATGTGGTAACGCCTTGCAACGCATAGCATTATTTATCATAGGAAACAGTAACGAATCAGTGGAAGAATAAACAGATTGAACAGAATTTGGTTATCCTTGCTTCAAATGATTCAAAAATAAATACATAAATAAATAAATAACAATAATAATTTGCCCCATTTGTCTGTTTTTTTGTTTTTTTTTTATCAAATAAAACTTTAGGCAATCATTTAGTAAAATATTTTCCCTCAGTTCATTAAGGGACCCTTCAAATAACCTAACTACATTACACCCAAGCCTTTATTTACCTATAAACACAAAAAGCATGCAAACCATAGGCAAATGTCCCATTCTTATTGCCAACATAAACTGTAACAAGAGTGTGTCAGACTATTTCATTAGCCTCCATTGCATTTATAGTTTTCCCATATGTCTAGAAATGTCAAATGTATTACACACACACACACACACACACACCAGATAGCATAGAGTCTTTTAAGTTGTGCAAAGTGATAAAAATAAAATGGCAAACATGGAAAATGTTGTATTTTCATACAACAAAGTACAACATGTTTCATTTTTGAGTTTGAACCTCAATACACTGGTGAACTTTAAAATCAAGTCTCTTTGTCCAGATGTATAGTATTTACTGCAGTGTTCTTTGTCCGTGTGTGTGTGTGTGTGTGTGTGTGTGTGTATTTGTGCATGTTTCACTGAAACAGTATGCACAAATACCTTTGTGTGTGAATGTAGTGTAGCTCAATGTACAAAATATGTACACGTATTGCAGTGCACACACTTGCTGGTGAATGAGTGTACAAGGGTCCAGTGACAGTTACCCAAAGATCCTTAGGGTTCAGTGTATTAATCTGGAGGCAAATGTTGTTTCACTTTTACGATAAGAATTTAGCGAAAATATAAAAAACACACAAGCACTATAAGACAGCATTCCTCACATTATAGAATTGCACTCTAATACTTATATTACTAAGTGTGATTCTACAGCACAATAGCACCTCATGTATCCCGTTCAGTTTAATGCGCAGTTAAAATAAACCACAAAGGCTAAATCTCTTGGAACAATCGCAACGTGCTGCTTTATTTCAGACATCTTTATGAAAGCAATTTGTAAGATGCTTAAAGAAAGTTCGAGTTACGGTTCGGGGGCGTGATGGGATGTTCTCCTCTGTCTGTAAGCAGCACTTAACTGGTACTTAATACCAAATTAGTTTACTTAAGAGTTCTCAAAATCATCCAAAAATGGTCCAAGCACAAAATCTGCCTCTTTTTTTTTTTTTTGGATCACAGATTATGACAAGCAGCAAAAAATAGCTCCCAGTGGCATAAATCATCTGTAGGCCATCCCTGCTTAAAAGCAGTCAAAATCACCTAACCCCAGTGTACACTAGGATACATTCAAGTACGTACGTTTTGAGCCCTATTCTCATCTCCAGGTGTAGTAAAGATAGAATGATATAAAAGTTATGTTGGCAGTCAAGCTGGTGACCAAAAGACCCGGCCATATGGACCTGCCAAAGCAACCTGTAAAAAAAAATAATAAATGTTTTGTAATTTTGAATTTCTGATTCCGATTCTAAAGGAATTTAATTCGGATGGAATATACAAGATCATGGAAATAAAGTTTGGGAACTTGATTTTTACCTTTCCACTTGGATGTGCCGTCATTCTCATTCCCTGTGGTTGTATCCACGTGGCAGTTGGACGACCCAGAAGAGCTGCTCATTTTGTTCTCTGCATGTTCAAAGACGCTGCCGTCCTCATACAGTGAACCCAGGTCTGAAATGGAATAAAAAAGGCTACAACTTGGGAACAAGGATTTAATAAGCCACATTTAACAATTATTTTCTCGAATATAATACATCTGTGTGTGGGTGAGGTTAACTATGCACTCCTGCTGAGACACCATTGCACGTACAGTATCTCAGAAGTGAGTCGACCCCTCATTTATTCATTCAACTTCTACCGCTATATCCAATCTTCCCTCGGGTCACGGGGAGCCTGTGCCCATCTCAGGCGTCTATGGGCATTAAGGCAGGATACACCCTGGATGGAATGCCAACCCATCGCAGGACACACACACACACACACACACACACATTCATACACTAGGGACTAGTGTATGTTTTTGGACCGGGGAGGAAACTGGAGAACCCGTAGAAAAAAAAACCCTGAGGCACGGGAAGAACATGCACAAACTCCACACACACATGGCCGAGACGGGAATCGAACCCGGACAGTGGTGGCGTGATGTAAACGTGCTAACCACTAAGCCACCGTGCCCCCTCCACCCCTCGTATTTTTATCAGTATTTTGTTAGTGACAACACTGAAGAAATTGCGCTTTACTACAATCTAAAGAAGTGAGTAAACAGCTTGTATAGCAGTGTAAACTTTCTTTCCCCTAAAACTAACAGCATATTTTCAGGTCTAAACCACTGGCCACGAAAGTGAGTACACCCCCAAGTGAAAATGTCCCAATTGGGCCCAAAGTTGTCAATAAATTTGTGTGGCCACCATTATTTTCCAGCACTGCCTTAACCCTCTTGGGCACATAGTTCACCAGAGCTATACAGGTTGCCACTGGAGTCGTCTTCCAAACCTCCATGACGACATCATATCACAGAGCTGGTGGATGTTAGAGGCCTCAGGTTCCTTTGAGGATGGCCCACAGATGCTCAGCAGGCACAGAGCATGTTCTGGCACTGAGGTGGTGGAATGACTTTCCCCTGGATGTCCGAACACCAGAGTGACTGGATATCTTCAAGCGACGACTGAAGACTTATCTCTTCCAAATATCTTCCTAACCTAACACTTCTTCCTTCTCACTGTCCAGGAAACCAAAAAGAAAAAAAAAAAACCCTCAACTGAGTCTATGCTTATTTGTACCTTAAGTTTGTAATCAATCACACCAGGATGAATTTATTCTTAAGGAAATAAAAAAAGGACTATTTGTACGTCGCTCTGGATAAGGGCGTCTGCTAAATGCTGTCAATATAAATATAAAAATATTGCATACTTCTAGATATCATCTTACATATATAATCATTTATATCAGGCATATGTAGTAGAGCTGTAAGACAACATCATAGGGTTCAATTAGATGTACAACAGCACTCAGCCCTTGGAACAGCAATAAAACATAAATTAAAAAAAAAAACAAATATGTCTTGTTTACCATTATTTTGTGAGGGAAAATGTGGAACGTCTGGCACGAAGGCTCTACTGCTAAAGTAGTTCAGTTCTGATGAACATGGCGGCGGAGGTGAAATGCCCCTGCTTTCCATAGGAGAAGAGAACAGCTGCAGTTTCTGCCCGCTGATGTTGAGGCGCGCCGGACTGATAAGTGGCCGCCGCTGCCTGGCTGAGCTCGAGGAGGACGTGACCGAACCTGCCACGGACGGTGTGGGGGAAGGCGCGGGCGAGGCAGGCCGACTTCCTGACTTCAAAGAGAAATAATCTAAAGAAAACAAAAATGAACAATTTGTCTACAGAACATGCAGTTCGTGTCGGAAATATTCTTGCAACATTCATGACCGGTCGATCGCTACCTGAAGGCGGAGAGTCTTTGCACTGTGATGACGGCCTACTCCCGCTGAACAAGAACCCGGAATCTACAGCCAAGGTAAACACAACAGCGAACCAAATAAAATCAACATAATTTTCCATAGATACAGATCATGACATGCTTCACTGCATCATTTGGGTTATTTCGAGAGAAACAGAAGCATGACTGATTAACGTCCACATTTTCTTCTTGCGCAGCATGACATGAATAAATGCCATTGTCTCAGCAGAGCCTGCAAAGGCCTGGAACGGGACGCACGAGACGAAAACATAGCCCGAGTGCAAGTCGGTGTGTTAGCAGAGAATGCGAGTCTTCAACGGGTCACCACAGCTGCATTAACACAGTGAAACCAATCTGCTCCAACACCTGGAGACTTGCAAATCAACACCGGAGCACAAGCTCTCGCTTAGGACACAGAGAGAAGCGGAGCAGAACCGCCCGGACTCATCCGGAATTCCGTAAAGACAGCATGCGGTTAAAAGTGTTTGCACTACTCGCCTTAATTGAGGAAACAGTTGGTGCTACCGCAAACCTATATTTTATACCAACGCCTCCCGGATACTTCCCTCGCGAGTGCTCATTCCGGAAATATCTACCTCCACTTGCAGCAGGGCATCAAACATACACTGGAGCAGCCATAAAAAACCCTATCAACAAGGGTAGACAAAGACTGGGGACAAGCAGACGATTAGAGAAAGAAAAGAGGTTGTGAAAAGGTTACATCACTTTGTCCTGCGTTTTTCGTTAATAAAACACATCTATCCCCTCTTTTATATTCCATTCTAACATTAGATTACGTTACAAGCGGTAAGCACGGCAGATGAACGGTCAATGCTGAAATGATATGGGCCGTGGACTGAAGTTTCCTTATTTGTCCAGAATGAAAAGTCCCCATTGAAGTCTTTGTTGTCCATTCGCACGCTGCGTTAATCACGCGTTAATTAAATTAGTGCCGACACAGTAAATTTGTTTTAACACGTTAGAATTGCAAGAAGTGATACTCTTTGTCTCAGTGTTTTGTAAGAGAATATGTGCTGTATGAACTTTAATACTGTATGAACATTAATGTACACGTTGATTCTACCTTTTCTGTTCATCTATTTATACAAGTCCGGTGATCCAGCAATTTGATCGCGTACGAAAACACTACAACAACGACGTTTGTGACATGTTCTGCAAAGATGTCTAATGTCACCGTTCAGGACAAAGTCATAATCATAATCAAATATTACGTCTATATTTTGTCCGAAGTCAGTCTGTTATTTATCCTGCGACATCAAAAATTCATTTGATGGATAGGCAAGGACTTAATATTTGCTCTCCAGTTTCTCATAAACACGACATTTTCAAATGATTCTCTTAAACCTATAAATGAGATCTCGCATTCCAACAATCCAACTCCAATCCTTACACAACTGACATTTAAGAACCCGATCACACGCCTCCTATTTAATCACGTGATTTGCAGCTCTCTGTGTGCCAAAGTGCCAAACAGGAGCTGCTGCTCAAATACACCTGCCTGATTACAGGAGACTTGACCAAGCGCTCATCTAAGGATCCCGAGATGAAACAGAACCATACACCTATCCAGTAAGGCATAACAGTCATTTCATTACCACTCCCTAAAAAATAACCACGATGCATCTGCGTCTGAGTGGTGGAGCGGCCTCGGTGGGATATATGGCTTCCTTTCTCATAAGAAAGTGCACTCATTTGCAATTGGGCAGAAAATCGCAAACAGGAGTCTTCAAACAGTGCAAGATGAGGAAACAAGTTCCTCTTCAACAACATGAAGAAAAAAACAACAACAGATAAAGTAACTTCCTGTTACCTGACACCTGTTACTGACGGGAAAATCCCATTACCATTGGTAACCATTTAAACGACAGTTTGCTTCTCAACCTAGACACTTTGGCAGATGGCAAAATTCCTGCAAGAGGTGCGGCCACACCTGAAGTGACGAGTGAAGCAAGTTCCCCGTTCCGTTCAAACAGGCATTGACCCGTATCCTTCCCATCAGCCTTTCGCAGGTTCTGCATGACGGCACATTCACAGATGCCTTTCACAGTTTTGCCCAGAGCCTGATGCACATATATATATATGTATATATATATATATATATATATATATATATATATATATATATATATATATATATATATATATATATCTATATATATATATATATATATATATATATATATATATATATATATAATATATATATAATCATATATATATATATATATATATATATATATATATATATATATATATATATATATATATATATATATATATATATATATATATATAAAATAAAAACACATAGGATAAACATCTCTCCAATAGACGGCTTTGTCCACTGATGCAGTAATCAAAAAGAAGTCGATCTGGCACATTTTATATTCATTTAAATGGCAGAATAGAAACTTCAAGGGTAACAACCATATATATCTAATTGCCTTAAATGTGAATAAATGAGATATGCATTTGAAGAAACTACACACAGCTAATTAAAAAAAATAATAATCCTAATTAGTGATATCAATTGTAACTGTTCTTGGTTTTGTGGTTCTTTTACATATTTCTTACTCAACTTAGCAAGCAACATTTTAGAGAATAACCTACTTCGTGGTCATTTTTCACAGATTAAAAAAAAAAAATCAATTTTTTTATATTATTATATATATATATATATATATATATATATATATATATATATATATATATATTAATATATTTTCATCATCGTGATCATAAAAATTTAGTTCCACGGTTACAAAACCTCAAATTTGAACATTCAAGATCACCTACACCTGGGAATTTTTTAAAATATCACTCACAGTCATTGGCTGACAAAAATAAATAAAAATAAATTATATATATATATATATATATATATATAATATATATATATAAATATAATGTAAATATAATATATATAATAATACATACATACATAGATATATATATATATATATATATATATATATATATATATATATATATATATGCAGAATGTATATGTGGTGTATATATAGTGTATCTGGCTGTGTTCCAAACCACATATACATTCTAAATTATAAATAGCACTCTATTACATTGAGCAAATATGTCAGTGCATTGTGCAAATATGTTGTTTAAGTATGCTAGGAGATCCTCATCAAAAGATCCTGGAAACAAAAAAGCAATCAAAGGTCAACAAAATAACACTGACAAACATTTGGACACTGCTTATTAGCGGTGTAGCGATCCCAGTCCTTTGAATGACCAATTCAATTACACTTAAATAGTATTAATGCAGTTGCACTGTTTGAACACCAGGGGGCTTATTAAATACTAAATCGTTAGAATAAAAATACTAGACAGGATTGAATCATTTTGAGAATAATATGCATCGATAAAAAAAACAGACACAATCATATTATTCTGCAAGCTACAGTGGCGGGGGAAAAAAAACATAAAACTTCAGAAGTATGGAAGTTTAGCTGACTTTAGTGCTTTGTTTTAGGGGTTATAAACAAACAAACAAACAAATAAATAACAATAAAAAAACAAAAACACACACACCTCAGGTGCTGCTCCAAAGCTCATTATTTTTCAATCATTTTCCCCAGGCTTTTCACTCCGATTAAATACCCCAAAATTTGATATGGATATGAAAAGAGAGAGCGCTCACAAGCAAAAGACAGTCTGACCTTGCCTGGCGAGCGATGGCATAGTGCCCAGTGAGAGAGCTCTGTTGAGACGGCCTGGCAGAGAGGAGGGCGATGCTCGGCGGGTTTTCTGGCTTTGCTGGTGAGCGAGAAGCTGTGCCAAGTTGGGAGGAGGAGTGGGAATGAAAGCGGACGATCCAGACACCATCAGGGATTGACCACCGTAGTACATCCCGAAAGAACTGCCAGACAGATACCTGAAACAAACGAGCGGATAAGTACTTGACCTCGTCTGTCACACGTCTTCATGTCTTGAACTCTTGCCTGTGATGAACAGCTTGACCAAATAGAATCTAATTCCAGCACCTGAGATGCACAGCAGCTGATTTATGTACAGATGTTCAAGATTACTAGCTCATTACAATTTACATAAACACCCACATTAACAATATTAAAGAGACAGGACGATTCTCATCTTTACTCCAATTCCCTAATTGCATGTTCACAAGCTCGAAATGCCGTCTGTAGAACTTCTTTGTAGGTTTTCATACCTCAAGGGACCAAAAAAAAGTGTTAGTCCAAAAATTCAGAAAATACACACGTCCTATTTTACAGCGCTTTATTTAGAATAGCAGAACAACATACAAGAGCAAAAAACGAACAAATATTATTTATTCTGACATTGCTTTAAACACACAATATATCAAATCCCAAATACAACCGATAACATTAAAAAACAAAACAAACAAAAAAAGAGCATATGTTCCTCTTGGCATTTTTTTTCCACGACTGTTCACAATCATTTCTTCACATTACACACACACAAAAAAAAACCACTTACATACATTTATGTCTCAGTGACCAACTTTTTATAAGCTTATATTTATATGCCGGAAAATTTGTTCTTGGAATTCACAAAATGAACAGAAGGGGCTTTGAAAAAAAATACTGATCATAAAATACTGATTATTAAAAAAGAAAAAGAAAAAAAAAAAAAGAGAGAATTTCAACCAAAGTGCAGTATAAATTTTCTTTTCAAGTAAATTAAACCCTAAACCTTTTAAATTCTACCCCACCCCCCATACCTCATAAAACACTATTTACTTGTAGACCAAACAAGCTGACATCCAAGAAAAACAAATATCAATGCTGATCATGTGTGTCCATCTCAACACTCATGATTAAAGTCTCAGTGTAATGAATATAATGACCAATTCCTTGGTTAGTCACACAGATTATAGGATTATATAATCAAGCGTTAATAAATGTAACGAAATACACGTGCAGGAATACAAACGGTTTACACACCATAAATGCAAACTATTCTGTCACAACAAAACATGGAGCTAAATCACATTACTTGGTAGCAAAAGTGTAAAAACTTCACATCATCACTCACTCACTAAAGGCTTGAACAAGCTGACCTTTTTTTTTTTTTAGGTTCATTAAAAAAAAAAGAAGGATTCGATGTGTAAAAATGTCAGCTAGGGACTTACACACTCAGACATGAATAAGGAGTCACATTATAAACAGTACAATAGCCTCAGTTATACCCTGTATACAATAAGTAATAGTTTGCTTTCGTACGACGACGGTATAAAGTAACAGCAAATTTGTCATATATTAGCTACGTTCGATCGTAATGTAGTTATTTCTTAATCGCAGTAAAAAAAAAAAAACGCCCAATAAGTAAAAAGTCAATAAATAAAGGTGATGCTCTGAAATTTTCAGTGTCTAACACATAAGCTAAATATCACGGTGTCATGGTATTACGCTCATAAATCAGCCAATTAGAAAACGCACAAGATTTATTAGGTGTAACTCGTACTAAAGTCTCTTTGGGCTCATTCACTACACAATGTGATTTAATACAAAATGTGTTTGAAAGTTGCATCGTGGTCCATTTATTTAAACTTTTGCAGTTTGTAGTCTAAATGCAATTGTGTTGCAATAGGCATCAGGAACAAAGAACTAGATTATACACCTTTCATTCATTCATTCATTCATCTTCTACCGCTTTATCCGATCTTCCCTCGGGTCACGGGGAGCCTGTGCCTATCTCAGGTGTCTATGGGCATTAAGGCAGGATACACCCTGGATGGAATGCCAACCCATCGCAGGGCACACACACACACACATTCATACACTAGGGACAATTTTTCCAAGGTGCCGATCAACCTACCGTGCATGTTTTTGGACCGGGAGGAAACCGGAGAAAAACCTCCTTGAGGCACGGGGAGAACATGCAAACTCCACACACACATGGCCGAGACGGGAATCGAACCCGGATCCTGGAGGTGTGAGGCGAACGTGCTAACCACTAAGCCACCGTGCCCCCAGATTATACACCTTTTTGGTGTAATATTTTTTGGAAATAACATTTCATTTAAGAGTTCACTACTGTTACTACTGCTAATGGTAGAAGACATAATTCTTATGCCACTTCTAGTATGCAGTGGTTATATCTGAAGCTGTGCTCGATACCGTCCAAATTAGTATTTGAGATGAGATACGAATGCAGAGGTAATCATTTTTAAAAAAGCTTTTACATGTTATAAGCTTGAGTGTGCATGTGGCGGTGGGAAACGTTAAGAACCCGGTAGCTCAGTGGCTTAGATTAGTATTCAGAGATACTAGGATCTAAAAATGAGATAAATCAAGATGTTATTTTCTGTGACACCTTAATCCTTGCATTAGGTTTTGGCCAGCTCAGTTACGAGCCCCGATATGAGCAGCAGAAGCAACAGCAAAGGCTGTACTGTTAACAATCTCCAATGTATCTTGAACGTTATGAGAAGCAGATTGCACAGCCAAATAGTTTCCAAAGCTGTATTGAGAATTCGAGGGTTCCGTAACATTATTTTTTGTTGGAAGACCCAAAAAAGTACAAAAAATGACAACCGCTATTCTGAATAAGCATACAATGCTATAACTGTTCATAAACCATCCATGACCGACGATGGAACCATGACACCGTGCGTGGTGATCCAAGATAGTTATATTTCTATAATACACTTTATATTGTTTGCTAATCGTCCATTTATGACTGGACCTCAATCTTCACAGGACAACATGACAAATACAGAGTAATAAGAGACTAAGTAATGTAGAATCTACAGCCGTGATCATAAAACAAACCAAAAAAATGATACTACATTATTACAAAGTTCCTTAAAGGCAGATCACTTGTATCACTTTTCCAAACCTACAAATGATAGATTTCATATACTTTTTCATATACTCTGATGAGTATATGATGAAAATAACCCAACACTGAGAATAGTCAACGTTGGCAGGTTAGACTATGCTGAAGTGAAAATATCAACATTGTTACAGTATTGTTATGGAGACTAAACAATACTTTACTACATCTTTTAAATGAAACATCTTTTTTTTCCCCCTCAAAGTCAAAACCACACACTATTGGACGTTACTAGTTCAAAACACACACGAAGACAAGAAATCTGAGATGTAATTCAAAACTATTTTCACACTTCCTTGGTTATACAACTCTGTTGTTGCTAAATGTGGTTCATTGGCTTATATTTGGTCCGCATTACCTCAGCTTCCCAATTAGCTGGGAGGACTTCGGGTTGCCTAAGGCAGGAAAACCCACGTCATCATTACATTTGTTTCACTTTAATAAACATGCGCATCGATAAATACGACTCCAGTTTCAAGTAAAAGTCAGTTAGTGTTTTTAGATTAAAGAACCAGCACACATTATATAGCTTTTTTTCCTCCACACAGTAGGACGAGTAAAACACTACACACATTTTAGTAAGGTTTAGTGAAAATTATGTATTAGTAATGTATTAGATTTTAGACAATAAACTGAAAAGCTTTCAATGAGCTTAAACTTCAAAATAAATATTTGTTGCTCTGTGGAATTATGTACCGTAATATTTCTGAACTAATTATAATATATATATAATATATATATATATATATATATATATATATATATATATATATATATCGGATAGTATAGAGAGAGAGAGAGAGAGAGAGAGAGAGAGAGAGAGAGAGAGAGAGAGGTGTATACACACACACACACACGCAGTGACTTTTCTGTCGTTTTACCTTGATTTTCACCATCATTTGCTTTTAATAAATTAAATACCAGATGGTGATCAATTGTATATGTTTGTTTGGAGGTAATTTTCAAATAGATAAAATACTACATGAAAGTTAATTGTTGTATGTGCAAAAGTAAGTGAAGCCTGTGCTGCATTGGTAAAGTCTTCGCATATAAATGCGAGTGTGTGTGTGTTTGTATATATGTAAACATATAGATAGATCAATAAAGGGAGCGAGAAAGAGAACAGATGGACAAAAGTTTGTGGACACCAGAACATTATATGATTTATAATGTGCTTGTAGAAATTCCCATTCTACATTTAGTCCCAATTTACTGTCATAACCACCTAAATTCTTATGCGAAAAGCCAAGAATTGATGTAGAGGAGAACTGGTATACAATTAAGGTTTTTTTTTGTGATTTGAAGAACCACATATTGCTGGAAAAGTATCCCAATACTTTTGTCAGTTTGTACAGGTGTCCACGTTTTGCCCATATAGTGTATATAATAGTAATGTATATAATCTCTAAAATAATGGGCAACTTGTTGAAACAACCATATTAACACAGAGACCCCAATAGAAATTTGCATTGAGAATTTGCATTCTCTTTGGTGATTTTTTTTTTTTTTAAGTTAAAGCTCATTATAATAAAAATTCTTTACAGTAAATTACTTATGGACATGTTTTCTGACCTAACAAAGTTTAAATAAATATAATTAACAAATATATATATGTAGAAAAGGCTTTAACTCAGCAAACAAATCACAGATGACGCATGGCAAACTAGACGAGAAGTAGAGAAGAGTACATTTCAGCACAGACAGGAAGAGTGTAGAATAAAAAAATCGCAAGTGTAGCGTTGTTCTGAAAAACGTGGCAGACTCTGCAGTCCCAGATATTTTGGGAACGTTGAGCTTGAATTTTTCTTGACAATATTCAATTATCTCTGACACATTTTGGACCTTTTATTCAACTATGGTCTATCAAGATCCCTCAGCACATTTTTACACCGGCTTGTGAGAGGACCTTTACTCACACCTAAATCTAGGAGATGTATAATGAAGACAGCGACAAAAGGAGGTAATGATGGGGCGGAAAAACACAGAAGGTTTACATCCATGGAGGAAAAAAAAAAAGATGATTGCAAATGCAGCACTCCAGACAGAAGTCCTACAATGCAACCTGCACAACTATTCCTTATAAATGGCTTAGTGAAGTGTCACTGTTCGGATTCTGACCTGCGGCCTCTGGCTCTTCTCTGACTCGCGGGCTTGCGTGTGGCCACGGCTGCGGCGAATCCGACCAAACAACACAAGGAGGTGGTGCCGAGCTTGATAGCGTCCAGCCAATCGGGGGTGTCCGTCTTCAGGTAGAACTCGGCAGAGTGCAGGCCTAACACGAGGAACCAAAGGAAGGAAGCGAAGGCGTCGATTCTCCTTAACCTTCAGCAGAAACGAAATGGAGATGTAATAAAGGCACACAATAAAACACAGCATGGCGTAACTGTGATGAAGACAATGACAGTGCATTTCACCTGACGGGCCCAGCCATTAGGACACCAGCGATGCACGTCAAAAGGCCAACTGAAGCTACGAACATTTGATGGTTGCTTCCAGACTCCCAGATCAGCTTGGCGTTCTCGACAGCCACCTCGGGAAAAAGGCCGACCAGATCGTTCCACATCTGCCCACCTGTGGTGCTGCCATTCACCTTGGCTCCGGTGTCATTTTGGAGAGCGGGATCAAGGGGTGTGGCGACGTCTTTCAGGGTCTGCGAGCCATCAGCGGAGGGGGAAGAGTCTCCAGAACCGTACACAGCCACGGCGACCAGGAAAGCGCATGCAAGGAAAGCCAGGGCTCGCAGCATTATGAGCCAGGCAGGAGTGGACACCATGTAGGAGCTCTGCATCAAATAGACATGGGGCACATTAAATGGGATCTACAAGGCTGGATAGTTGGATAGACTTTATGAACCCTCTGTGATCACATCAGTACAAAAGTTCTAAATGTGCTACAACTCCATTTACGACTGTTCACAATATACAATACGCATAAAGTATTGTGAGACCTGACCTTCCGTTTAGATTTACGGCATTTGGCAGACGCCGTTTTCCAGAGCGACTTCCAACTGAGCGGTTGCACTAGTTGCTAGCAGTTGAACTAGTAGCAGATTGGTGGGGCTGGGACTTGAACCTGTGACCTTCTGGTCCAGAGCCAAAAGCCTTAACCACTGAGCTACCACCTCCCCACCTTTCCTGCCATATGTGGCTCTACTTCAAATATAATATAGACCCGCCATGTCATTTTATGTCGCCCGCAAGAGCTTAAAAAGGTGTATGATTGTCTTTAAATAGGGCTATTCTGTGCACTGTCAATAAACATACATCTCCCACAGTGCATTTGACGTGACGCCATCCCGCAACTAGATTGCTAGAAGTGGAATTGAGAAATTTCTACAAATTATCCTAAAATATCCAGGAAACAAAAAAAATTATGCAGATGGAAGGCACTTCCAAGAAAGATAGGAAAGTGAATGAGGCAGTGGTCACTCATCTATATATATATATATATATATATATATATATATATATATATATATATATATATATATATATATATATATATATATATATATATATATATATATATATATATAGGACACAAGATAACTAATCTAATAAAAACTGGAATTTCAACCAAAATGCACTTTAAATGAATGTATATAAAAGATAATGAACACATAATAGTGAACGTTAAACACTGTGAACACGGAGCACTGCACTGACCATGATGAAGGCTTTGTCTGCATCTCTGCTGCGTCTGAGCTGGTGGTTCAGGAGCAGGGCCCTCAGCTGCCGGTTCTGGTGCTTGATGTAATATTCCACTGCAGTCTGGCACGGCCTGCACAACTTGTATGTCTGCTCAAGATGATGCTTGTACACCTCAATCTCTTCATCATAATTGTCCTTCAGAAACGAAAAATGAAAATATCTTTCTATTGATGCATTGCCGAATGACTCTGAATAGAAATAACTGAGTGTCGGATTTTGCTAGCAGATTCTTATCAAAAGCTCTGATTTATGTACAATGATAAAGGAGTGGAAATCGGAACGATCTGTTGAGTAGAATGGAAACGCAGAAATAATAAATCTTATTGACATGTTTTTGCAGCGAACAAAGATGGAGTATAAAAAAAGAAAAAAAGAACAATACTGCACTACATATGCCGGGTCACCAACAGGGAGATTTACATTTTGGTCAGTAACAATATACATGGCTATATTGCTCTATTAATGTTTTGATTAAAAGGTATAGCGTGAAGGAAGAGACAAATTTGTCAGGCTTAGAGTTGATGAATTACTCTGGTCAGCTGTAATCCAATCATGATTAAGTAGTTGTCCTTTCACACTGGGTCCCTCTCTCTCTCTCACACAAACACAAACACACACACACACACACGCTCCAAGCTTATCTCAAACTCATCTCAGTAAGAGTGATGAAGCAATCAATACTGACACGACCAAGAACAAGTTAGCAATTCCTGAGAAAATGTTCAAAAAGCTCATTTGTCAATGTAAGCTGATACATTCCTGGAGAGGAAGAATGACATCTTAATGACCATGTTTCATCCTAAACTCTACTGACACCTTATGTGGTGTTTGATTTATGCTGAGTGAATTGACAACAGGAGGAAAAGATTCAATTCACTAAAAATAAATAAATAAATACCATGTAAAGTAGATTCAAGCCAATCATCTCTCAGGAATTGACAAATATGAACCATGCAGTTTCCGAAATGCCTTTGCTGTAAGAAAAAGTGATTACTCACCTAAAGTAATAACCTGTGCCTACCTGCCTTGTTCCATTACAGTGCAGCATTCATACTCGTTTCAACATTTTATAACGACAATGTTAAATATATGTTATTGGGATTTTATGTGATAAATCAAAACAAATGTTGATGTTAAAGACTTTTTACAAATATAAAGTGTGGTGAGTATATGTTTTCATCCCCCTTTACTCTGATACCCCTAAATCAGAGGTCGCCAACCTTTAGAACCGGAGAGCTACTTCATGGATACAAAGGGCTACCAGCTTGACGGACTCCTCTGAAATAACACATTTGCCTTTAGTTCTATATTATAATTAATGACACTGATGATTTCTCACAATAAGTATTGTGAGTTAACTATTGTGAGTTCACTAACATTTTAGATGCATGTCACTGATGAGTTTTTAGAACAGGCCTGAGAGATACTCATGTGGTCCTTGGGGGGCGACCACCACGGTGGTGACCCCTGCCCTAAATAAAATCAACTGCTTTCAGAAGTTACCTAATTAATAATTAGAGTCTACCTGTGTGTACTTAAATCCCCACAGGTTTATTAGCGAACATTAGCGAGCGGGGAATCGAATAATTGGGAAACAAATAACATAATTCAATGAAATCTCAAGAAATTCTAATGTTACCTAGTCCTGCCCATATTTTATAAAAAAATAAATAAATTTGGTGCCTTTGTGGTCTAGGGCTGTCAGTCGATTCAAATATTTAACCACGATTAATTACATAATTGTAATGAGTTCACTCGTGATAAAGCGCAACTTTGTCGTACATTTTGTGTGTCCTTAAATGGACCTTCAACTTTTTAATACTCTAAATCAACATGGCCATGAAGAAAGATGTATGCTTTATGAAAAAAAATTTATTATTTGTGAAAGCAAAAAATATTCTTTTAACATGTTTTTAACTAATGGTGGTGTTTTAAATAGCATAAACCATCAGGACACCAAATGCAGCTTTTGCTATGTTTCCACACCGACGGTTTTAATTGCCAGATACAGTAAAACAAATGCTTATGTTGCTTTCTTATATGCTATTTATACACATCTTTGTTCAGTCTTGGGTCAAGTTACATTTTATTTGCACATTGAAGCTGATGAGATCAAAGCTGAGATTGCATTCCATCAGACTCCATTTAACACGTCTGATTAATTATGTAAGAAGTCACATTTGTGCAAAAACTCTATACTGAGATACAATGCTGTAGACATCAGCCTGTGATTTTAACTAAATAAAAAGAACACTCCAATCCTACCTCCTCTCTTGGAGCGAATGAAGCCAGCTGTTTAATCTTCACCGTCTGGTTGTTGTTGCATTTCTTACATAGGAGCATTTGGCAGTTTACCCACTGCAGGGTCTTGGGGGCTTCAGAGACCGGAAGGCCAGCTGACACGCCGTGGTTGAGGTGCTCCATATATTGGGCAGGGATTGGTTTGTTATAGTCACCATTCTACATTTGTTGAATAATAAAAAGAATAAAAAGAAATATCACAGGAAACTTCAGCATCTCAATAATTCAGCAATGCCAGACGTATCATTTCTTGTATCCAACGTTACCTCTTGGAAGCCGTTGTATTGCTCGCAGTAAGGACAGTCCCAGCAGTTACGATTTCCGTACGGAACCTCCGTGTCCTGATTACAGAACCAGCAATTCACCTTCACGTGTGTTGGTTTCTTCCTACAACCAAAATTACAGAGCTCCATTTGATATTATTAATGGCACACAGTGTTTACTGTTAATGGTATGGTAATTAAAATATTATCAAATAAACCTCTTAACATAGAATTAATACGAATGTAGGATGCTGCAACTCCACATCTCAATTCCTATAGATTTGCTCATATTTACATAGAATAGGTTTGGCATGAATGTGAATTGTAAGGACTTAAAACCAGTGCAATAGCATAGAAATTTTGATCACTGACAAACTTGTCAGAAATTATATTTGAAATCATCTTACACTGTAATAAAAAACGAAGATTTCCATTGTTCTTGATCATTCTCAACTATGACAATTTATGCTACACCAACTTCACACAATACAATACGTATATGAAGCGATATAGATGGACAACTTTCAGAAATGTGACTTTTGATTCATTCCAGGACTTTTTCATGAACCTGATGAGACAATAAAACGATGGTGTGTCCAAGCTTTTGACTGGTACTGTATTACACACACACACACACACACACACACACACACTTACAATCCATGTAACTTTCGGAGCGATTCTTCATAGTTTTTTACGTTTTTGCTCCGCAAAACCACTCGCATTGCAATGGGAACACATTAAAGCTCATCATATTTTAAAAAGGGTTTGTTCATTCTCCACCATCATATAATCTAGAGCACATATCACATATTAGATCCCATACATACACTTTTACTTTTAAGACTTGTCATTATATCCATGTTGCTTCCAAACACCACATGACCCACTACTCTCATTCCAAAGGAAGCACATTAAACCACATTGTTTTAAAAACGATTTCTTCCTTAAAGGATACAGAGATCTTTCCCTCACTATATTTATAACTAATCACTACACTCTCATCTTCCTGATTTACACCTTCATGAAATCAAAAGAAATGTTCATTCCTGCCTCTAATAAACCAGACATCTCTTCAAAATGTTGAATAAGGATTATTGTCAATATAGAATGAAAACCGTTTAAATAACACTGAATGCTTTTATGCTGATATATGAATGGGACAATAGCTGTCAAAAGAAAATACAGCTAGATCTTCACAATAAAATATCTCATATCAAAATATCTGACAGTATTCTATTAGTATTTTACTTAAATATGCAAACATGTGCATAATACATGCCTTATTTGCACAAGTCAGCTGTCTGTAATTACTGTTTCACATAAAGTGCCCTAATAAACACATATAGGGTAAGTAAAAGTAAATAAATTAAAACATTTTTATTATTGAGAGTGAATTTTTGGGAAGAAAACAGAAAGAAACAAGAAAGCGGTTAAGAAGCCGCTAACGGTTGTTGTGCTAACGGCCGTTTTCGTTTCGATTACTCGATTAATCGGTCGATAAAAACGTATAAACACTATCTAAAATATATATATAAACATTATAATATCAACATGACAAAGAGAACACGTTACATTTAACGCTTATTGAGGTAAATGATTATATAGTGTTTCATATATCTCTGGCGCGTGCACCGGGGCCTCGGCGCACGCGCGACACGACTCTCTCTGTACCTGTTCGTGATCTTGTGAGCGAGCGCGCCCCCGGTGAGACAAGCCGCGGCCCCGATCCCGGCGTACAGCAGCTGCGGGTTCTGCCCCAACATCTGGCCCAGAACCTCCATCTCCGAAATGACAGTGTCGCGCCCTAAAGCTTTATTATTCCTCCTCCTTACACACTCGAACCCGCACAAGCGACGGTCAATCAACCGATCAGACCGGTCACTTCCGGGTTAGGAAATCCGCGGCAAAATAAAGGCTCGAAATAAAACCTTATAGAGCGTTAAAGGGTTTTAGTGACGTCACACCAGCGTATGGGAATAAAACATTGTTTTATATCGCTTTAGGTAAAAATTAATTCATTCATTCATAAAAAAGAATAACAATACATTACTAGCATTGCGATGTGAATTATTAATGGTCTTAAAGAGCTAATGAAGAAAGAAAAGATATATAATATATATATATATATATATATATATATATATATATATATATATATATATATATATATATAATATCATTCATTCATTCATTCATCTTCTACTGCTATATCCGATCTTCCCTCGGGTCACGGGGAGTCTGTGTCTATCTCAGGCGTCTATGAGCATTAAGGCAGGATACACCCTGGATGGAATGCCAACCCATCGCAGGGCACACACACTCACATTCACACACACATTCATACACTAGGGACAATTTTCCAAGGTGCCAATCAACCTACCGTGCATGTTTTTGGACCGGGAGGGGGAGGAGGAAACCGGAGAACCCGGAGAAAAAACCCCCTGAGGCACAGGGAGAAACATGCAAACTCCACACACACATGGCCGAGACGGGAATCGAACCCCGGACCCTGGCGGTGTGTGAGGTGAGAGGCGAACGTGTGCTAACCACTAAGCCACCGTGCCCCCTTATATATATATATATATATATATATATATATATATATATATATATATATATATATATATATATATATATATATATATATATATAGATATATATATATATATATATATATATATATGTACGTATACACAGTGTTGGGGAGTAACTAGTCACAGGGTTACATGTAACGGCGTTACCTAATTTCATTACAAAATAAAAGTAACAGTAATTGGTTACAGTTACGGAGAGAGAAAAAAAAAAAAAACGTGTAATTAAATTACAGTTATTGTCGAAAATGTTAAAGATTACAATTCCCAAAGAGCCCCGCACAATATCCCACAAACATTTCGCCCGCACCCCCCCCTCAACAACCTTTCATTCATTCATTCATTCATCTTCTACCGCTTTATCCGATCTTCCCTCGGGTCACGGGGAGCCTGTGCCTATCTCAGGTGTCTATGGGCATTAAGGCAGGATACACCCTGGATGGAATGCCAACCCATCGCAGGGCACACACACACACATTCATACACTAGGGACAATTTTCCAAGGTGCCAATCAACCTACCGTGCATGTTTTTGGACCGGGAGGAAACCGGAGAACCCGGAGAAAAAACCTCCTTGAGGCACGGGGAGAACATGCAAACTCCACACACACACACACACACACACATGACCGAGCCGGGAATCGAACCCGGATCCTGGCGTTGTGAGGCGAATGTGCTAACCACTACGCCACCGTGATTCCTCATCATATATATATATATATATAAAATTTATTTATTTTTGTTTTGTTTTTAAAGTAAAAAGAGGACGTTTTTTATTGCCATGTGTTTGTAAAATATTTTATTAGACTACCTATTGTTACAATATACTTGACATGACCAAAAGTATGTGGACGCCAGAAATTCCCGCCAATGTTTGGTTTTTCCGGTTTCTCTGTCTTTGCACTCTCACGTGGGAATCTGCTGCTGCTGCTGTTTACTGAAGCCTTGCGTTTGCTTTTCACTGGAACATAAAAAAGCGTAAAAAAAAAGCGTATAAAAATCCGGGTTTTCAAGATGAGTTTACATATGTATATAGTACAATATGTACATTTTGTCCCGTTTTGCTCTTTCAACACCCCCCATCCCCAATAAACTCCAAATGGTCCAGAATTCAGCTGCACGCATTATCACCAAAACCCCTTCCTCACACCACATCTCACCCATTCTGCATCAACTCCACTGGTTCCCAGTTAAATACACAATTGACTACAAAATTCTCCTGCTCACTTTCCAGGCCCTCCACGGTCTCACCCCTCATACCTTTCTGATCTTCTTCAGACCGTCACCTCCATTCCTTCTCTCAGATCTTCCTCCTCTATCCATCTCTCTGAGCCCTCTGAACGACTCAGCAGTATGGGGAGTAGAGCTTTCAGCCGCTCTGCTCACAAACTTTGGAACTCCCTCTAACCTGACATCCGTAACATTGACTCTCTTTTGGTTTTTAAATAACTCAAAACTCACTTGTTCCGTATGGCTTTTTCATAAGGAATTCAACATATATCATTTGTCGGTTTATATTGTTTTGTATTGTATTGTATTCTCTATTAATGTAAATGTTTCGGTAGAGTGACTTGAGAGCTTGGAAAGTCGCTTTTAAATAAAATGTAGTATTATTTATTTATTTGTTTGTTTGTTTATTTATTTACAGACACATTCATTTATTGTGCACACTCAGACACAGTAAAATCAGGTACTGATTTAGGTGAGGTGAGGAGGCCTCGGGTACAGTCATCCTTTCAATTCATCCCAAACTGTTCAATTGCGTTGAGGTCCGAGGTGTCAATTAATTAAGTACAAAAACACTTCATTACTTTACTTAAGTAGAATTTTTTTTTAGAAATCTGTGGATCCAGCCAACTTTTTTTTACTACTACTTACATTTGCATGCAATTATCTGTACTTTACACTCCTTACATTTCTAAAATCGCCTCGTCAGTCCATAGATAGATAGAGTGAATGTGATTGTGGTTGGATGAGGCGTATAAACATATATTTTTATCCTGCACCCTATTGGTTTGTATGTGATCCATCGCACCTGCACATGACAATAAATCATGTTATGTCCAGTAAGGACATAACCAGTGTTACCAGGGTCGTTACTCAAAACACTGTTGCAATAACAGTTTGGGAAAGTCAGGTGTCGTAATACATTTGTTTTTATATTGTAACATATAAAAGGAGACAGCAAGATGTTAATGTGATGTTCAGATGTCCACCAATTAGTGTAGTATAGGTAGAAAAGACCCTGGTATACAGTAAATAGTATTGCTGCCTCACAGACGACCATCTTTCGTTCTCGGGTTACTGTCTGCATGCGAGTTTTGTACATTCTTCGCGCGTCCATGAGGGCTTCCTCTGAGGTTCTCCGGTTGCCTTCCAAAAACATACCGTTAGGAGACTGTAAATGATCTCTGTGAATGAATGTCTGCGTGCACATCACCCTGTGTGGCAATTCTGCCTCGTTGCAGGTTCATTCCTTCCTCATAATGTTCCTGGATAGACTCTGGACCCACAAAGATCCTAACAAAGCTAAAAGCAGCGATGTTAATCTTTGTTCAATGTCCCTGGAGTCACTGGTTATGTTTTACTGTTGACAGAGTGAGGAAAACATTTATGGATATTTAGTCATAAATTAATTACATTACAGACAAAATGCTCCAGTGAAGACTCTCAAGGGTTACTTGGTTTGACCCTAGTAACCTAAAATACACAAATAAAAGAAATTAAAAATAATACATACTTTATATTTAATTATAACATTAACTGCATACAATCCCACCGCATTTTCACTGACAACATGTAAATTATAACATAAATAAGGTAATATAAACCTCTGGCTTTTTTAAATTAGAAAATTATAAAAGCATTATTTTATTATAATTATGAAGATTTTACAGATCCAAGAAATAAAATTCATAGATTTGAAATGAGTAGATACAATCATTATTGGGTAAACGGGATAATGAATTAGCTTAGCCATCTGCATAGACATGCATTGCTGTGAAACAGCTCATGCATTTATAATGAATGAATAGAAAATGTTAAATGAGTTGAAGGAGTAGCCCCGTGGGGCACATTCCAGGTCATCAGCTTTGCAGTTTAAAGCCAATTAGAGGCCCAAGGCTTTACGCAAGCAACTGTATCAAGGGCACTGTAGGCAAGTCAGGGACACTGTATAGTGCAGAATTAAGGTAATACAGTAGACTGTCATGAGGAGCTTTATGAGCACAAGTAAAAGTAAAAGGTAGTTGTGTTCAGCATTCATTTTATTCAATGACTGTGTCCGTATTTCCCTTTTACTGTAAAAGACAACAGTCACAAACAAAAACAGTAAACAATGTTAACAACTAAGATCACCACATGATGAACATGAAAACAAGAAAAACACGGCAACATGACAGTTATGCAGTTTATGCCAAAGACCTCTCCTTCATGTCTTCATACCAGCTTCCTTCCCATTCATTCACTACACCGGGATCCACTGGAGAGTTCAAGCGTCCACAACTTTGGCGAGGTAACACAGACGACTGAAACCAACCGTGACCGAACTTAAAAACTACAACTAAAAAAATAAAATACGAATAATTTAGTTAACTTAATATCACTATGTGCTATGGGATTGACCTCCTTCTGTACAGTGATGCATTATTAACACGTTACATGCGTACCATTGTTAAATAGTTCCATTATCCGAAATTAAAGTTTGCTAGGATGCAGGATAAACGTTTTTCCTTCTTCTTTTACTTCTAGTAGAATGTATGCATCCAAAAAAAAAAGTCTTTTTTTTCCGTTAAAGTCTTTGGATTCTACCATCAAAATGCATCCTACTGCATCCTCGGGCAAAAACAGTACGTTACAACAGGTTTCATTTTCTTCAACTTTAATTGAAGGTCCAAGTGTTGTATTGTGCAAGTTATTCTGGGCTTTATTTGGAGGGCTGCCCCAGCAGGTAGACAATGAGCTCATAGGTGGAGAGAACTATAGCAGTGTTGGGAATTTGCCTAATGAGCTGTGGAATGAGTCCTCTATAAAAAGCAGTATAGCCCTCCTCCACTGCCACCAGACGGGCTGTTTGGAAAAAGTACTTATATTTGCTGCCCTCTTCTCTCAGCCTCGTCCGGATGACCTCTGTGGGGGGGGGAGGAAACAGAGTGTCAAATCACCAAAAAAAAAACACAGAATCATGAAAAAAAAACAAAAAAAAAAAACTGCTGAATGGAGGATGTGTGGTATGAGAGGGTACAGTTATATAAAGAACAAGGGTCACTTGCAAGTCAGCATACTGCATTGTCAACACAGCCCTTGTACTGTATATAAATATGTACGCGTTATCAGTGTGTGATGATAATGCATTATGTGTATTCTTTATTGTACAGACATAAATTCAGGAGAATCCCATACCGTGTGGATATGCTATGCAGGAGGCACAGCCTTTGGCAAAAGCAGCTGCTAACATAAGGCTTAGGAAGTCCGAGGCTCTTTTCTCTCCATCGCTGTTGGCCGACACGGGTCGACTCTCCGCTATGCGTTTTTTCAATGTCTCGTAGATGAGAAAGCAGATCATGGTCTCGGAGATTCCTGCGTAGGATGCGGTGAGGCCTCGGTAAAAACCTCGTACGCCTTCCGTCCTGTACACGTAGCGTGCACACTGCAGTGCGTTCATCTTCTTTTCTCCTCGTGCCCTGAAGGAAATGCATTTAATTAGTGCATTCTCAAAAGAACCACTTTAATTAGCTGAACTGTAATGTGGATAATTGAAATGGACTACGGTTCCCAGATGTCATTTAGAATACTAAAGGTTTTAATGGACTAGGTGTAGCAGTAGGAAGAAAATTGCTGTGCTCTTTTTTTCCCCCCCTGTTTATGCACATGTTTTGGCAGTGGAGAAGGGGGTGGGGCTTTTCATGACAGGACTATATTTAAAACAAGACTTCAGAACAAACTGTTCTCTTGTGACCCTTGAGGCTGTACGGGCTTGTGTAGTGATAAATATATCTCGAGTCATTTAAGCAACGATTGGAACAGCGAGAGGGATATTTATACTGCTGGCCTTCCGAGTCACATGTTCATTACTGCTACGGTCGAATAACAGCAGGTTCGTGTTAATGACTTTTAGACGCCCCCTCGAACAGCGAATGTTACACACGTGCAGATAACAGTGAGTGTTGGGAACAACCTGCCCTAAATAAACATTCTGTACTGTTTCTGGAGTATAAACGTACTTCTTTTCAAGCTGCATTCTGGTTTTGACCATCCAGATGGGGTTCATCAATGAGTTCGTTACAAACGCTGGGGAAGAAAACAAAAGATTAATTAAGATGTGCATTTAATAGATATGTATATGAAAAACACAATTTTTAGAATAAATTATTCTATTATTCTTCCCCTATAGACAAGTTCATTATATTAAGTAAGTAGTAAACAATCATAATACTAGCACATGTATGTCCAAATGTCTTTAAAAACATGTCACATGATAAAAACCAACTATTAAAAATAAGATAACAGAAGGCCTGTTGAACTGGTTGGCCTGCATTGGTTATAAACGTCAAATACATTTCTTTCATTTTTTCCTTGTGATGTTAAGTAATATGTTTTTAGAGAAATAGATTACTGCACCTTTTTGAGCTTAGTGGAAAACATATTGTGCATGCAAAACCTTTATACATTTGCAATCTTATCTACCCTAAAACCAAATGGAATTAAATTAGGGAGAAAATATGGAGAAATAAAAGTAGATTCATTTTATTATGACGGGGCACCTTATGTTTAACAATGAATGTTTGTAAAAACATTTTTTTATTCATAGGCAGTGGTGGCTGTGGCCCCTTAGGTATACCAGTTTAAGAGTAGTTTACCTGCAAAACCAGCTGCAGACATGTGCACCGCTCCACTGTTTGGCACAAAGATGCCATTGAAAGTCTCTTTCGACTTAGAATAGGCTGCAAAATATATTGCCCTGGAAAACAAAATGAGAAGACATTGTAGATAAAGGAGGGGGAACATAGTGTTTGTGTGCTCTGTGTCACAGTCTGCATAGCCAAAGAGCTCAATTCTTATTCTTAAAAGGAAGGACTGCTAAAATCTTGCCAGGTTTACACACACACACACACACACACACACACACACACACACACACACACACACACACACACACACATACACACACACACACACACACACTTCAGTGCAGAACTGTCTGTTCCACACTGCTTGTTTTTTCATCTGCTTTTTAAACAGGCTGCTATGGGAAAAACCAGCTGGAGATCAAGTAGCCTATTCACAACCATTTCTGATGCTGGGGTTCAGAGTCTCAATATCCAAGTGGGTCTGTGTGTGTTTTTATATTTTATATTGCATATATTTTATGTTAGAGTTATAGTTACTGAATGTGTCCTTTAAATTGCATATTTGCAGCCAACAAAAATGTTCCTGTAGTTATATTTTACAATACTCCAAACTGCATGACTATGATCAAACATGATTACAGATATGGTTATTTAAACACAAACATGTTGAATATAACATGTGTCTAGACTGATAGTGTACACACTACTGTTTTTTTAAGAAATGGAATGGAAAGAATGGAAATAGAATGAACAAGAACAAAGCCATTGAAACACTACACAGAGCAGGAAGCTTATACTTTTTTTGTTTGTTTTTTTACCTAGAAGGCGCAACGCCAACCAGATTTGGACCCAGTCCTCGGAACAACGAACTTGGTCCTTCTTTTTCCAAAATTGACCTGGTTGAGGAAAAAAAACAAAAAAGAAAAACAAAACACAATGACAACCATGAAACTGAGTAAATATTGCTGCAAATTATACATTGTTTGGTAGTAATAAGGAACTGATTTACAATTATCCCATGATTAACATGTTTCATCTCATTGTCAGAAAAGTTAATCATCTAGTACACGAGTAAACATGAGCTAGGTCGTCTTGGTTCACTGAATAATCATTGTAGATCTAAGAGGTTATCTTTACAGGCCACAACATTGTTGTGTCCACACTATTCACTGTTAATCCAGGATAATAGCTTGAAATTCAATATTGCCGAAGGTAGTGTTTCTCTATATATGATTACATTTAAAAGCTGGACCTCAAGAGAAAACGTTTTAACGTAGACTGGTTTGGAACGTTTTTCGTCCATGGGCAACGCTTCTCAATTCTAAATGCTACTTGCCCCTGATGCATTTCTCTAAACTCGCTCGTAAAACTTTGTTTCTAGAGGCCCTGCAGTGTTAACAATCCATATTACAGCCTACGGGTGAGCTTTTACTTATTACAGAAAAACAAGAACATTATTAAAAAAAACAGTCACCATGGTATTCAAATGGATAGACAATGATAAACCTAGACAAAGTCCATTACATGTATCTCATGCATGACTCTCTCCATGAAGCACGTTTACCCAGAAATCTATCAACCTTTAACAATCACAAATAAGCCATTTCATCATCTCATATAGCGGCCAGTTTCTTGGACCTGACAGACCATATTTGTTTGATATAACAAAATATGGGACTCATCATAATCTCTCAATCATTGGAGAAAAAAAAAGAAGCAGATAAGGTGCAATAACGATGAAAAAGGAACATGCACCTGCTGAGCTCAGGCCAAACCAGCGTGCACTGGCTACCAGTAATATGATCCAGAGCAGGGGGGGGGACCATGTGACAGCATGACTTTCTTAGAGTATTTGCCAGGCCTCCTCAAATGTAATGGCTGACCTGACCTCCCAGAAAAGGACACACACACACACACACACTCACTCACTCACTCACTCACTCACTCACTCACTCACTCACTCACTCACTCACTCACTCACTCACTCACTCACTCACTCACTCACTCACTCACTCACTCACTCACTCACTCACTCACTCACACTCACTCACTCACTCACTCACCCCCTCTAGCTTTTATAGAACATTGCACTGAAGCATGTGAGGCTGTGCATGAGTGCTGCCTTTAAGCCAGTGAACTGTTGTGATCTTTACATAACAGGAAGGTTAGGCATTTAAAAGCTACTAAAAACTGAATAAAAAGTATTTACTAGCAATACAGTAAATCTAGTGCAAAGGTCAAAGTCCTGTGTTAGAAACCTCTCTAAAAGTGACAAATATACATAAATTGAATAGCCCATTGTAAATAGTGTTGAACCAATGAGGAAAATGTATTTCATTTTGTATGTCGAAAGGCCAATGCCTTACCCACTGATATACCACCTCCCATTTTACTCATCATATTCCTATATGACTTTCCAGACTTTCTGAATATACACATAAAGCAACACTCATGTTTACAATTGCTCACTGTGTTAAAATGCTCCTGCTTACCGTAGAACCTGCATGAGGCTAGGCGTTACTGGTCCCGGCCTAATAACGCCAGCGCCGCTCACAGTACCCAGCTGCACCTGGAACACTGGCCTGAGTGTAAGACCTGATGATTGTAGCCTCGTCTTCAATACCTCCAGTGGGCAGGTCACAATGGCACCCACTGTACCGCCACATCTACGGGGAAGGGAGAAAAAATCCTGGTTATGAAAACTTTTTTTTTTTTTTTTTATTAGTCACAAAAAAGAAGAAAAAGAAGGGTTAAATAGATAAATTAAATTGTCTCATTATACAAACGCTCGGGAAACGTTCAGCAATTCAAAGATCTGGCACAGGTTACTAAACGTTGCCACACAGAGTTAGTGAGGTCAAGGAGAACAAACTGAACCATTTGAAAAACCAACAAGGAATCACGTAGGTTGTATCAATCAATTATCTGCTGATCAAAACTGAACAGAATGTAAGGCAATTTATCCATCAAAATTAATAACAGCCTGGTCAAAACAAAAGGAAAAGAAGAGCCTGGACATGTAAAAAGCAATTTCATAGAAATGAGTGAACAATCTCTCGGTTTATAGAATCAAGCAACGAAATTTTCATCGTGTTTGCATCAGCTGAGTGCTCTCCAGTTTGCAGGACATAGTTCACCCCACTGATGTGCAACTGGTTGGATTAAATTAACTTCATTTTAAACACAAGATTAGACTCCTGCAACACTGATAGGGTGTGTAATCTGGCTCGGTCTTTTAAAGAACTAAAAATGTATTATTAAATTGTATTTTTATGTACAAACAAACTTTTTAAAAGCAAGAAGAGTAGGGATTCCTAAAAATGATCAATAATAATGAATAATTCTAAAATTAAACAATACTTTCATATTTAATTAATATGAGAAATTAAGTCACCTTAAATTCTTAAGTGACTTAAGTCACCGATGTTGCATCAGTCATATACCCATATACCACCCCCCCCCCACACACACACACGCACAAATAACCCTAAGGATATACAAAACAGGACTCCTCATCACTGATAGTTATGCCATCATGAACGTCACGGATTTGTGCCGGACTTATGAGGGACAGATTAAACACAAATCCGTCTGAGAGTAACTTATTAATTCAGGTACAAAAAGGAAGATTAAAAAGCAGACTACTTGCTCTGAAACACTCTTTAACTATACATTTATTTTTATAAAAAAACACAGTTGCAGTCACAGTTTACGCTGTACCACTTTAAACGTTTTTTTTGCTGAACCACGGGAGACATACGAGGGCATGAACTTGAGCAGACATCACGACAACCACCAAGAGATCTGATGTAAGAAAATAGGACAGGACCACATACATGGAGGTGGAAACCTAAGAATGGCTATTAACCTATTTGGCAATGAGCTCCTTAGCTATCCTCCGATATTAATATCTCGACTAGCACCATTACAAACACATACCTCGAAGTGGACAGAAGAAACGCGGCCGATTAACAGTGTCATTTTGGGTTTTAAAGTAACGCACCTAACCTCACAATAAACCCAAGGAACTACAGATTCATGTATTGATGAAATACTTGTGCCATGATGTCCCATTGCTCATACTCATTATATTTAAAGGATCTGTATTCATGCAAGCTTCTAGAATCTAGTCGATGGTATTTCCCACTTCCTCTAACTATTAAAAGGGCACACGTTTATCTAAAGGCTTGGCAAAAAGAAACTGGAGGAATTACAAGCAAATTTCCTTAAACAAAATTTCAATCAAATAAGGCGAAGTTAAAAGAAATAGGCTGAAAGGGCTGACGCAAGCTTTGGTAGCCTGGGATACGGGTACTGTTTCTGTCAGGCGGATCCACAGGGATTGACCTTGGATAAGCAAAAAGTAAAAGCACCCATAAAAAAAATATAAATTAGTATATACACAGAGATTAATACATTATACATGTTAAATCAACATTGAGCAGAGACCAAGGAAAGGTTTTGAATAGAATAGAAAGTGTGATGAAAGAATGAAAACAACAAGCCTAACACTACCAGTGAAAAGCCTCAGAGGAATATGGAAATGATGGCAAGGTTACATAAAGCAATATAACTGAACTGGTGTGTGTTTGTGTTCAAATATTACATATAATGTGGATTTGAGTGTTAGTGAAATAGGAGAATTGTTTTAAACATATTCCAAATATGACTTCTTTTGTGTTTCCTATACATTTGCCTTTATTGCCGACTTTTACAGACCAAGAACATCTAATGGTGTTATTTCTATCCATTTTAAGACTAGCTGCTAGTCAGCGCCATCCACGAGCTAGCCTGCTTCAGCTAGCGGACCTTAAACCTCAATGTCATTTGTAATTCCGCTTGGTACAAGACAGCGAAAATATTTCACATGTTATCCGGATTCAGTACGACCAGAAAGACACGGTGTACAATCCACTCCTTAATCGAATTAATGTAGTCCGTTTTCTTTGACTCCACATGTGGTACGGCGCTTAGCGGAACCCCCGGCTAACCGAGGAAGCGCCGCGAGGGAGGAAAGAGACGCAGTGTGGACACAACCGTCTTACAAGCCGAAACACGGAACGAAAACGCGAACTCACCCCCCGGCGAAGAGATGCAATAACGTGTCTCTCTGCGCCATTTCAGTGTGTCATCCTACAGCCCGGTTACTGGAACACTTGTCTTAGCGCAAGTCAGGCAGCAGTCGCGTCTCCAAACCGGCCTGAACCAGCCGAGCCGGCTTTCTTTATAGCGCTCGCCGCTCACGCGCACCGTCTAACCCGTAGAAAGACAGTGTGATCAGCCACGTCTACAACGGCGGAGTGTAAAATAGCAAGGGCACTAATTCAGGCGTTATTTTAAACCGTTACTAGTGCACCTAAGTAGGAAATAAGGGCATTTTGGAACTCGGCTATGTGACGTCAGGAAGGTTGGGTCCCTAATAGCCAACCCTTATGAAGAAATAGGCGCTGATTTGAATGGGCCAGGCGGGGGTGTTGTCTATGACGTCAAGGGACGTCTACTCTTCACCGAAGGTTATGATCTGTCTATTTATCCTGGCATTCTGAATAAACACGGAACCATGTCATGCGTGTCATGTGCTGCACCTACGAAATGCTTTCTGTGGCAATCCTATAGCAGTGGAAAGTGGACACCCCACCCCCTCTATTTAAAATTTTTCCATATGTGTGTGTGTGTGTGTGTGTGTTTGTGTTGTTTTTGACCCTTATGATTGGGTGTACCTGATATTTATTTAATTCAATGTTAACAAATTCACAATTACTATTATGATTACAATTATGTAGGTTAAACATGATTACTTGGCTCATCTGTAGTCACATAGCATTTTGAATCTATTATAACTAGAAGATCCTCTAAACTGGAAATTCCTGCCAGGCCTCTAAGTCTTGTGATGAGACAAGTGTGTAATACCATCAGCACAGAGCTGGACTGACAGTGCAGTGTGAAACAACCAGCCTATAGTGAAAAGGGGGTGTGAGCTAGAGGGAGGGATGAAAGCTGAGATAAACATCGCTCTATATTTGAGGACCATGGACCGATAAATATGTGCTGGCTTGGTTGGCTTGTTTACGCGCTTGAAATGTGCAAACTTGTCAAAATGTGTAATAACAGCCTTTAAAGGTTGAAGATAATCTCCAAGTTTAAGCAAGAGAAAAACGATGTGTTACAGTGTGTGCGTCATTTGTTCAGTACTGTAATTGTGAAATAAAATAAAAATAGATTTTTCGTAGTTTATTGCTTTGTATTTTTGTCACATGCTCTACTGTAATAGATACAGACTGAAAATGATATAAAGAACAAGTTGGGTTTAGTTTTTACTGTCATATTCTTGCAAAACATACCTTGAAACAACATTGATGACAAAACAATATGAATAAAATTCACATGACAGTGTTTGGATATGAACTTGGAAATTGTCCAGTAAACTTGTAGGTATGACTATTACTAGGCAACGTGATCTGTCTAATTCCTGTTTATACTATTGTTTTCCAAACACTCCCAAAACAATTGCCAGACAAAACAAATACAATTAAAATGTTGTTTTGAAATTAAAACACAACATAGAGTGAGAATCTTGTTTTTTTAAAAGCTCAAAATGGAATTTGACATGTCCATATCTTGAATGGAATCCTGACAGCTTATAATCAGTGAGTTCCATATCAATACCTGCAGCATTTGACCCAAAACAGAAAGCAGATGAACCAAATTGTTAAAAACACATTCTTGGCAAGGACACTGGATGGTTGAGCAAGTTGCTCAGTAAGTCTTGCATGCTAATCAGAATGCTTATTGTCCATCAAATTGCCTTCTGCCTGCATTTCACAAGATCACACCAGGAAATAATATGTGTGTTGAATGAAATAATAATAATAATAATAATAATAATAATAATAATAATAATAATAATAATAATAATAATAATAATAATAATAATAATATTATTATTATTGTTATTATTATTTATTATTATTATTATTATTATTATTATTATTATTATTATTATTATTATTATTATTATTATCATTATTATTATTATTATTATTATTATTAAAAAACAGCCATCACTGTTGTTGCCATTACTTTCATGTCATGTACTGCTGAAGTATTTAATTAATATGCATTATATTATATATAACAACATTATCTAAAATATTATAATATAAATATACATAACCAAGCCATGAGAGTCGCACATGCCAGTGCATTTTAGTGCCGCTCCCAAGCATGTATAAATGGGGTTGAGTTAGGAAGGGGATCCAGGGTAAAACATATACCACATATGCGGATCACTAAACAATGATCCGCTGTGGCTCCCCCTATCGGGAGCAGCCGATATAAAGAAGTAGAGGAGTGTGTGTGTGTGTGTGTGTGTATATATAATTTTATTTTTTTCGCAAACTGCATGTGAAAAAAGCTAATAATATACGCAACATATCTGTCATAAGCTCACGGTGATTGAATGGAGGTTTTTTTGAAATTTTAACGAGGGGTGAACAAACAAAGTCAAACAAAGTCCTGAATACAACCAGAAAATGGAAAATTTAACTGGAATTCAATTGAAATCTTGTGAAACATTCTCAGAACCAGAAGTATAAATATTTTACAACAATTTCAAACGATCACATAATTGAACTATTAAAATATTTTTTTTGTTTGTACTTTGTGAGGGTTTCTTTTATCATATATTTACATTTGACCCATCATTATGTTGCTGTTACATTGTATTACTGAGTTCACAGTTTGACATATAATTAAATATTACTCACGTAATTACATGTAAACAAACTCCATGTGTTTCCTGGGAAAATGTAGGCAGTTTTTTCCATAAGGGTCATACAATTATTTCAAATAAATCCTAATGTCAAACCCATGCTTTCTTTGCTAAGCAATACACAGTAAAGAGAACACTGCCAGGATTTATTCTGTGACAAATATAAAATGAGTCTAAATGAGGTCTTTATAATTTGGCTGTAATCAGGTAGTTAGCAGGCAGCAAACTTAACTCATCATGGGTCAATTATAAGTGCTCAGGTCCAGGAAGCTACTCACCTTTAGCTATGATGCTGTTAAATTGTATCATTTAAATAGTATGTAATTGATACATACAATAAATTGACAAGTATAATAAAATGTCTGAATGCTGTAACTAAACATTTAATGATGTGTTTACTTGTTGTGTGCCTTAAATAAACATGCCCCAGGCACTGAAACGTTCTTTTGCATTCGTGTTTCTGCCTGTGGCATATTGGCTTGCAAAGTCGTCGAACATCTTCTGGCATCTGAAAAAATGTCAATTGAAACTCACAGGTGTTTTTCATAAAATAAAAAAAATTCTTTGCAAATGCACAATTTTATATTATATCTTGTCATCTGGAACATCTGCTTAACTAGCCATTTCAATTATTCAAATTTATACCGTCATAAAACAAACAAATAATTAAAAATGACTACCACAAATGAGACAATGCATCGGCAACCACATTATCAGTTCCCTTTTTGTGTTTTATTTCCAAGTTGTAATCCTGAACTACCAAAGCTCACTGAATCAGCCATTGATTTTGACTGTACATACGACTCAAGAATACTAATGGACTGTGATTGGTGTAGACATGAACAAGGAGACCGCAAGATCCAACATAGACCTCAAAGTGTTGCAGAGCTAAAATCAACGCTAACGTTTCCTTTTCGGTAGTGGAGTAATTCGGCTGATGTTTGTCAAATTCGTGGGAATAATAGTGTGAGGGAGTTGAGGGAGGAGATAACCAAATAAATAAACTTCAATAAAACCCGACTACGCAACACAGGGAACTATTAAAGTATTGACCTTAAATAATGCAGAAGCTTCATTCAACAACAGATGAGCAAAAGACATGGGTATACACATATAATTATTTATTGATACAAAGGTAAAAGTCCTGAATAAATGGCAGATGGATGTAGGTGACACTGTAGGTGCACACCACCTCACACTCACTCAATACCCAGTGAAATTACTATGGGTGTTCACACAGCACACAGTGAAGGAAACACTATAACCCAAAGAGTGGGGACAGAATGGCCTTCCTGGCTCCATGCACACAGCTCCTGTAACTGAATACACAAACAATATCCACAATTTCTCAAATAAGTAAAAATACAAAGCAATAGAAAGTACAAATACTCTAAGCCCAATGACAGAAAAACAAATAAAAGGAAAAGATTACAACCAATACAGGATTCCAAAGCATCCCAAAAGAAATAAAACAAACAAACCAATCTTCACAAACGCCCAAAAAAAAGTAAATAATTAGAATCTAAATGAAAAACTGGCTCACAGAACAAAAAAAGTAATTAATTAAAAAAGTTTATAAAAAGATTAATTAAGCAATGTAAAACATACCGAAGACTTACAAGAACAAAAACAGACTGAAATCCATAGAATAAAACAGCAGTGTTGTTCAGGTGCCGGTGCTCCGCTCCAAGCCAGCAATTCCAAAGCCTGACGGAAAAAAGCACACATGGACGCGATATCTTTAATAAGCGCAATAAACATTAATAAATAAAATCATAAAAATGAAACCAGGTCAGGCTCAGATAATAATAACAATTTACCTACAGGAGAAAGCATCGGTCCGACACACCAAAGACAAAGCCGATACGAGCGCAACACAGGGGTGCTTTATTTCCTGCTGTTCATAAGTAATGGGACACAGAACTTTTTCCGATAACTCGGGAGAACACATAAAAAGTCGGAGAGAACAATAACATTTTCGAACGTATGTGCTTGTGCTCCATTAAAAAAAACATAGGGGAATTGTTTAAAATCCTCCAGGAGAAGTTGTGGAAGGTAAGAATCCATGACTTCTAAAACTGGAGAAACTTTACCGCCTGCTATTTCATTTCCGAGAATAAAATATATCCCACAAACGATCAAAGCAGAACACACGGCAACTCTAAATCTACCCGAAAGTAATTCCATAGATATCTCCAATTCATGTAATGGTGCTTTTACATTTCCCATCCCCAGTCCCTGACACACACAGCATGCGACCCGCAGAACGAAGCGCTCGAAAACGGCAATACACTAATTACAATAAACAGCATGGTGTCTCTTAAAATTATAATATGCACCGCATTCTCCTTGTTAGGCAACCTAACCTTCCCAACCAAGAGAAAAGGCTGATAACAAGGACCTACGTTCGATTACTAAAAATTATTAGTATCGGGCTGGACGGAACCCGCAAGAGAAAAACACTTATTAGAACTTCCAGAGTCACTTTGCTTAGGCGGTCCAGTTGGCTGCAATGTGTCCTGTTCAAAAAGTCATATGACAATAAACACACTCGGATTTTCCCGAACTCTATACATACACATACATTGTTACAAAGTGACCTATTCCTGTCGGTTTTTCGGAGCAACTTTCCCTTTTCATCCTCCGTATTCTTGCGCTAAAGCGATGTGGGTGCGACACGCACACTATTAGCGTACCGGACTATCAAACACGCAAACACAGCCACTTCATTTACATCCCCCTCACAATAACTCATGCTGTGGCGGACTAAAAGATCAGTTCTATTGTTAAAAAAAAGGAAAAAGTAACTTCTGTATCGGTGTTTCTGTCCCGGTACAGCGCGTGTCGTTTATTCCACTGGCCAACCCAAGTGTGAGACGACTGCTTGACTATATAGGGCCAGAATTACGACGCGCAAGCGCAAATTATCCGGAAGTCGACTATTCCATCTTAAATTATTAAAGGGAAACTTACAATGTCGACATGTTCATAATAT